>CAUDMG010002649.1:5567500-5800000 GCA_958450375.1 Homarus gammarus | reverse complement strand
ATTAAGGACATAAAGAAAATAATTTAGACAGAGAGACACATGGACGAGCACAAAAGAGACAGACAGACAGGAAAGAGCGTGTGTCTGTGGGTCGTGAAAGAACAGTCAAGACAGCAGATATGAGACGTTGTGATGATTGTGTTTGTCTGTCAGTTGGTGGTGGTATGTGGTGGGACTGTAACGGTATGTGGTGGTATGTGGTGGTACTGTAACGGTATGTGGTGGTACTGTAACGGTATGTGGTAGTATGTGGTGGTACTGTAACGGTATGTGGTAGTTTATGGTGGGACTGTAACGGTATGTGGTAGTATGTGGTGGGACTGTAACGGTATGTGGTAGTATGTGGTGGGACTGTAACGGTATGTGGTAGTATGTGGTGGTACTGTAACGGTATGTGGTAGTATGTGGTGGTACTGTAACGGTGCACAAAGTAACCAAACCTAAACAAGTTAGGTTACGTTACGTTACGTCCGAATTGTCACACATAGACCAAGGAAAACGTGGGATCCAACCAGATTAAACCACACTTTAAAATTTCCAAGGCACTGGCGTCGTGTTCCCTCTGAGGTAAATATTCCATAAACAACAGAGCTTAAGCAAAGATAAAATAAGAAGACTTGAACCTTTTTACTTTACACAATTTCCTTTCCACTCTTCAGGGTAAAATTTTCCATGGAAATACGGGACTAGAGGAGAGGGCCGGCAGCTCCCTGGAAATAAAGTTTGTACATGTGTGTGGTCGCTGGAGGGTGTTCTGTCCGTGTGACTGTGACTGCACGTAACTGGCCTATTGTTTATAAAGGTGAAGGTGTACGTGGTAAGAATAGCCCTGTTGGTGGTGACCTGAAGTGGCGGGAGAGGGCGTCCATTGGTTTAGGGGCGAGGAAGGGGTGAGGGGGCAGGGGTTAAGGGAGAGGAGGAGGAGGAGGTGAGGGGGTAATTCGGTCCTAGTGGTAATGAAGGTTAGGTTAGGTTAGGTTAGGTTAGGTAAGGTACAATAATATAAGTAGGAGGAATATTAAGAGTCACATGATTATTGGTTTAGAAATTATATGTACAGTAGATTACTAATATAGGCTGTCAACTTGGTGGTTTACAGATGACTCACACACACACACACACAGACACACACACAGACACACACACACACACACACACACACACACACACACAACGCACGCACACTGAAATCAATAACCCTTGCTCCCTACGGTTGAGAGTTAATAAAAAAAATATTGTTATGCAATATGTGGAATGTTTGTTGAAGGTTTAAACGCAACAAACCTACAGTGGCCAATATATATTTACCTCTATTTTGTGTGGTGATTCTATATTGACTAATAAAGAACGTAAACCTATATGAAACACTGTACCCTGAACCGTGTGGGTACTGTGTGGGTACTGTGTGGATACTGTGTGGATACTGTGTGGGTACTGTGTGGATACTGTGTGGATACTGTGTGGATACTGTGTGGGTGTACTGTGTGTGGGTACTGTGTGGATACTGTGTGGGTACTGTGTGGATACTGTGTGGGTACTGTGTGGATACCATATAGCTCTCCCAAAAGTGTATCTATCTATAATCCCGAACTTCTGATTGTTATAGCTGCCTTAACGAGCGTACCCAAAGTGTGTCAATTCCTAAGCTAACGAGAGAAAGTGTTTGTATGTTCCTAAGTTACACTATGCCAGGACACATCGCCATCACGATAATAATAATATGTTTCCTAAGTTATCCAATTGTTTCTCGTAGAGGTTTACAGGATAATACTCATGGTATTTCCCGAGTGTGAGATATTTGTTCTTGAGGAGGGTCTTAACGTGTTAGTCTCTGAGTCCATGTTTGATACTCTATATATATTTATATCCTTGAATGACACCTTTGTATTCTCTCCCCTCTCCTTTATGTGGCACTTGTCCTGGTGTGTGTGTGTGTGTGTGTGTGTGTGTCATGTGGTTAAGGGATTACACTAGTGGATGTCTAGGCTAGTGTCATAAATCGTTTTGTATCTCTCCACCACACTCACCTAGTACACGCAAGCACGCACACACACACACACACACACACACACACACACACACACACATACACACACACATACACACACACACACACACACACACACACACACCTCACACTCTCCCTACTACAGTACTCTCCTTAGGGTAAATAGTATACTACTAAATAATAAATTTCTTCGGCCGGTTCTCCTGTAGGAGGCCGTGAAGGTTGAGGAACATCCCGAAGTTATTTATCCCAAACATTGTGGTTGATTTCTCTGGGGAAATTATAGGCTTGTTACTTGTGTACTGATGGGCGTCCAGATGATGCTTTCACCCTGGTGGGCCTTCTGCAGGGTGTGGGTCATATATCAGAACCAAGGGCGGTGATCTCTCTCTCTCTCTCTCTCTCTCTCTCTCTCTCTCTCTCTCTCTCTCAGTCGAGTATGATGATCATCCAACGGTGAAAGGATGATAGGCACTTTGAATATGGTGTCACCTTCGATGTTGAACTTGCTCGAAAGATCAATACGGGATCGGCAGGGTGGTCTACACACACACACACACACACACACACACACACGAGTCAATACAATCTCGTTAAGAGTCATGTACTACTAATCTCGGAAAATGTTCGCCTCTTACATAACGACCCCGCTGAGTCTCACCTGCCTATCCTCCTCATCACGAAATAGTCCCACCTTGACTGTAGTCTTAGCGCTCTCCAAGCTCCTCTTCGTCACCTGTTCTGAAGGAGGTCCACAAGACACTGAGATAATAAACCACGATAATAAAGAGAAACATAAAAGATACTTAAAATGAATAAATAAATAAAATTTCCACAACAACAAAAAATAGCTTCACGGAATTTCTAGTTTTATCAAAGAAATGGTGGATGGGTCTGCAGAGAACCACAAAATTAGAGCTTGAGTAAATTTTCGGAATTCTCGGAGCGTGATCTGATGCCAAGGAATTCACTGCCTGAAAATAGGATTTCAAGTTGCACAATAAATCACAGAGGTGCAGCAGGACGAATTTCCACTTTAAATATATACAACAGAGGTAGAGAGAAAGAAAGATACAAAGAAAGAAAGACAGGAAAATATACGCTTGGAATAAGAAGTATTATGGACTAAGAGAGGGACGGAACAGAGTGAAACGTGAGTGGTCAGGAACGTGGGTTTAGTAGGTAATTTCTTACACCGACGCGTTTTAGCAGGTTCGAGGTATTCCATCTGCTCGCTGCTGGTGATTACTGCCAGGGTAGAAGCATTACTTATGTACAGCCTCTCTAGAGTCATCAAAATATCCACGGACTAGATATTATAACTTCCTACTGTTGGCTATCACTGCTACTGCGAGCCTTCCTACCACACTCTCTCTCTCTCTCTCTCTCTCTCTCTCTCTCTCTCTCTCTCTCTCTCTCACTCTCACCAACCCCCCCCCCCGTTCATCTTCTGTCTCACCTTCTATCCCAAAGTCAATTTCGACCACTTCCTGAGGGCGTCTCTTGTCTCATACAACATTAAAAAGCTTCATCTATCCTCTATCCCACTTTCCCATTTATCCAAAACAACACCGTGAGAAGCCGTCAGTATGGAGCCTTTTGGGGAGTGGATGTCCCTCCTACTACACCCCAGACACACTAGAGCACAGTCCCTCAATACTCATTCCAGCTACCATAGAGACAATGGTCAGTCGTAATAGCGGCGGAACACATACCAGTAAACTTCTCTCCCTATAATGACACACGATATAATGTTACAGACACTCAGACACTCAGACACTCAGACACTCTACAAGCAAACATGTCTGGTTTATATAAAGAGACAGGCGTTGTAACAGTCATTCTTATCACTTCATCTCCCCTTATAACGAAGCACAAAATGAAACCTTCCGGTCATCCTATGAAGAATATGTTTCCCTTATGGTGAGGCATACAATAAAACATTCAGACAATCACACGAAGATGTCTCCCCTATGACCAGACATAAAAAAAAAACCATTCGGATTATCCTCTGAACAACGAGTTATAAAAACACACCACCTTTGAACTACCCACGGAATAATCTACCATCACTCAACCACTCATTGCCACCAGGTTAAAAATATACTTTCAAGTCCCTCTGGCAATGTTGCAGAATTTGTTGCATCGTGTCAGCACAGAGCTCATCAAGTTTCCTAGTTCTTTAAACGAGGAACGTGACCAGAGTAGAGGCGTAAAAGGAGATCGTCATTCTCCCTATACTGCTACATACAGATGGGGAACAGCCTAATTGTTGGCTTTCACTAGAGAGAGATGGCAAAGATATCTAGTGAATGGCCGTGGGAGTGGTTATGGTGGTGGGAGTGATCCTAGTGGTAGCAGCGTTGGGAGTTGTGGTAGGGGTGAGGGTGTTAGTGGTAGTTGGAATAGTAAAGGTAGTTATTTTGGTGGTGGTGGTGGTGGTAGTAGTGATAGTGGTGGTAGGAGTGGTGGTAGGAGTGGTGGTGGTGGTGGTAGGAGTGATGGTGATAGTGGTGGTAGGGGTGGTTATGGTAGTGGTGGTTGTGGTGATAGAAGTAGTGATGGTAGTGACGTATCGAGGTAGGTAATGGTGGTTGGGGTGGGAGTGGTGTGGTGATGGTGTTAGTAGAGATAGGAGTGGATGTTGTTGGTACATGGAGTTGAGTCGTGATGGTAGTAGAAGTAGGAGTAGTGGGAGGGATAGTGGTTGTCGAGATGGTCCTGTGGTGGTAATGGTGGTAGGTAGACGCTTCTCTGTCTGAATATCTCAAGTAACAAAGATAATAACGACAATACTAAAACCACCAGTAATAATAATAATAATAATAATAATGTAATAAAAAAACACATTCATACAACACACATTAAAAGTTTCTCTCCCTCACACACACACACACACACACAACTGCTTGCCATCATTATTTTTTGACGGGAATTTTGCACCAAGAGAACTCACTGTCTTTTGTGTACGTGTGTTTATCCCGACTATAAAAACAAGTAAACTTTTAGTACTGCCGAGGATGAATAATAGAATCAGCACCCTCAAGGAAATGTCTGACTCTCAAGAACTGTAAACACACGTAGTTCTGTTTTGGCTCAGCTGAGTGTGTGTTCATCATTAGCTCGTGGTTGGCTGTGACGGGGGGGGGGGGGGGGACTCTCTACATTTATTATGTTCTTAAGTTGGACCCACAGAACGTCACTCGCTCTCCTATTGTTGCCTGCCTGCCTGAACACACACACATTCACGTCACACCTCACAACATTTCATCTAAGCTCCTCACAAAGTCACGTCAGGCACATTCCTCATCCTGAACTTTACAACTTTTGTCCTCGTCATTTTCCCCGATACATATTTCCTTCTGCAGGGGAAGAAGAGGTGGAGGTTATTCTTCGTATTTTTTTTTTCATAATCATATAATCAGATAATTAATCTTTTACCTGGATCACCTGTTAATATAGTTGTGTTTAAACTGATGATTGTGATTGATTTTCCCTAACTGATTCTTACTCCTTTCTACTTCCTTATTTCTTCATGTTTGTTTATCTGTCTGTCTGAATATCTGGTTTGTTTATTTTTTCGTCTCTCTCTCTCTCTCTCTCTCTCTCTCTCTCTCTCTCTCTCTCTCTCTCTCTCTCTCTCTTTTACCATATCAGCTAAATTCTCTCACACGTTTTTTCTACCAGTTCAGTGTATCATTATTTCACCTGAGTATAACGACCATCACTACCTTCCCTCTGTTTCACCTGTGTAGATAATTCTCTTTACTAAAAGCCCTTTCCATGAATTCACTTCCCCCATCGCCCTGACACCTCACTACCAAAATTAACTGAAACTCCTCTGCCATGTTAAAAAAAAACTAAGTGTTAATGTCTCCCACAAATTAACACAGTTTAACCTAAATGTTTCAGCTCTGTAGATTATTTCCTGGAACTAAGATTTGTTTTTTGTAGTTTTACTTTTGTTTTAGTTTTAATAATTTATCTTCTTCTCTATTCTTATTCTATTCCGTCTCAACACCGTCGCCATCAGGTGAGTGTGTTACCTCACCTGAGCCAAGAGGGGATTTAAACACTTACCTGTGGATTCTATTTAGAGACGGCATAGTTCTAAGCTTCAGTTCTCCCTTTATTCGTCCTTTATAACAGAACGAGAGATACTCACTCCTTCCCGGATTTCCTCCACAAAGCCCAATTTTCTACGTATCTAAACGTGTTGTCTCCCGCCTCAGTGATAGTCTGCTCAAATCATTGGGGTGTGAGCTGACATGACCAATGAACTATTTAATGACCAAGAATATAATATACAAAGTCATTCTCGTAAATGATATAAAAACAAAAATAATATAATGACTTTAGTCGCGGCCTCAGTGTGACGTGTGGTCGTGTTTCCTGGTATTTATAAACACGCAGTATTGGACCACCACGTTTTATAGCTACCAGCAAATTCTAAATAAATTTTGTCATGATCAGGAAATATTTTATATGCCACCACCAATACTGGCGATTAATAAAAGGCCTTACCCTAAGCTGGCTGTTAATGGAACAAATATTTGACTAATTACACAGTGTTCTGCGGCCATCAGGGAATTTTTATTTTTTTATTTATCCTCTTTACTCTAATATATTTTCACTTCTAATTGTACACAACCATTAGCTCAGGTAGGTTTAATTGGTGTGTGTGCGTGTGCGTGTGCGTGTGTGTGTGTGTGTGTGTGTGCGTGTGTGTGTGTGCGTGTGCGTGTGTGTGTGTGTGTCCGTGTGTGTGTGTGTGTCCGTGTGTGTGTGTGTGTGTGTGTGTGTCCGTGTGTGCGTGTGTGTGTGCGTGTGTGTGTGCGTGTGCGTGTGCGTGTGCGTGTGTGTGTGTGTGTGTGTGTGTTGCACCTCTCCCCTGTGTCTTTCAACACTTATCCTACATCATTCCCCTCAACCACTTAACCGTCCAAGATTTTTCCGAGATTGCCTCCACATACATACATACATACATACATACATACATACATACAATATACATTACATAACAGACAGACAGACTAGATATATACATAGATAGTTAAATTACTTAGTTACTGCTCGCTATAGGTTCCTTGTACACGTTATTGGTAGACCTCGTGAGATTAATTTACATATTTATAGTATAACATGTGTGGGTTAAATGTATATGGTATATTTTGATGTATATAGTTAATAGTATACAGAGTAATGTATATATTATCATCTTCGAAATTATAAAAATATGTCTAGTAAGAATTAAATCATATAAATTTTATAAATGATATAAATTTTTGTTTTATAGGTTATATCAATGTAATCTATATGCATTTTATTATGTGTTATGTATGTATATATATGTACTATACTGTGCACTGTATATAGTAGCATTTATGTGTTCTATGTATGAGTATGTTGTTAACGTATTTATATACATCTATTTATATTATTGGTTTTGAACATTTTTCTTTGAAACGTCACAACTTTGGTCACAAGCTGCGTTAACAAGCCAGAACTTTTGGCTTCTTCTCAAGACGAGAATTTCTCAGCCGTCTCTCTCTCTCTCTCTCTCTCTCTCTCTCTCTCTCTCTCTCTCTCTCTCTCTCTCTCTCTCTCTCTCTCCGACTTTTATTAATACCTTTATCCTATTGAAGAAACTATAACTCTTGCGTTTATGTCATCATACTTTGTCCAAAATCCAGAATAGTCAACATAAACTACATAAACTACATACAATCTCATTACTCTACACAAGATAAATATTAAGAAAAAAATCAAAACTACGAACCTTAACATTAATAGGAGTTGACCTACAGCTACAAAAACCATACTGGTTACTTCTTTATTTTTGTAGGGTGTAGAATCTTTCCCAGCTCACACTCCTCTGAGGGCCTCGGACACATCTCTGAGGGCCTCGGACACACCTCTGAGGGCCTCGGACACATCTCTGAGGGCCTCGGACACATCTCTGAGGGCCTCGGACACATCTCTGAGGGCCTCGGACACACCTCTGAGGACCTCGGACACACCTCTGAGGGCCTCGGACACACCTCTGAGGACCTCGGACACATCTCTGAGGGCCTCGGACACACCTCTGAGGGCCTCGGACACATCTCTGAGGGCCTCGGACACATCTCTGAGGGCCTCGGACACACCTCTGAGGACCTCGGACACACCTCTGAGGGCCTCGGACACGCCTCTGAGGACCTCGGGCATAAAAAAGAGACTAATATTTATTCACGTTAGTTACCTTCCTCTCTCTGGTCTAAGTGTGTAATAAATCAGCTGTTATTTACGAATTCATTTATTGTGTACACGAGTATTGGATATTTTCTGACCATTAATTCTCACCACGGCATATTGGTCTAGCTTCAGATGGTGTGAAGGAAAATATGTTAATCTGTTGAGTCCTAAGTTTGAATCTCTTGAGCACGATGAATCTCTTGAGCACGATGAATCTCTTGAGCACGATGAATCTCTTGAGTACGATGAATCTCTTGAGTACGATGACTCTCTTGAGTACGATGACTCTCTTGAGTACGATGAATCTCTTGAGTACGATATCTTAACCCCTTGAGTTAAATGTCTACCAATGGACGTAGATCAGGTACAGGTGAAAATAATCACTTCTTGTTCCTCTCACAGGTAAACACAAACAAGTAGGATCATCTCACATCACCAATAGAGAGTGCGTCATATTTTTATTACCGTCAAGAGCTCTTAAAGGAATTTGAGATCGTGGGGACTCTCTATCCTAACAACTTTGAATAACAGATGACTAAACTTAACTCCAATAGATACCTAACAAACCGTATGATTCAATAGCCCCTTTCTTCCTTAACTCCTGTCCCCACTCTTTTCTAAAAAAAATTCCCTTTGTCAGTAGTTTTATGGTCGAGCGCTTGGATGGGTAGGCAGCTGTCTGTGTCTCGTTTTATTCAACAGAAGAAGAAAAAAAGAAGAAATAGAGTTAGTCAGGGTAGTTACTGTCTCTAACAAGCATGAATATCACTGTGTAGCCTCGTAAACAAAGAAACACTCAATACCCCATATAAGTAAGTAAAACTATCATTGTATTATCCAAAGAAGTTGTATTAAGACCCCACAACAAAACAAGACTATTATTGCATCAGTATAAATAAAGGCAACACTGAACACCCCAGCAAAGCAAGAGGTTTAAGTTTGTTTTAACCCGACAGAGAAAACCCTGTATTAATAAATGAGAAACACACGTCATCGTCTCCGGTAAGCTAGATTGATACACTATGATCTTCAGTAAGCAAGGGCAGCAGTGTATTGACCCAGTAAACTACAATGTTTGACTTCTAGTAATCCGGAGATGTATTCTTTAGCCTCTAATGAAGACGAGGCGAGGTGAGTTGCATCCAATAAGTAAGAAAGACATTACCGTACATTGACACGCTATACCAGAGACTCGCTGTAATGCTTCCAGTAAATAAGAGAAGCATTGTTTTTGCCTCTAATGGACCACAAAAGCGACTTTATTACACCCAATAAATTAGAAAGACATTATATTGACCCCCAGTATCCCAGCGACCCAGTTAGTCAGAAAAAAAAACAGGAATTTGCCTTCTATTACTAAAGAACGCATTGAGTTACCTTTAGTAAGTTATAGAGGCCTTGTGTTGCCTCAGGTAAGCTATAGCGTCCGTGTGTTGCCTCAGCTAAGCCAGGGAAGTACTATATAGACTGAGACACGGGCAGACAGCCACTATAAAAGATAACGAGGGAATAATGTTTATGGTGATTAGGGCATGAGGCTCGTTCCCTCCTGTTGCAGTGTTTACTTTCCGACAAATTTGCATCAGATTATCATAAACAAACATTTTACAGGTAAACATGAAGTTATACACAGCTTTCCATGCTTAAGCGGATAAAAATAAGCTTTTGTAAATACACTTGCAAACAGACGCCGCACATACACACATACGAGTATACAGTACATACAAAATCCAGGTATACACGAGCACATACAAATTTATTCGTGAGAAATTTCATGCAAAAATACACACACACAGTGACCAATATTTTTGTTACAGCGATAAACTTTATGCATTTTAATTTTTTGGAAACTTCTGACTGGCCAGAAACGATCATGTAGACAATCAAAATACATAGAAATAAACAGTTTCTAACCTAACCTAACCTAACCTAACCTAACCTAACCTAACCTAACCTAACCTACTAAGATACATTTTGACTACTTTAAATGAAAAAGAGCAGATTCCATCATATTAGAATAAATTTCCATTAAGTTAGAGCCAAAAACAAGAGAAGTAATCCCAATTTGGCAAAAACGTCAATTGTTTATTAAACCTCAATCGGCGTTTATCTCTATTTGGCACGACATATACATATACATTTGAAATATACACGCATACATCCACAAATTGATATATATACAAAAGCAACTTAATATCTCCACCAATATACAGTATACACCCATGCATATACAACCAAATTCGCTCACACACACACACACACACACACACACACACACACACACACACACACACACACACACACACACACACACACACACACAAGTAAAAAAAACTCAATTCCCTATTCACTAAGGGACTATAAATCCACATATTTCAAAGAGAATAATCTCCCAAAACTCATTAATTTCTCTAAAAGACGGAGTCCATTTCAGGCGATATTGTGAGATGCAGCGATAATTTCCACTAAGCTGAAATAATCGGGAGATAATTCTGACTTAGAGAGAAACTTGTCTCTTCAGGACTCAGGAATTTCTCTTTAAGCGAGAAAGATTTGCAGTACGACCCCAAGCTGAGAGCCGTAATGACTGGTGCCTACCTGGTGATGACTGGTGCCTACTTGGTGATGACTAGTGTGTACCTAGTGATGATTAGAGCCTACCTGGTGATGATGATTAGTGCCTACCTGGTGATGACTAGTGTGTACCTGGTGATGATTAGAGCCTATCTGGTGATGACTAGGACCTACCTGGTGAAGAGTTCTGGAGGGAGGGGGGTTCTGTTCAATCAATATCCTGAGTCTAATAGAACCAAAACACACTGACTATAATTGTTATTTAAAGGCATATCTCTCTCTCTCTCTCTCTCTCTCTCTCTCTCTCTCTCTCTCTCTCTCTCTCTCTCTCTCTCTCTCTCTCTCTCTCTCTCTCTCTCTCCCTCCATTACGTTGGATGTATATATAGAACCATTATTACTTTTGGTGGGAAATTGCAACGCCATTCTCTTGTGTGAGGAACGCCACCTCCCCCCCCCTTCCTCCCACCCTCCTCCCTCTCACCCCCCCTCTCACTCCCTCCTCCTCCCTCTCCCCTTCCCTCTCCCCTTCCCTCTCCCCTTCCCCCTCCCTCTACCCTACAAACATTACAACCCGCCGGCCCAACGTACAGTGATACAAAGATTCCCAGTGCAATCAATACCCCTCCCCCTACCCTGTGATTGAGGATACGAGTATGTGTGTATATAGTTAGGCAAGGGTTTAGTTGGTATAGAGACATTATTCGAAGCGATAGATGCCTTTGGTGTGTTTTCATATCCACACACATGAGAGAGAGAGAGAGAGAGAGAGAGAGAGGAATCAATCTGTACCCAACTCTCCTCTACTCTTAAGCCACTACAGGTATGAAGGTGACAAAGTTATCCTGACAAAGTTCCTGAGGCTCTCGTATACACTTCATGTCCTCAGAAGATGTCAACAAGTCCCTCTGTCATATAAAACGACCTCACGGCAAGAATCGATTTCTCCTCGTATTCCTAGAAAGGTAAAATTGGGTGTTTACGTTGTTTTTCGTCTTGAAGAAGTGAAAAATATTGCGTGTGTGTGGGTTTTTTTTTTTTTGGGGGGGGGGGGGGGTGTTGTTTTTGAAGACTGTCGTTATACTTGATAATGACGAGAAAAAGAGTTATAAAGAAAGCCAGACAAACTGAAAGAGGGTGCATGAAATAAGACACAGGGAGACAGACAGATAGACAGAGACAGACAGATAGACAGAGACAGACAGATAGACAGAGACAGACAGACAGACAGACAGACGACACATATATCTTTGGTCTTTACGACGATGGTCTTGACATATTGTTAGGTCAGTGTGTTGCCAGTCACTCCAGCACACTGTCAGTCATCACTCCTTAAGAAACACTGTGATGGTAATTTCGTCTCTTTAATGTGCCCTTATAAGTAAGACGCTGTATACGGTTCACATCTTAAAGTTTAATGATGATATACGAAACAATGACTCTCTCTCTCTCTCTCTCTCTCTCTCTCTCTCTCTCTCTCTCTCTCTCTCTCTCTCTCTCTGTTTGTGTAGAGGTTGTGTTGTATATCACTGTCTGCATGTGTAACGCTCACAAATGTCAGTGTTTGTGTATGTATACGTGCCTGTGTGTTTGCATGTTTGCTCGTGTACTCTGTGTGTGTGTTTTAAGTTGACGTGTGCCTGAGCCTGTGTTTATTTACTTACATTATTGTATAGTTGTCATCTAACCTGCGGATGTACGCGCTTGTATGTAGGTTTGTCATCTATGTCTGTATGTACGTCAGGATGCGTTTACACTGATATGCTAACATTCGTGTGTGTGTGTGTGTGTGTGTGTGTGTGTGTTATATTAAGAGAGATTGAGACAAATCCACCAACCAAGAGGTAACACTGCAGCTCCGAGCCACAGCGGTAACGACGCCATCAGGGTAATGTTATCCTCTGATGAACGTTCATTGCAGTTTCCTCGCCTGTTTGGGTCAAGACAGTGTTATTCTTCCCTCCTCCTCCTCCTCTTCCTGGTCTCTCTCTCTCTCTCTCTCTCTCTCTCTCTCTCTCTCTCTCTCTCTCTCTCTCTCTCTCTCTCTCTCTCATTACCAATCCACTTCCTTGCTTACCTCAAATTATCTTCCTTTCCTCTCCTCCCTAACTCATTTTGTCCTCCTCCTCTTCTCATTGGTAATCACTTCCCCTCTCCGTATACACATCTTATATTCATAATCCAATTCCTTGGTCTTTTTCTCCCGTTCCCTCACCTGGACTTAGTGACGCAGAGGTGCAATTAAGCGTAACTCACACCTCCGTTTGTATCTCTTAAGTGTAATCACGTACATAAATATCTGTATCTTCCATTTTAGGTAAGAGAAATCACGAACTTTTTTTTTTACCTGTGATTACAAGTTAATTAATCACTTACTGTACATCTTCACCTGTAATTGCATGTATAAGTAATCACGTACATTTTTACCTTTGATTTCAGCTTCAATATAATCATGTGTACCTTCATCTGTGATTGCTATGTCATATAAAATTACTCATTCACCTATTGTTGCAAAATGGCTTATTTCTCTTAAATCTACACATATAATTACAATCAAATTAATCACCTGTACCTGTAGTTGCAATTACAGATAAAGTTGGCAAATACCTCTTAGTTGTTTCTTCAATCTGGGGCTGTGTAAAAGAGTAGTTAGTATTAATAAAGAATAAATTACACTCTCTCTCAAGCACAGATGGATGGGAAGCTTTGAAAAGATGGTTGATGAGTGAGTAGTTGGTGAACCATTATTTGAGGTATTTCGTTTTCGTTCGTTCGTTTTTTTGTGGTTCGTTCGTTGTTCCAGTTCGTTCTTTGTTCTGGTTCGTTCTTTGTTCTGGTTCGTTTGTTGTTCTGGTTCGTTCGTTAATCTAGTATTTTCTCGCTGTGATGTGTTCATTATAGCAGTTGGTTTGTGACCCTATGACATAACTGTTCTCACACTCGGAGTAGAATCCTAACCAAACCAAACCTAACCTAACCAAACCTAACCTAACCAAACCTAACCTAACCAAACCTAACCTAACCAAACCAAACCTAACCTAACCAAACCTAACCAAATTATTACACCGATGTCAGGAGCCACTCTTATGTATTCCTGAAGGAGAAATGTACATAGAAACTAATTAGTGAGAGAAAGAAAACAGGTGTGGGAGAGAACCAGGTAAGCAATAATGAGTTATGAACACACACACACACACACACACACACACATACACACGCACACACACACACACACGCGCACACGCACACACACACACACACACACACACACACACACGCCTGTATATTTCTATATTTTGACCATTAACCTAATTCGGGTAAAAAGTGCCATTAATTATTATTTTTATATCTGTTTTGATTTACCTGCTGACTATACCTGTGACCATCGTCCATCAAAGTGCAGTAGACGTTTTATGACTTGTCTGTAAATCAAAGAGAAATGTTTTAAAGGTTTCTGAACTTTAAACAGTGAGCAAACAGACAAACAAAAACATGAAAAGAAAGACACACACCCCGACGAATACATGCGAAGGATCAAAAGCTTGTTGACATGTGAATAAGTTAGTAAACAACTTGGGAGTAAACAGATCAACGTACACTACAGTAACTGCCTCAGCAACACACATCACAGATTTTCACCTTGAATTAAGTCAGTGCCATTACTGTAAGCCAGCCATAGAGCTTCCCTTAACGTAATCACCTCAAGGCGAGCTCTTTGATCTTCAGCTTAACTCTGGTGTTGGTCGGCGGATGAGTCTCCGGGGCCCTCATGACCGGCTCATCGGCTGTTATTACAGGGAATTGTATCGACGAACCATGCTGGCCTGTGGGTGGCCACAGTGATGGGTGGCCATAGTGCTGGTGGCAGTAGTGGTTGGTTGACAGTAATGAAGCCACATACACATACAAGTGACAGTAATAGTTCCACATACACACAAGTGACAGTAATAGTGCCACATGCACAAGTGACAGTAATAGTGCCACATACACACACGTGACAATCAGTCCCCACAATCAACATTCTATCTACACTTCAGGAGGGTCTTTTCTCGGCAATAACCTTCACTTAATTACATTAGCATAGCAATAAGAACGACCCAAGAGCCGTTCAGCGAAGACATTTGTTACTCGTTCTTTACAAGATGAGAATGTGCGCTGCATTAATTCTCACACGATTACGTTACATCAAACACAGACACACACACAAACCAGTTTGTGTGTGTGTGTGTGTGTGTGTGTGTGTGTGTGTGTTGTCCCAGCCCTCGTCTACAAATCTGTACATAATTACAACTTATATTTTGAAGCCTGACGAAAGGTTAGTTTCCCCACCATAACCACAACTACCCTAACAATCGTTAACAAGGAGTAACGAGGTAGTTTGGTTACCCACCTTCTCACCAACTCTACTACCACACAAACCTACCAGCTGAGGCTACACTTATGACCTTACCATCTCTATACGCCCGTACATCTTCAGAATTGTTAAGGACCACTTCGACACCTTCCTATAGGGCAACTGCTCCTCAATCAGTGTCTTCGTGGCTGGTGTGATCTCAGTGTGTGTTCCTCCCTCTATGGACTTCTGTGGTGGTTCTTCTATGTTGCTGCTACTCTGGATTTTCCTTCAATACACATCTGCCTGTCGACTCAAGCTTACCTTACTCAACCCAAGCTTATTGTTGTGTGTATAATTCAAGCGGTGTCAAGTGTTGAACTTTTTTTCCTGTGTTTATAGTTTATTATTATTTTTGTTGTTTTAAGGAATTATTTGGGAATTATCTGAATTATCTTCCCATATTCCTTCTTATGTTAGGGTGTTATTGAGTTAGGATTCATTATTAACGTAAGTTTAATGTTTGAGTTTTGAGTACGTATAATCTTTCCCCCCTTGCCATCATTTGTCTCTACTTTGTTTTGCTTTTTAATGACCATAATAGAGTTCCCATTAATACATCTGTTGTGGTTAAGCCCTTATTTCTCTCTCTCTCTCTCTCTCTCTCTCTCTCTCTCTCTCTCTCTCTCTCTCTCTCTCTCCTGATAGCACCGCGCTAAAGCCTTCAACAATACCGGGATTAAACCTCTTGTCATGTGAAAAAATCTTGGTGAACTCTAAGTCACTCTGAGCCACAACGACAATCTCACACCCTACGAGTATTTTATTTATCTTAACAACATCATAAGCCAAAGGTATTAATGGGTCAAAGGTTAATGGCAAAAGGTATTCATATACTAAAAAATTAAATACAAAGCGTGACTATAACCAGGGTATAAGAATTTTAAATCTCTAGTGCACGGTGTTGTAGTGATCTTTAGAAACTTTACATCACCATGGAAAGACAAAGTTGTGGATTTCTCATGAAGGAAATTATTTAAAGTTTGTTAATTCCGGAGGTCATGTCTATTCTGAAGTTGCTGGTCATTGTATTCAAACTTTGAGAGTGTGTCATAGAGGGTCATTCATGGGGTTGTGGTCAGTCATAAGGTGAAATTCTCAGGTCATTCGATGGTTTTAATCTGTTGTCATCTAACTTTAATCTCACGTGGGTCTCTCCTCCCAGGAACGCTTAGCTGTTTCTTAGTTTTGTTGAGATCGAAGTAATATTGTCCCCACAGCTAACTGACCAACTTACAAAACTATACAAAATGGCTTACTATCCACCCACTATCTGACTCTACCTGACACTACCTGACCCTACCTGACACTACCTGACCCTAGCTGACCCTACCTGACACTACCTGACCCTAACACCACTGTAGTAAGACCCCAAGTGTTCCTCAGTGTACAGTTCCAGAAAAAATTGGTGATATCTGACATATACTCCTCAAGTACTTCCATACCAGATACAGCCAAGTGTCCAGGGAATTTTGAGCGTATCTGTACACGAAGGTAAGATTATACATACTCTTTATAATGCTTCCAGTTTGCATCTTCCAGTCAGACAATAAGAGGTTAAGATGTTCAGTAAGACAGCGGAAATAATGTAACAAACTCACTCAAAAATTTCAAGAAATATTTCCACAAAAGTAAAACATGAACTGAACGAAGCAACACACACTTAAGTTCAACACACACACTTAAATTCAACACACACTTAAGTTCAACAGACACTTAAGTTCAACACACACTTACGAAAAAGCACAAATGAACAAACAAAAACTCAGGTGGGATTAAAACACTTAAATTAATGACTTTACTGTTGATTAAGGCGACTCATTAAGAAAGGTGATTATCTTAGTGGAATCAGCACTTAGGTGAGACTAATAACTCTCAGGTATTTGCTTAGGGTTAACTTACGGTAAAGTTGTGAATGAAACTAGGGAGCGAACTGTCCCCTGATCCAGACAGACAGACAGACAGACAGACAGAGGGGGCAGTGACATTTTGAGTTGATGTTGCGGGAAAAAATACGAAATGCACAGAGCCACATGGTATGTCAATGGATGTGCAAAGTGTCACATGGTATATTAGTACGGTGTGCAGTTCCACACGATGTGTTAGTCCGTTGAACATAGTGTCTCATAGTGTGTCAGTGGGTGGTGCAGAGTTCCACATGGTGTGTTAGTGGTACAGAGTGTTATATAGTGTGTCAGTGCGTGGTGCAGTGTGTCACACCGTGCGCTAATGTATGGTGCAGTGTCACCTAGTGTGTTACTAAAACTTGAAACTTGTAAGCAATACAATGGTTGGTGGTGGTGGTGACCTACACACTGGGCGGCCACTCACCGTCACTAAGCTCAAATGAGAGGATGATGGTGCCCTGTGTTACGGCCTTTATCTCCCTGGCCAGTCCTGCCCTCGCACCTTTTAGTGTCCTTCTGTATTTTTTGTTCCTTTTTTGGTCGTCCCTTCATATTTATTTATTTACTTATTGTGTGTGTGACGTCTGTGAGGCTTAATCTTTTACGTTAACTTAAAGTGATTTTACCAGAGTTCTCAACACTGAAAAGGAAGGCTTAACCCTTTAAAGAATAAAAAGTGCTGGGAGAGGCCAGAAAAGTTTCGCTGTCAGCTCTGCGCTGAGACGCCTTCTCACAAAAAAAAGATAATATTTGAGGAAAGATGATTTGAAATGATGAAAGTTGTGTGGCATAGCAAAAACACTGTGACTGTGGCTCGGAGTTTCACAGAGAGCTAGTTCGGGATATTATTGACTTTAGCTAGACAGAACTTCTGCAGATTGGAATTTCAACAGAAAAGTCATGGACCCTCCCGGATGCCCTCGTGCGGGAGGGAGAGAGGGTGCTGGTGGTGGTGGTGGTGGTGACAGTTTTGAGTGCTGCTCCTCACTACACTGACTCTGGGAATATATATAGAATAAGGAAAACGATGAAATGTGTCTCGAAATCTGCAATTGATAATTTTCTGGTAAGGTCATTTTTGTTGACTACTTTGATGAACAGGAGTTTAAGTTACTGTAAAAATATAAATCAACTTTATCTGATACTAAGCAGAAATAAATAGGGCTAAAATTATTGTTCTAGCCATAAATATTGATATAATTAATTGAAAGATGTTTGGGGACGCTTATTAACACAGAGGTACAAGTGTTGGTCCGCTGTAATTGTCACCTTATGTTTTTGTCCAGAAAGTAGGAAGTCAATATTATGTTACACTGTCTTCCCTCAATCATCTCGTGTAGTAAAACATTTTCCAGATATTGTACAGCTGTGAGGTCTCTTCCTGCGGAGCTCCACATTCACCTCTCTTCCCGCGGAACTACACATTCACCTCTCTTCCCGCGGAGCTACACATTCACCTCACTTCCTGCGGAGCTACACATTCACCTCTTCCCGTGGAGCTACACATTCACCTCTCTTCCCGCGGAGCTACACATTCACCTCACTTCCCGCGGAGCTACACATTCACCTCACTTCCCGCGGAGCTACACATTCACCTCACTTCCCGCGGAGCTACACATTCACCTCACTTCCCGCGGAGCTACACATTCACCTCTCTTCCCGCGGAGCTACACATTCACCTCACTTCCCGCGGAGCTACACATTCACCTCTCTTCCCGCGGAGCTACACATTCACCTCTCTTCCCGCGGAGCTACACATTCACCTCTCTTCCCGCGGAGCTACACATTCACCTCACTTCCCGCGGAGCTACACATTCACCTCTCTTCCCGCGGAGCTACACATTCACCTCTCTTCCCGCGGAGCTACACATTCACCTCACTTCCCGCGGAGCTACACATTCACCTCACTTCCCGCGGAGCTACACATTCACCTCACTTCCCGCGGAGCTACACATTCACCTCACTTCCCGCGGAGCTACACATTCACCTCACTTCCCGCGGAGCTACACATTCACCTCACTTCCCGCGGAGCTACACATTCACCTCTCTTCCCGCGGAGCTACACATTCACCTGCCACACAAATTTTAAGCTGAGGCGAATCAATTTAAATGTAAGGGAAACTTAGATTAAAAGGTGTTGCATGCACAGAAAGTTAAGTACAACTTCATTAGACATTTCCAAGACTATGAAGCTTATCTTGGTATGTTTGTTGTATGTACGCTGTGTGTTTAACCCCTCATCTTCCCTAGCACATAACACTGGGCCCTTGATATACATTTCTTAAAGGAATAATGACTTAGAGTATTTACTAATATGTGAAGATATTTAACAAATCCAATGGTTTTCTCCTCCCCAAACCTTTTCCCTTCTCCCCACCATTCACCCCACCAGCTCGTTGTAAGCTCTCCTCTCCCCACTTCATCCCTCGCGATTACTTGGACCGGGGTGGGGGAGGGGGGGGGGGGATTTGTTGGTGCTGGTACTGTCTCTCCAGCCTTCCTTCTCCAACCAACTCTCCACCACTCTCCTCCAACACTGCTTCTCCCTCACTCTCCACGCACACACACACATCCCAGGTTATATAATCGTGGTATTTGGAGTTGACTTACTTTTTGGACTTGTTAATTTAGGCAACTGTTGGAAACGAGTGTAACTGTGTACAAGTATGCATGTATGTATATATGTATGAATATATGTATATATATATGTATGAATATATGTATGTATATATGTATGAATATATGTATGTATATATGTATGAATATATGCATGTATATATGTATGAATATATGTATGTATGTATATTTGCGATAACTGAAAGAAACAGGAAGACTAAACCTGGTTAAACTAGCGTACCTGAGAGAGAGAAAAAACCAGTTGTAACATGAAGAAGGAAACAGATCTGAACACCGTCGAGTCTTCCTAAGCCGTAGCAAAAAGTACTTCCCTTAGCCACTGTCTCGACTATCTGTAACCCGTAATAGATTTTGACTCGAACTCGGAAGTCGTCTATTGTATTCCTGTGGCTAAACTCACCATAAACTTACGTGATTCATACCTGTGGAGACTCTCAACCACAATAGCATAGTATAGTGACACCATAAGTTATTGGGTATTGTGTTATATTGTTGTACTTGTAATCAGAAGTTACAGTCTTATAAATTCTACCATAGATTTTTTTTTTTTTTTAATTTTGCTTCAATTTAAAGATTTAAAAGTCAACCATAAGCTGGATAATCCTACATGTTAACTTTAAATCGGCTAATCTTACAAATCGAACGTAAAATCGAAAAATCTTGCAAATTAACCATATGCTGGGGACAATCTTACTGATCAGAATAATAACAAGAGAAATATCACTGAGCTAAAATAAAAAAGCTTAGCTAAAAAAAAAAAAAAACGAGACGACAACAACAGCAGCCATCTTAACTGAACAGGGAGGGGCGGTGAGCACAGTGGATAAAGTTACTGGTAATTACTGTGGTGTCTGCCCCCTGCCACCACCACCACCACAAACTCCCTCATCACTACATTTGTAATTATAACTTCTTCGGAGCCAAATTGGGTCACTTTGATGTCCAAATTACAAGCGAATAAAAACTATTTCTACTTTATGGGTGCAATAGTCTGTGATAGTTTGTCATGGCGGTGATAGTGATGGTGAGTTAGGTAAATGTTCAGTGTTTTGTAGTATTAAAATATATTTGAGAATGAAATATCGATATCAAGGTCATTTTCCATTACATACGTAGACGTTATAAGGCTGCTGGCTGGTGGCTCTTGAGACATACTGTACAATTCAGACATGACCAGGTATATTACAGAGTTAAATATGATAGGAAAATATATGTGCAGGTATATATACGATTATTCACAGTGGAAATGAAAATGTATCCACGCTAAGGACAATGAGTAACTCTCCATTCACAGCTAATGAATATTTACAAAACTTAATTTACTTGTAGATTACTCACATTAAATTGTACACAGCTAATAAATCTCAAATTGAATGTTACATAGCGTGTAATAACAGTAAACATATATCAGACGAAAGTTGTATATATTTGCCTCTGCATTGAAATGTTTAGATTAATACATAACATCGATAATAAAACTCTCATTTCCTCTCTAAAAGTTTGGGAACTTTTAGATAACCAAAGAAAACAGAATGAGAAAAGGTAAAATATTTAGAATTATAATAATGTGAACTCAACTCTCATTTTCATGCGGTCTTGTCCACTTACAGAAGACAATGGCGCCGTTAAGGAGATACAGAGCTGCGTTATTGAACCTCCCTAGCATGGACAGGCAGGCAGGCACCCGGCTTGTGCTCTGTTTATGTTATGTTGCAATATTTATTTAGCAATATATAGCTTGCAACACACACACCGCACAATAAGTTATGTTATTTGATATATTTGAATCGACATATACTCTCTAGTGTATGTGTCACGTTATTTTCTTCATAATGTGTTATTACAATATAAGGTATAATTCCAACATGGCTGCCAACACCACCTTCGAAACTCTTAAGATGATTCGTTGTAAACCAAAAAATAACCAATAAAAGAGATCAATAAAACCAAAATATGATAAATTTAATAATAAGAAAAAACACGATAGTTGGAGGTTAAATTAAATAGTGTCAAAGAAAAATGGATAAATATGTAGCCAAAAGAGAGTTAGGGAGTGGAAAACCAAAATAGCCAAGATTAAAGAAGGATTATGCCCCGGTAGGAGAGTAGGTTTTTCTGGGAAGGTGAGGTCGACGAACAGAAGGAAAGTTTACAACAAAAAGTCCAACGAATTTTGTTTATATATTTTTTCATAGTATTTCACATATGCTACTTTCATAATCCATTATTATTTTCCTCTCACACAGCCTATAGTACGAAATAACATACAAGATATCACTATCAGACGGAATATTTACACTATCGCATTTCATGTCACTATAACGCAGCATATTCTCACTATCACACGCTATATTGTCACTATCACACACTATATTGTCACTATCACACTATATTGTCACTATCACACGCTATATTGTCACTATCACACTATATTATCACTATCACACACTATATTCACACTATCACATACACTAGCGTCACGCAGGTTGCAGTCGTTAATTTATTTGGCTTAAAATAATAGATCGCCATTCTAATTTATACCTTTTTCCTTCTACTAATTAATTGTGTCAGTATGTTTACTTCTCGTCTTTCTACCTGTGTGATAAAGGACGGAACTCTGAGCTATTCATCAAACCCAAAATTTATATAAAAAAAGTTGAACATTTTAACAACTTTGGGCTTAACATATTGATTCACTTTGGATTTCTGTATATCGTAATTTTTCACATCACATTTTTCTAACATATTTTATTATTGTTTGGTATTGTTTAAAGGAGACTATTTTAATAATGTTGGGAAGAAAAATAACAAAATAGGTAGTTTTTTTTTGGGGGGGGGTTGGTTGGTGAATTGCCTGTTGTGTATTTTGTCAAGACTGTATTAGGTTGCGGGTATAAAAGATTCCATGATAGGCTAAGTTTATCATTACGTTTGTTTAGCTTTACATCATCTTATTTTAATTATTACGTGTTTGTATATTGATAAACAAAAAAATTAATTTACACTGTTGTTAGAAAATATGTTGAATCCAAACGAGATACACTATGTGGGTTGATGATATGTGGGTTGATGATATGTGGGTTGATATGTGGGTTGATATGTGGGTTGATATGTGGGTTTCGTGTTGTAGGAGAGAGAGAGAGAAAGCGAGAGAGAAAGAGAGAGAGAGAGAGAGAGAGAGAGAGAGAGAGAGAGAGAGAGAGAGAGAGAGAGAGATTTGGCCTTCCTGACTATATGCACGATTGGGCCTGGTGGTGGGTTTGGGGGGGGGGGGGGGAGAGTGATATTTTTGGCCAAATCTAAAAGTTTAGGACTCGGGTAAACACCCTCAGGCACCCTAACCTAACCTAACCCCCCTAGCAAAGAGGTAGAGTTTCAGTTCAGTTCTTCAGTAGAGGTTTCATAGTCTTGGAGTTACTGTGCTGACTGAAACACACACACACACACACACACACACACACACACACACACACACACACACACACACACACCTTTCTTTATATATACTGCCCATTCCATTTGTTAATAAGGCATAGAATATACTTCACAATATGTATTTTCCGAGAAATATGTAGGAGTGGTGAACGTGAGGGAGGGAGATACTCATAGTGAACGTGAGGGTAAGGATAGACTCATAGTGAACGTGAGGGTAAGGATAGACTCATAGTGAACGTAAGGGTAAGGATAGACTCATAGTGAACGTGAGGGTAAGGATAGACTCATAGTGAACGTGAGGGTAAGGATAGACTCATAGTGAACGTGAGGGTAAGGATAGACTCATAGTGAACGTGAGGGGAGGGAGAGACAAACGTATATTACATTTAATACAATATAAAAACCTACTCCTCTTTCGCTACTCTAATGACACAATTCTATACAATAAAATACATTTCAAATATAAACTAATCAGTGTTTAATCCTATAATGAAGTACAAATAATGAACGTGTCAGCTTTGATCTCTATAATAACAAGCACAAAAAAATTAAAAATTAAAAACGTGTGAATATTGATGAACTGGCAAGCGTTTATCCCGTTAATAAAAGAGTAAATACTGTGAGACTATTGAACACATCAGCATTAATCTCTCTCAATAAAATGTGGTCAGTGTGGTAAGCCTTGACAATACACCGTGTAATGTGTAAACGATGCGTGTGGATACCTGAGTTAATACCTGGAATATAATAATCACCTTACACACGTACACACCCATATATATACACATATATTATATACATACATACAGACAGAGGCCAGTAGCGGTTGTGTTCCCAGGTTGAGTGTGGCAAGGATGTATGTGGTGGTGGCGACGTAGGTGGAAAACATAGTGGTAAATCTCTTCACTTTAGCCTCGTCTCTCTGCCTTTTACTTCCACTACCACCTCACGACTTGTAGCTTCTTCTTCTTCTTTTTCTTCTTCTTCTTCTTCCTTCTTTTTTACTTATTTATTTATCGTTTATTTTTATTATATTATATTATCCTCTAACTTGTTTTCATCTTTATTCATTACAATTTCCCATATATGTCGTCATGTTCGTCTTCTGGGTATCTTTTATTTTACTTTTGTTTCTCATTTATTCGTCTCGTTTTTATTTACAATGTTTATTTATCTTCCTATGAAACCATTTTTCGCCCCATTTTTTTATTTCTTTTGTGATTTCTGATTTATCACTTTTACTTTGTCTTCTTGGTTCTTTTCTCCCATTTTTCTTGTATTTTACTTCCTCCTATTCGTCCAACCTCACCTCACCTCACCTCCCGTAACCAACATCTTCCGCACCAAGATTCCCACCACGTCTCCCCTCACAGTTCCTGAAATATTTTCTCACAATCGTATCTAGGCGTTCTTTATTTATTTCCTCTGCCTCCTGCTTCCTTTTTCCTTCCTCTTCCGCTGACAAGACGTGACCTACACACCCACTCCCTCTCACCATATATTTTCCTCCGTATTCGAACTCTCCACACACTTTCCTCCCTTTCCTCTCCTCGCGCTCCTTTCCTCTCCTTCTCGCGGCAGCTTCATCAGCGTGTTGAGTTTCTATGTCTCCTCTAAACCTTCCGCTCAGCTACCCACTCGTGTCGCCACTGCTTCAATTTCTCCCTTGACATCAATTTTTAAAATCACGGAGGAAAAGGTTTTACCGACGTCACTTAAAAAGTAGTAGTGTCGTCAACGCGGGCGATTAAATGGTAGAGATTACGAGGTGGCCGGCGGTAAGTCATGATGAAATTACACCATCGTCGTGGGAGGTTTAGTGCTCCCAGGAGAGCGTTCCCTCTTAATCAGATTTAGTCATTTTTTTTTCTTTACGAGCTGGGCAACAAACACGGAGGAATTATCTTGATTTGCACAATTTCATCCTTTCATTTGTTCTCTCTCGCATTTGGCTTATCCAAGGGATTACACCAAAACGATGACCTGAGGTAAATAGTAATTCCATGAGGCTCTTAAGAATCGTGTGCAGTTAACTAGATTACATTTACAAAATACTCTTAGGAACTGATGCAAATTATGGACATTAACGAAGACTCATTCGTTTGTTGTCTTGTGTCAACGTATTATGTCTACCATACATCTCTTAATGCTTGGTTTGGGTCATGATATTTGCCTTGACTCGCCATGTTTCACAGCCATAAGTCATCACTGGTAGTATGTGTTAACCTTTCCCTCAGAGGCGAGACAGTGGGACACAAATCCTCACGTTGCTGGACTGATTTTCACGTGATGATGTCAGTCCCAAGGCTTCCTCTATGCTCCCATTGTTAAACTTTATAAAACTATTTATTGGTAATTAATTTACCTTCCGTTCCAATTCATTTCAGTGTTACTCCTTTGTCAGTGTGGCAGGTGTGATAGAAACATTAGGGTCAATAACAAAGTTAGAGAAGCTCAAGATAGTGTTGTTGATAATTAGATTAATCTCGTGTCACCTGAGAGACATAAGACATTAATTAAACACAGGTTAATGAGTCCTGTAGTGATGACGTCACCTTGGTCACCTGGTCTTTCAACCTTGATATTCTGTATGTGTGTAAATCCCAACTAATCAGGTCAATGATAGTTTCTTCGGTACCTGTATCATTTATAATACATAAAATAATATACTCAGTGATCATATGTACCATTCATGTTCACTATAACTCAGAATTCACTTACCGAACAACTATGATCATGAAATAATTTTTCGTAAAAGAATAATGAAGATATCTCTTCGGGTAAGGAGAAAGCTGTTCTTCTGGTCGTAAAATATTTACGTTGGAAAAGGAATTCCATAAATGATGCTGGAGGCCTGTGTCCCGCCGGGCGTGGGACCCAGCAGGTGCGCGGCCGCCATTGTTAGCTCGGGAAAACACTCAGATTTTTCATTAACGTTTTCTTGTATTAATTTTTCACCGTATCAGACGTCCCTAAGATCTCTCATTTTTATTTCAGTTCAACTCCCTCGCCCGTCTATAGTATAAAGAGTTCAGCCCACAGGAGCCATGTATACCGGGAACTAAGACTGATATACACAAGACGTTCATCCATTCCTCTGGGTCAAGCTGAGCCTCACCACATTTACCGTACTCGTTAAGGAGATACTCAGGTGTGTTTTCTGATCTCGCATCAGGTTGGGGCCCGGTCTCCCTTCCATACAGGTATAAATGTCACAGAAACTAGTTAGGAAAGTTGTAATGAGAGGTCGACATTCTGGACGTGTTCCAGCTTGGACTCTTGAGCAAGGTTGTGGTACTCGAGGCTGGACTTGGACTCACCTTGGGCTTGGACGTGGTGGTCTCGAGTACACCACCACTGCTTCCAATTCCCCTCCTACTCCTCTTCTTAAGGGTGAGGACTTGTAAGAGAAGATGTTCACCTGAGGCTACGACAGACTAGTTTGAGAACCAAGGAGAAGGTAGAGGATGGTATGAGGCCAAGGCTCTCTCTCTCTCTCTCTCTCTCTCTCTCTCTCTCTCTCTCTCTCTCTCTCTCACACACACACACACACACACACACACACATACACAGACCTTCCCGATATGCACAAAATAAGTCCCTTACTTATTTACCCCAAATAATAATAATAATAATAATAATTATAACGCAGAAATAAACAGACAGATAGACAGACAAGATGGACAGAGACTAAAGAAGACTGAGAGAGGTATTAATAAGCCTCTCAGAGTAAGTCAAGAGGTAAACCCCAACTTGGTGCTTACGAGTCAACAGAAGCCACAGATAATGACTTGCTCTTCCTCACCCTCCCCCCCCCCCCAGCACTCCAGGACCTCTCTCTCTCTCTCTCTCTCTCTCTCTCTCTCTCTCTCTCTTTGATGTCCTCTGTGCCTCGCTTTTATCTTTCTTCTTGGTGTTTTGTCATTCACTTTTACTTAACTTCATTTTTTTAGACGTAAAGAAAAATATTATTAGCAGCTTTATCGGACGGGAATGTTTTTCTTATTATTTTTATCCAACCCCAAAATTTACCATAAAAGTGAAAAACAAAATTATTTTTTGCGTCTTCTATAGTCCCCCTTTAAAAAAAAACACGATTTATTAGTTTTCTATGAAGTTTGTTGACCTGAGCGTTATCATCAAGGAGTCATAATATTTGATAAGCGAACAGTAACTAATACTCCGTTAAGGTAGATAAATAATATATCCGTTTATGTGATTCAATAGTTGTATACATTATATTTATTATGGTTTAAGGCAGAGGCGTCAAACTCATGGCCCGCTGGCTAATTGTGGCCCTTGGGATGGTCAGGTGTGGCCCGCGGGATGACGGTAAAATTTATCATCCCGTGAAATTATGAAAGAAATAGATATAATCATGTTTATTTAGTAAAGTGAATTTTACATACTTAAGATCAGACAAACCCAAATGAGGTATTCCTGGTAAGCCGGGTAAGGCAATGTGTGAAGCTGTAAACTTCAATCCAGCAAATATGTGATATAGCACTTGTGTTGGCCCTGAAGAGGGTAACTAAAATAAGAATTGGCCCTCGAAAGGTTTTGAGTTTGACACCACTGGTGTAAGGTACACTAACTATAACATGTGTTCGAGGTATACAGTGCGAGGTATATTTTATGGTATACGCCAGTACGGTTCGCTTGGTGTGTTTATATACTCGGTATCACTGCAGATCCTGGTATAATTATATATCGCGAGTCACAAAGTTGCTTCACTCTGCCAAAAATCACATTATTTCTTCACTATGCGTAAGCAAAGTCCAGAGAAGAGAAACCCACACAAATATGTGTATATATATATATACTGTATATATATATATATATATATATATATATATATATATATATATATACACTAGAGTTAAGGATTATGCCACCAATTTAGCCGGTCTTATGACGTAAGGCGTTAAAGAACAAATCACCAAGAGCGACGGCGTGAATGGAGCTTAATATAAGGGAAAATGAAGGGTATTGTGTGCCTGCCTCAGTGATATTGGATATTGGTACAGCCACGAGTGCCATTAGTTGACATTGCTATACTATTTTGGCGGAAGCGTGAGTGGTGCCTTAGTGGTGGGGTGGTAGAGTGGGGCAATGGTCGGCTGTTTCCTCAGAGACATCCCGGGACCTGTGATGTACGGAGGGCGAGATGGTAGACTATGGTGATGGTTATGTGATGGATACAGTATGTGACGATGTGGTGTGATGTGGCAATAGTGTGGCCGTGACTGTGGCGACGTTTATAAGAGTCCTCACTAGACAGTCATGGTGAAGTGTGGCAGTGGTGTGTGTGTGTGTGTGTAGTAGCAGTTTAAGTAGTGTATAGTGCCTGTAAGTCTAGTTCTAATTATAATAGTCAGTCAAGGTTTAAGGCTGAAGCATTACTAACTCTTCGGTTATAATAATCTCAAAACACAACCAAGTCCAGAGGTTATGAAGTTAATGGTTGTGGTAGATGTGAGAGTTACAAATATAATAACATAGTCTTATATTAAAATTATTAATGAATCTTAAGTGAGAATAAATATGTACCCGTGGTTGTTATTTTTATGGCGATGGAGACTTACAGTTTAGTTCCTGTGGTAGAGTAGTTATCATACTCGGCTGGACAATACTGATTCTTGGTTCAAATCATCGTTGAGGAAGTGACATGCGATTGATAACCATAACTCCACTTGCTGTTAAAATCCCAACTGATTCAAACACCTATCCTAGCTTTACCTGTGATGATGATAGAGGTGATAATGTTCTTGGTGGTGACTCAAGTGATTAATACTCAACTGTGGACGTGAATAGAAGAAACTAAAATCTGAGGCCAAAGATATAGTTTGTGAATTTCTCTACCTTCTTCTAACCCGAGTATTTTATGACATTTCTTATAGGTCAAAGTTCATTCTCTCAACCCAGAAATGTGAAAGTGACTTACCCTCATATCTTCCCCCTCTACCTAGGTCAAAGGTTACCTCTCAGGAACTCTTTAACATTACCTACCATTGTCCTTTTTTAATCTTCAAGGGGGGGTCAAAGGTCAAAGATAAGTACCTGTAGTCGACTTATCGGTAACCCTTCTCTTCACCTGCTATCCCGAACAAGGGTGATATCGAGGTGACATAGACTGTAGACCTCTCGTTCACCTCTGAGGCCAAGGGTCACCATCTCATCTAAGAGGCGGTGGTGTAGTGTATACAGAGGAGCTGATTTTCCCCCCTGGTGATGAACACAGATCCTTGTCTCTGGCTGAGGATACCACAAACGACCAACCAGTAATCCTTGTTGATCTTGTTGGGGACCACACACCCACCCACACACACACACACACACACACACACATACATACACACACACACACACCCCGTTTCCAAGTGTAGGAATCAGAGATCAATATTACCTTGGTAGGAGTGTGAGGGGGTGGGGTGTGGGGTAGGGGGTGCTGCTGGCCACTCCCTTCTATACCTTTGTTGGGTGTGAACATATTTTTGACAAAGACAAACGTATATACCTGTACCTACCTGTAAGGGTGGTTGAATATATTGACTGGGGGAGCTGATGGTTTCCCCTTCACATAAAACCAGCGGGACTAAAAATAAACGTCCATTTTGACATGAAACACTGAATCTCCTTTAAATACCTCTCTCTCTCTCTCTCTCTCTCTCTCTCTCTCTCTCTCTCTCTCTCTCTCTCTCTCTCTCTCTCTCTCTCATCCTACCAGGCATTACGGGGACTCCTTATCCTATTAGTTAAGGATATATTCTTGTCAACTTCAATTAGAGACTTACAGGTGACAACATACACACGGGTTAATAAACGAAGTAGAACAGTGTGTGTATATACTGTATTTACAAATGGAGTGTATATGTGTTCAGTGATAGTGTATGAATAAGAGGGATGTGAATATACAGGGTTAGTATGTATAGACAGACAGACAGACAGACAGAGACAGATAGAAGTGAATAAATAAACGAGTATTGGATATATATGGTAAAGTATGTGTGTGTGTGTGTGTGTGTGTGTGTGTGTGTAGGTAATAATAATAATAATAATAATAATTAACGGTTTATTGAAAGAGCTTGGCAGCCAGAAGGCTGAAAATATACAGTTACATATTTGGGGAATGGGTTACGAATTACAAATAATATACAAGTAACATAAGTGACACAAATAAGACATATAATAACTTAGATGGGGAAAAGCTCAAACTACAGTTCATTTCAACATAGTGACAGTGTTACAGTATTACAAGTTATTGATAATTTTTACAATGGTTGGGACTGGGCTGTTCTTATAGCGATCAGTTCGTGCACGTATGGGCTGGATGCGGTTGTGGTGTCGCACAGCAATTCTCGGACAAGGGATCTCAGGTGGTAGTAGGAGCCGGTGTCGGGGATGGTGTAGAAGCTTCTTACCAAATTTGCAGATGAGGTCGTGGTGATGGTCAGTGAGAGTCGAAAGGGTCAGTGTGTTGAGCGCTTCTTGATATGTGGAGTAGGAGGGGGAGAGAATAATCTTGCATGCCCTCTTTTGCACTTTTTCTAGGTGTTTACGTTGTGTGGCATTTAGGGAGGAAGACCAGGTGGGGGAGGCATAGGTGAGCTTGGGAAGTATGAATGTTGTGTAAACACTGAGGAGCTCGTGTGCAGGAACTCCGAGGGACTTGAGTCGGCGGAGGAGGTGGAGACGGAAACTGGAGGATTTGACAACTTCATTGACGTGTGGTTTCCAATTTAGTTTGTTGTCTATGGTGACGCCGAGGAGCTTCGTGGAATCTACAACCTGGAGTGTGTTCGGACCTAGAGTAATGGAAGGAGGTGGGACAATGTCGGAGGAGAGGTTGATGTGCATAACCATGGTCTTGGTATGGTTGATGGTGACATGGTTGTTGGTGGCCCAGTTTTAGAGACTGTTCAATAAATCCTGAAGGGCGGTGTGTGTGTGTGTGTGTGTGTAGGTGTGTGTGTGTGTGTGTTTGTGTAGGTGTGTGTGTGTAGGTGTGTGTGTGTGTGTGTGTGTGTGTAGGTGTGTGTGTGTGTGTGTGTGTGTAGGTGTGTGTGTAGGTGTGTGTGTGTGTGTGTGTGTGTGTGTGTGTGTGTGTGTGTGTGTGTGTGTTTGTTGGAAGTCTCACACAGAGGCTGGAGGAAAAGTTCTGCCCTGTGTGAAAGTTAGTGACGAGGGAGAAAGGTCGTGTCGGGTGAGAGAGAGGAAGCAGTGTGGAAAGTTTGTCCAGAGGGTGAGGCGATGAGTGTGTGTGTGTGTGTGTGTGTGTGTGTGTGTGTGTGTGTGTTGTGTAGGTGTGTGTGTGTGTGTTGTGTAGGTGTGTGTGTGTGTGTGTGTGTGTGTGTGTCCAGGTAAAGGAATACACAATAATGACTGTATCATTTAACATTCAACATTTATGTATAGTATAATATCAAGCCCCCCCTCTCTGTCTTATTAGACTGTATAATGAAGGTTAGGCTATGAGTCTTAATGAGCGCCATGTGGTGTATGTTGGGTGAGAAACATAGTGGACAGGAACATTGAATTGTAGGTCGCCGCTCAATTAAACACGATAATGGAAGCTGTCAAATAAATATGTGAATAAAAAGTGAATTGAATCAAAGTGCCAGGTTCTGTAGGGAGAGAAAGGAGAACTGAGATACATACATACATACATATATACATACATACATACATACATACATACATACATACACATACATACATATATACATACATACATACATACATACATACATACATACATACATACATACATACACACACCATAAAATCCCAGAACCATTCCCCGAGTCTAATTATGAATATGCTAATTAATAAACAAACCTAACATATTAACATTATGCTTCACAGTTCAAAACTATAATACCTAATGATGAACATTGTCCCTCGTTCAATCTCGTTCAATTTCCCTTAATTTCGCTGAATTTTGCTTCGTTTCGTTCTACAAGTCCTATACAGATATACACATATCCATAATGACACTAAACAATATATGAATAAATTTACTAGGCTAATTATGGTCTATTAGCTATGTCTTATTTTAATCCGTGGCTCAGTTGTTACTATGTTAAGCCTGGGGCCGCTGTTGGGTTCTGGGAGATGTTGTCTAGATGGGTGTTCATATGATATAGAAATTGTATTATTATTGTTAATATTTTTAGAATTATTTTCTTTTAAATTCTGGGTTTGTTTGTTTGTAATTGTTATATTTGATGGTGTTGTTGTTGTTGGTATTATTATTATTGTTATTATTATTATTATTATTATTGTTATTATTATTATTATTATTGTTATTATTATTATTATTATTATTATTATTATTATTAGAACCATATCATCATTAATAGTAGAAGTAGTAGTATGCTTAACAATATCATTATAATTATCATCATTATTAATTGTCATTATTATTTTCATCATCTCATTATCATTATTACATTCTCTCGTTGCCTTTCAATCCTTCCACCATTATACACAGTCTTATACATTATATTATTATTACATTATACACAGTCTTATATATATACACCTTCATATATCATCAGTCTCTCTCTCACACTACTAAACTGTCGCTAGTTCCTGTACATCTTTTCTCTACTCACATAAAACTATTTAGTATGTAATTATTTCAGGGCAGGAAAAAATAAAAACTTCCTCTGACGTAATTCCTGGAAGATATAAAAGGCAGCATTCACAGCCAGCGAGTGTAATGACGAGAGATTTCACATTATATTTTCAACCAAGAATTTTCAGCCCTGAGGAAAACTTTACATAGCAGTAAGACTGAACTTCCTTCCTAAAAAAAAATAAAAAAAATCTCTTTTTTAATATATACAGTACTTATATTTGCATACAGGTGTGTGTGTGTGTGTGTGTGTGTGTGTGTGTGTGTGTCATTCAGTGGTAAAAACACGTATATTTCTGGTCGATGGATTACGCCCAAAGAGAATTTCAAAGTCGACCACTCAGTGTTTTTTCTTTAACTAAGGTAAAACACTAGGATAGAGAAGAAGCAGGAGAGTAAAGGGAGGTGAGGAGAGGACGGTGAAGGAGGAGAGGAGAATGAGATAGGAGAGGACAATAAGGGAGAGGAGGAGAGGAAAGAAAGAGAGAGAAGATAAAGATGAAGTTGAAGAATCCTAAAAATAATTAACATTCAACACAGGTATATCCCCCCTCCCCCCCGCCCCCACCCCGATATACTCTTATGTATCTGTCATGTTATCTAGAAGTCTATGATAGCAACTCTTTCTAGTGTGGTTCAAAGAAAGTGTACCAAGACCCCACAATTCCTACTTAAGACAGCAGCAGCAACAGGGTGTATATCGTTACCTGTGTAGAAATTCACAACATACTGTAGCACCTTCAGGAGGATAAGTTCACGATAAAATATTACACAAGAAAAATTTAAAAAGAAAGTGAAAGATAATCGTAGTTACTGATACGTTTTATTTTGACATTCTTAAAAAAAATCATAAATAGAAAAAAGTTGTTTTTTTTTTAAGAAGATAGAAAATTATTATTATCTTCAAACGATTTTTCGATGACACAAGGTTTAAGAATTTAATGTATTAAATATTTTGACTGATTCCTTTATTAAAATGAGTAGAAAAAATATGACTAATAAAAAATAAAAGCTCTTAGAAATGTTAGAATTGAAGAGAGGATTAAAGTTTATGCTGATGATAAAAATATATGCAGGGGAGGGGAGGTGGGGGGGGGAGGGGGGAGGAGGAGGGGGGGCACTTGGTAGTGTTTAGGAGAGAAGGAGAGAGAAAAGAGAGAGACAGAAAAAGAGAGACAAAGAGAGAGAGAGAGAAAAGAGAGAAAGGAAAAGGAGAAAGAATTAGAACAGTGAAGGAGAGAGAGCGTCTGAGATAAATTTACAGGTTATTTACATTAAAATTTAATGTAAATACTACATCAAACAAGTTTATCTTTCCCAGGGACGAGTGTCTGTGTGTGTGTGTGTGTGTGTGTGTCTGTGTCTGTGTCTGTGTGTGTCTGTGTGTGTGTGTGTGTGTGTGTGTGTGTGTGTGTGTGTCTGTGTGTGTCTGTGTCTGTGTGTGTGTTTGGGTAATTATTATTATTCTCAATTTATATTTGACCGACAAATCCATTACTACGTCAGGGATTCTTTATCTAATACGGAAACTTCACCTGAGTGTATCTTACCAGCTGTACTATAAGGTATGACCTGAAGATTAGACACCCTAGATTATTTATCCTGATAATACCTTAACTCTAACCTAACCCCCCCCACACACACACACATACATAACCCCCCCCCCACACACACACACATACATAACCCCCCCCCCACACACACACATACATAACCCCCCCCCCACACACACATACATAACCCCCCCACACACACATACATATACATACACACATTACCCACTTCCCCCCCCCTCCCCCACCCTGCCCCCACACCCTCCTCCCACCCTGCCCCCACACCCTGCCCCCACCCCACACTCTACCCCCACACAATTAAATGAATAACAAGTTAATAACAATCCGGTAACGAGGTAGAGAATTATTTCTGGATAATTACCTCAACTTAATAGCCAGCTTAAAATATCTGATCCTAATTATCTATTTAAATGTTTATATTCGACGTAAACACAGTGAGTAAATTTCTCTCCAGAAGTTAGAGGTAAATGAGGTACTCGGTGAGGTAAATGAGGTACTCGTTGAGGTAAATGAGGTACTCGTTGAGGTAAATGAGGTACTCGTTGAGGTAAATGAGGTACTCGTTGAGGTAAATGAGGTACTCGTTGAGGTAAATGAGGTACTCGGTGAGGTAAATGAGGTACTCGTTGAGGTAAATGAGGTACTCGTTGAGGTAAATGAGGTACTCGTTGAGGTAAATGAAGTACTCGTTGAGGTAAATGAGGTACTCGTTGAGGTAAATGAGGTACTCGTTGAGGTAAATGAGGTACTCGGTGAGGTAAATGAGGTACTCGTTGAGGTAAATGAAGTACTCGTTGAGGTAAATGAGGTACTCGTTGAGGTAAATGAAGTACTCGTTGAGGTAAATGAGGTACTCGTTGAGGTAAATGAGGTACTCGGTGAGGTAAATGAGGTACTCGTTGAGGTAAATGAGGTACTCGTTGAGGTAAATGAGGTACTCGGTGAGGTAAATGAGGTACTCGTTGAGGTAAATTTCTAAGACATTGTTCTAATTTCATCTAAAGTGGTTTTTGTTTTGAAATATAGATCACCTGAAGATTAGACACCCTAGTTTATTTCACTTGACCTCATGGAATAAAATCAAAATATGGGAAATAAATAAATAATTAGGTCATGGTATATTAAGTGACAGTTCAAGTCTAATTAGTTTCAAATTAGTTGACCTAGAATTACTGTACAGGTGTGACCTTAAATTGGTTGTTTAAACGAAGGTAACATAACATAACATAACATAACGTAACAACAGTAAACAATCATCAGCCATAAATAACGAGACCCATAATATTGATCATTGAATTAAGTAATATTTAATAAGTGTTTAATAGTAAGAATATTTACCTTTTTCATAAATCTTTACCGTAGTTCAGGTGAGGAAGACTAAATTATAATCTGAAGAGCTGGATTTATATCACCTTTGGGGTTGGTTAGGTTAGATTAGGTTAGGTTAGGTTAGATTAGATTAGGTTAGGTTAGATTAGGTTAGGTTAGGTTAGGTTAGGTGAACGTGTGGCGTCTCGTGCCTGTGGGAGGAGGGGAATTCACCGTACACAGCGGACTGTCTTCAATGAATAGCAAGTGTCTGGTGGCACAACTATTACCTGAGGCTAGGTAACACACCAGGTGAGTTGCATCCCACCACTACCACTTTCACCATCATCACCACAACCCCATCACCACTATCACCACCATACCCCCACCACCATCACCACCGGACCACCACCACCACCACCGGACCATCACCACCACCCCAACCAATGTCACCACGTAATTCCCTCATTATTGTACTCCAAAATTGCTATGTAGTGGGGATGATCCTCACTCCCTGTGGCTTATCTCATTAAGTGTACAATACCTGTTGTTTTACCTGGCGCTGCGTCCGATCTACCTGTATCTGTTGTCCTATGCTGAACCTCACTCTTTATTCCCATGTAAGTTAGTTATAAATGATGCACTAACACTCACATGAAACTCGTCCTAGTCCAGTACTTTCATCTCTGATTGGGTGAAAGGAATCCCAATCCCTACCAGTCCAGTAAGCCCTTCTCTGATTGGATGAAAGAAAAGTCAATCTCCAACTTGAACGTAATCATCAGTTGTTGTTAAGAGTGTACTGTACCTTGATGAGTGTACTGTACGTTGATGAGTTGCTGTCTGTGTTTTTGGTCTAGTCATGGCGGCCAACAGCACCAGGGTATAGGAGATAATATTCAATGTACAAACCGCAATACATTTATAAGTCCGGTTATATAAATTCTGTCCTATTTGAAAGGCAAGACGAGTAAACCCTTGATATATTTACGTATGAATTTGTATTGTATTACAGTGTCTCGACAAAAATGGTCTTTAAGCGCATAATCCCATTGTTGTGTGTTGTGTGTGTGTGTGTGTGTGTGTGTGTGTGTGTGAGTGTGTGTGTATGTGAGTGTGTGTGTGTGTGTGAGTGTGTGAGTGTGTGTGTGTGTGTGTGTGTGTACCACCGATCTTTACGGCCAGGCAATAGACAACCTCCCAAGACCAGAATAAGCTAGTAGGGTCGTCGGAATATTAAATATAACTTTCAAAACATCCTTGAACGGGATAGGGCAGAGGTTATCTAGTGCTAGTCTCGATATAATAAACAGACAAACAGCTCTACAAGATCACCCGCTATAAACTAGCCCCAAATCACCCACAATAACTAGCCCAAAGCATACCATTAGCACATCATCAGCTTAGTCAATAGTAAGGCGTTCAGGTCAGGTCGTGTCAGGTCAGGTCAGGTCAGGTCAGGTCAGGTCAGCCCCCCCCCCCCCCACTACTACTACCTCCTCCTAAACTTCTTCAATTTACCTAACTATTACCACTTTCTTCCCTCCTCTAATCTTCTTTCCTCTCCCCTTTCTCCACTAAAAAAAATAGTTAAGGTGTTTGGGGGGATGGGAGGGGAGTAGGGACGGAAAGGAGGGGAGGGGAAGCCTGAGGAGGAAGAGGAAGGAGGGCTATCATAGTTATGGAATGGAGTAGTTCTGGTCTCACTGTTTTTAATTCTGGTCGTGTGACTCATTCTTCATCTTCCCCCAAAAGAGTATTTTAACTCTCTCTCTCTCTCTCTCTCTCTCTCTCTCTCTCTCTCTCTCTCTCTCTCTCTCTCTCTCCTGGTGTATTTGTGTATTCAAGGAATTCTGAATGTAAATTTTTGTAAGTGGAAAAATTATCTCTTTCGTGGTGGTAAGCTTTTAGTTTCTCAGGCGAGACATTTTTCTTTTATTTTTATTTTTACTTGAGAGAGAGAGAGAGAGAGAGAGAGAGAGAGAGAGAGAGGTAGAGAGAGAGAGAGAGAGAGAGAGATTTTATTGAGGCATAACTTCGTTTTTTGTTCCACTATAGTGACTTGATCCATTTGTTTATTATTATTATTATTATTATTATTATTATTATTATTATTATTATTATTATTATTATTTTTATTATTATTATTATCCTCACAATTCTTTATTCACAATTATTCAACTACTTTTAACATTTTGATTGGGATGACGAAAGCGCATTGATATTTTTGTAAATTTTTCTTTCTTGGATGTTAAAGTACTTTCATCTTCTTAAAAAGTGAGTCATTATCTTTACTGAGTCGTGGTGATGAACTGAGTATTTCAAGATAGTTAATGTGCTCTCTGCCTCGTCTAAATACTTTTTTTATTTACATTATTTATCTGTTTTAATATTTTGTCTGGGTACTTACCAGAGGCTGACTTGACCAATGGGATTTTTAACAGGAATTTCAATTTTTAATTTTCAATCAGTATAGTGTGTGGCTCTGTGTGATGATGTGTGAAGACTTGGCTCTGAGTGTGTGAGTGAGAGGCGGAAAGCTGTCGTCTTTCTCATTCTGCGTGTACTCCCACACCCACAGATAGCTTGTTACATCAGCCGCCCCGTTATTAACCACGTCTATCTGAGCAACACGTGTTATAGTTACGATAATTATAGCGCATCATACAGGAGGTTGACTCTACCACACCATTACCACCCACCCACACCACTGCCACCCACCCACACCACTACCACACCACTACCACCCACCCACACCACTGCCACCCACCCACACCACTACCACACCACTACCACCCACCCACACCACTGTCACCCACCCACACCACTACCACCCACCCACACCACTACCACCCACCCACAGCTAAAATTGTAATCACTTAGCAATAATAATATATTTAGTGATCACGTCAATATGTTCCTCTGGCAAGGCTCCCTAGTGATGCTCTCCGCTGGCTGCCTCGGTGATCAATGTTATCAAGAGACGTTCTCATTAGTTGGCGTCCTTAAGCCCGTCTCCCCCGCGGGCTTGCTCTCGTTCTCTTACAGCATTACCCCACAACCTCATCCGTCCCCTGCAAGTTGCAAATGTAGAAAGAATTATTTTTTGTGGAAGTTGAGTCGTACGAGTCGCTCTCCTGCGTGTTAACGAATACCTGAGCAAGAAATTAATGCACACACACGTACCTACACACACACACACACCTACACACACACACACACACACACACACACACAGCTAAGAGTTGATTCAGGTAATGTGACGGTAATTATAATTGTGTCTTGATATGATAAAGATGTTTACATTATTATGCTATTGTATATATTTCACGCACCAGTTATCCTCCTCGTCCTCCTCCTCTCTCTCTCCTCTTCCTCCTTCTCCTTCTCCTCCCTCTCCTCCGTCTTCCTCTCCTACTCCTCCACCTCCCTCTCATCCTCTTCCTCTTTCTCATCCCCTTCCTCTTTCCTCCCTCCCTCCGGCACTAAACTCCACACATATGTCTCAGTTACCAGCACTGCCAAAGTTCAGTGCCCGCATATCTATTGCTTGTCAAGTGTACCTCTCTCTCTCTCTCTCTCTCTCTCTCTCTCTCTCTCTCTCTCTCTCTCTCTCTCTCTCTCTCTCTCTCTCTAAGTCTAATTATAAAGTGTCCCGAGCTAAGTAACTACGTTTTCGTTGGTCAATTATTGTCATTAATAACGCCCGCCGAGTCGTGTGTGTGTGTGTGTGTCCTGAGGTGAGTTATGGGTTAGATTAGATTAGGTTTGGTTACTGTAGATTAGGTTACATTTCGTTACGTTATTGTTACGTTAGTTTAGTTAATCATCAGGTGAAATAAGCTGGGGTGTCTAATCAACAGGTGAAATAAACTACAGTTGTCATTCATGTACCGTAACTAACATTCAATAAATCCTTTAAAAATATATATAACCTGAATGTGGAATCAGAAAATATGAACAAAAAATGTGATTCATGGTCGTGTTAAACATTCATCAGTGTTGTTGTTGGATGTGTAGCTCACTGGTCCGAAAACGTTTACGGAATGTAATTTGTGTGGTAATAACGTTTCAGTAATGTGGACTACTTTGGTGTCCAGTATGTCGTAGGTTTTATGAAAAGGATTATATGTATTTTCTGTCTGTCTGTCTGTCTGTCTGTCTGTCTGTCTCTCGTATATATACATAATAAAACTTTTATTCCCTAGAAGTGGTCAATAGCTTCCAATAAGTCGAAGTCATATGGTGGAGGAGTTAGGTTAGGTCTTGATAAAAGTCTCCTGCCTATTGACCAAGTGGCGAGAAACAAATATCTATCGAGACGCTGTTTGTCCTGACGGTGTAGCGGCCGACCCACTTGTCTTGACTGTCTCCCGGGTTTCCTCGCTTCCTGAACTTCCTGATACATTGTGCCAACGTTAGTCAGTTTAAATTTATTAGACTGAAAAGACAAATGCTGGAGTTATTCTTGGTTACATAATTAATAAAGAGACAGGAGTAGAAATTTTGGGATTTTGGGATTATATGGACATTTGCCCCCCTTCACCCTCCTTATCTTATTACACTTGATTTTTAACCTAACCTAACCTAACCTAACCTAACCTAACCTTAGCCAAAGTAGCGTTAGGTTAGTTCATCTTCAGGTAAACCAGAAAATTCTTGTATGTATTCTTATATTACCATAACACCACAGTGATGCAGTGGCCGAGGGGACAGAGCGCTCGTTTCGTGTCCTATGATCGAACCTGGAACGCGCGCACACACACACACACACACACACACACACACACACACAACCAGATATATTATCCATGCAGGTTGCAATGTACAGCCCACATGGGTTTGTCCTCTGGTTTGGGGAAATATTGCAAACAGAATAGCAGATGTTCCCCCGAGATGGTCCCCGACCTTGTGACGCTGCTTACAAAAATCCTTATGTGGCTCTTCATATCCCCGCCACACTTGGTCAGACATGTGCTGAGACCAGGGGAGAGGTGTGTGTGTGTGTGTGTGTGTGTGTGACTCCATGTCTGTGTTTTACGTATACAGCAATAAATAACATACACACCTAGTTACTCCTTAGCTAGTGGTTATTAGTGAAGCTTCTTTATAACACTATTCATATATTCATCCCCTTCCCTCCCTCCCTCCCTCCCTCCTCCCTCCCTCCCCCCTTCCCTCCCTCCCTCCCTCCCTCCCTCCCTCCCTCCCTCCCTCCCTCCCTCCCTCTCCGTGTATTACAGTTATTCATTTCCACATTCATGACATCACACTACAGCTCATCACTGTACACAACACGTTCAAGCAACACACTAGGAATACCATATAAACAACTCAGTAAGCTACCACAACCGGCCAATTTACTGAGGATTTCTGAAAGCAATCTATGTCAATACTCGTGTGGACTATTGTATTTCTTATCTGCTGTGATACTTTCTATAATTACGTGCTCTTTGATATGCAAGAACGTAGAATATTACCTATTTCTCTACCTATCCATTGACCTTTATACCCGACGAAATAGGTAGGTATGGATGTTCAATCGAGAATGACAAAAAACATGGGAGTTCAATGGAAGATTTTTTTGTACACCGCCTGATCACACAACCAACAGGCAATAGTATGGTAATCTGTCCTCATCGCTCTTTGACATGATCTCCCGTTACTGGACTCGAATGTTTTTTTTGTTTTTCAGTGTCTAGTTCACAAATTTGCCCTGTCTGTGTGTGTATGTCTGTGTTTGTGTACCAGTGTATACGCGTACAAGTATGTATGTGTGTGTTTATCTATCTGTATGTGTATGTGCGTGTATGAGTGTGGAAGTGTACTGAGGTCTATGTCTTTATATGTGTATGTACGAATCCATGTAAATTTATATAACCTAAAGGTAAACTAAGGACATTTTTTTTATAGTAGATATAGCGTGAGGAAAAAAAATGTCCCTTACACATATTAGATAATCATTCTGAAAGTTTTCTTTGGAATAAACTTTTGTGGGACCCAAGGCGTTTAAAAGGTGTCCATTGTGTCTTATACAAAGCGACGTGTTCTCTTGTCTGGAAAATGATGTCGTCAAATTTATACTTCCGTTTGTTTGTCGAGAAATTTTCGCTTCAAACTTTCCAATATAATGCATTGAGAAATATGGAGTTGCTTTTAACTTTTAACCCAAGTTATACAAGTGTGTGTGTGTGTGTGTGTGTGTGTGTGTGTGTGTGTGAGAAGGCTAAACACAAAAGTCGAATGTCCAGCTACTAACAGTTGTTCCACTATCGTCACTCAGTACTGAATCACCACTACTGTTCCTCTGTTTACATGGGTAGCTGTACGGGCATCACTTTTTATGTTACGTGGTGTGTGCTCTTGTCGCCCCAGGGGGAGTAAGGGGAGGATAAAGAGAGAGAGAGAGAGAGAGAGAGAGAGAGAGAGAGAGAGAGAGAGGTGAATAGTTGAGGAGAGAGAAAAAGAGAAAGGTAATAGATGAAAGAAATGAAAAATAAAGAAAGCGAGACGGATGAGAGAAGTAGATAAAGAAAGAGAAAGGAAAGGGCTGAAGAAAGGAGAGCGAAAGAACGTGTTTATTTAGTGAAGATAGTCTATATATTTAAGGAAATGTCGTGAATTTTAAAATTTTCTAAATATATTTAATTATTTCAAAGGTTATTAATTAACATTAATAACTCATTTATTTTAATTTGTAAACCCAGATCCTTAATCAGCATGTCAAGTAGGACTTTTGTAGGATATTTGAACTAAATCCAAGGGGCAGAGTATTGTGGGAGTCAAAGGACTTTTTTTTTCAAGTGAAACCTGAAGTGTTTATAAGTAAAGGTAATCTATATCCTTAAGAAAATGAATATAGAAGTTATTTAAAACATACGGGCACAGCAGGGTTGGCAAACACCATTATTTGAATAAAGATTTTGATGTTTAAAAATGTTTTAGGGTTAAACCATTGGTTAAGCCATTGGTTTAAATCAGCCAACACTGCAACCAGGGACATCATTACCGACCAGGTGCATTTGTTGTTGGAAGGAACCAGCACAAGGAGCGTGTCAGCTTCCTGTTTACCGACACTCTCACGGGATTAAGTCATATACCGAGGTCATTAGAGGTCAAACTTATGGTCTTTAAGATCCATTTATTTCCTATTTGGGGCAAAATTGGTGGACTTGGCTTCTAATTTGATGGTATTTGGGAGAACTCAATGGTCGCCGGCACGTGAAATAATGTTTTTTAACTGTGGAATTACTGGTTAATGCCCCGGGTGGGGGGAGTGGTCGCTGTGGTCAAGGTTTTGGACTTTGCAAGGACAACTGTGGTTTGAGGTCAAGTATAATGTTTATTTTGAACGACACTGTAGCTATACTGCTGTTGGTACTTAGAATTTAATACTATGTATGTATGTATGTATGTACTGTATGTATGTATGTATGTATGTATGTATGTATGTATGTATGTATGTATGTATGTATGTATGTATGTATGTATGTATGTTAAAACTGGACATTGACAGAGGAAGTTCCTGAAAAGAGGACATTAGATTACAATTAGTCGAAGGTATGAGTGAGACAGACAGGTAAGAACGACGTCAACAGGTGAAAATCCAATAGGTAGAAATTAACCTGAGTTTTAGTTTACTACCTTCACGTCTGAGAGTTTGATGTGTGAAGTAAACCATTTAGACATAAGTAATAAAACTTTATCAACTTAAAAATTTCAGTTTGATTTTAAGACATTCGAGAAGATGTGTTTGAAGATCACGAGTTAATTAAATGAAGACGAATGTACGGTAATTACAGGTGTGTTAACTAGGTCATCTACTGAACCCGATCCCTTTGGTAAAAACACTAATTAAGTATTCCTACCCCCGGATATCCCCTTACTTGACCCTAATTACATCATATGACCCTAGCTCCCCTCTTCGTACCTTAATTACGTCCACTGAGTTCTAATACTTTTATTTGTTAAGCCCTGAACTACGTCATTTATCTCTTCCAATACCCGACTAACATATGGTCCCTAATCCTCTTTATTTCTGACTAAAAATTACATCCAGTGGCCCTTTTAACCTTCTGTCAGGACCTTGTTTAAGTCCCCCCATCCAAGTCCTAGATCCCCCCTTGGTCCAGACGCAAGTAAAACCCCATAACCCTTCACTCACCTCTACCAGTCTGTATTACATCACTGAGAAGAGAAATCAGGGAGACGAAGAGCAGGATGTTGAAGAGAAAGTAACGTGGATGGAAGCTTAACGAATGGGAAAAAAAACACCTGGGAGGTATTACAATAAAACCGTAAAATATACTACAGCTGAGCCTTGTCCGCCGGATATTGCCTCAGCTTAACCAATGGTGAGCCTCGTGTGTCAACTAGTACTGTACTGTTGTATGCTATAGCTGCATGGAGTATAACAACTACCCCCTGTGTGTTAGAAGAGTCACCCAACCTTCGCATTGACGAGCTACAATAGTTGGTACGAGATCGAAGTATAATTGGATGAATGAACGAGCGGCTGCCTCAGGGACACTAACAATACCTCGACGTCACTATACCCTGACGGAGACCAACCTAATGAGGGTCAAATGACGGAGAAATTATTGAGATTCTTTCGTTTTTTGAAGGTTCGGACTTGGTTGTTATTTTATGGACTCGAACGAATAACCTAAACCTTAATTAGATCAAAACTCTTGGATCAGACCCAAAGATATGGACGTCCAGGGAATTACCGTCGGAATGTGAGGCGTAGGAAGGACTTATTAGGGATGGACGCTGGTCAGTTGGTGGACGGTGCTCACTCACGCCCTGGTCATACAACACATTCTCATGGCCATACAACACTCTCTAGCCACACAATACACTCTCATGGCCACACAACACACTCTCATGGCCACACAATACACTCTCATGGCCACACAATACACTCTCATGGCCACACAACACACTCTCATGGTCACACAACACACTCTCATGGCCACACAACACACACTCATGGTCACACAACACACTCTCATGGCCACACAACACACTTTCTAGCCATGCAACACCTCCCCTTCGAAACAAGAAAGGCGAGCCACACCACCTCTCCACCCAGCCCCATACTGGCCAATATTGACTCAGTAATTACGCAGCTCAAGGCTTATGTGGTAATATTTCACCCCCGACACTGTCACGTTCTCATAGCTCCCAGCGTCGCATTATTTTACCCACAAGGAACCATAAGATGATAAACTACTCCGCCATTATGTCAACACAACACGACACCATTCACTTATAATGGATCAGTTGGACAGTCCCCCGCCACACAAGCAGTGGCGTGTGTGTGTCTGTCTGTATAATTTAGCTGGACTATGGCGAGGATTATCACGTCAAGGTATGAATTATTTTGGGGGATAATAATAATAATAATAATAATAATAATAATAATAATAATAATAATAATAGCAGTACCATCATTAATAACAGTAACCCACATAACAACTATTAACAGCACTTACTAGCCGAGGCAGAGGTAATTGATGACTAAAGTACTTAATAGCAAACCATAAATACTACACAACGTTTGTCTGTGTCACCAATCATCACGATAATGGAGCTATAGATTGTCGTTAACATAACCATCTATGTATCTTAGTATATATATATATTTTTTTTCACTCTTCTTTAGATAGATATATTAATTTATTTTCTTGTTTTCGTCTTTTTTCATCTTTCATTTATTCGCGTCTCTCTTTCTTCATTGATTTATTTCTTTTTTCATCCATTCTTTATCATTGTAACTATATTAATGTTTAATTAAGCTTCACTGTATATTTTTACCCCGCCACAAGTTGAGGTCAACCATGTGCAATAAATTAAAGTGTAATTGTACCAAACAGATTAACACTCAGAGTATTTTTCTCTCGCTAACTAGAATGATAAATTGTACAGATAGAATAAATATTGTTTTATTGTTGGGAATTGTGAGGAACTAATAGTTAACATATATGAAGTTAGAATAGATTCATCCTAAAAAAATAATGTTACAAATGTTAGAAATAATGTTTGTGTGTTAATTTAGTTATGTTGATAAAGGTTAGATGTTGTATGAGCATTAGTCTGAAGGTTTATGTGGTGGTGATGCAATGATTATAGTTATGGTAAGTGGTTATAATATTTATTCATCATAGAAATTCACTTAAAAATTGTGTGAATAATTTGGGGGTGTTGTGACGTTATTGTAATGTATTTTATTGTGTGTGTGTGTGTGTGTGTGTGTGTGTGTGTGTGTGTGTGTGTGTCCAGACATTTCAGAAACAATTATGCTCGTTTTGATAATTAAAGTATAATGTATCATATAATATCACTCAACGTTGGAATAACTTTACCAGAATAATATCAGTTGTCACCAGTGTTCTTCCTGACCATAAAAATATTGTATAAATTCACAGTTGACATTTTGAGATAAAATTTATATTGCCTTTGTTTTCCAAGACAATGTGAGGGATGACGGAGACGGTGACATTATAACTAAACTCATATTCTTTTTTTTTTGAGGGGGGGGGAGGAGGAGGAGGATCATGAGAATTTTGTTCACTTGCAAAAAAATAACTTATCCCTTTGTCTCTACTGTGAGGATTACATCGTTAACCCCTTGGCCGCCACTTTGTAAACATGACGTGCAAGAGGCTTCCTGTGATTCACTTTTTAGGGACCTGGATTTTTTTTTTTTTTTTTTTTTTTTTTTTTTTTTTTTTTGCCTCCACAGTTGACTCTTGCTCTGTGACAAATACGGTTCATTTGTCTCACACGTCACGCCTTTTATACCTCACCGCCTCATTAAGTGATTACACAGTGGATGTCCCCAAGTGAAGTGTGAGGACCTAGTTAGTGGTGAGTCTTCCTTCTCACTATACGACTTGTGTTCTCTGGTGGAGGTCACAGGTGGTGCAGACATTACCAGGTCACAGGTCATGTACTGTATGTTGCTTAATCATAAAGGATATTTGAGTGAGGTAGATGACGCGAGGAGTCACGACACCTGCCACTTAAGGTCCATCCAGACAAATCAATACCTGTTATTCCAGCACAGGTGATGCTCCCTCCCTCCCTCCCTCCTCCACCTGTACCATCCAACACAGGTGATTCTCCCTCCCTCCCTCCCTCCCTCCTTCACCTATACCACCCAACACAGGTGATTCTCCCTCCCTCCCTCCCTCCCTCCCTCTCTCCCTCCTTCACCTATACCACCCAACACAGGTGATGCTCCCTCCCTCCCTTCCTCCCTCCCTCTCTCCCTCCTTCACCTATACCACCCAACACAGGTGATGCTCCCTCCCTCCCTTCCTCCCTCCCTCTCTCCCTCCTTCACCTATACCACCCAACACAGGTGATGCTCCCTCCCTCCCTTCCTCCCTCCCTCTCTCCCTCTCTCCCTCCTTCACCTATACCACCCAACACAGGTGATGCTCCCTCCCTCCCTTCCTCCCTCCCTCTCTCCCTCTCTCCTCCTCACCTATACACCCACAGTGAGCTCCCTCCTCCTCCTTCACCTATACCACCCAACACAGGTGATGCTCCCTCCCTCCCTCCCTCTCTCCCTCCTTCACCTATACCACCCAACACAGGTGATGCTCCCTCCCTCCCTCCCTCCCTCCCTCCTCCACCTGTACCACCCAACACAGGTGATGCTCCCTCCACCTGCACCGCCATCATCCACACAACATGTTTGCTCAGTCAGTGGCAGGTAATACACTACTCGCTAGACTCGTCGTAAGTCGCTTTACTCTCTCACGGGACAACAACAACAACTCTTGTCTATATCTACACCTGTTAGTCTTATAACGTTGTTGTTAATCTTTGGTGTGTTGTGAGGGAACGACACAACAAGTAGATAAGCGTGTCCAGTAATATAGTAGTAGCGCCGTTGAATACCAAACTGATTGGCCGCAGGTGCAGGTAGAGCGTAAAGAGGTACTGTACAGGGAGGAGGTAAGGTCTTGTTCAGGGAGTTGCCTCTTAACCTTTGAGTTTGTCTTATCAGAGTTGACTAGTTATCATAGAGTGTTTTATTTCTGGTATTTATGTGGTGAGAAACAGCAGATAGACCACAGGTACAGGTAGGCCACAGACACAGGTAGACCACAGGTACAGGTAGACCACAGGTACAGGTAGGCCACAGGTACAGGTAGGCCACAGGTAAAGGTAGACCACAGGTACAGGTAGACCACAGGTACAGGTAGACCACAGGTACAGGTAGACCACAGGTACAGGTAGGCCACAGGTACAGGTAGACCACAGGTACAGGTAGGCCACAGGTACAGGTAGACCACAGGTACAGGTAGGCCACAGGTACAGGTAGACCACAGGTACATGTAGGCCACAGGTACAGGTAAGACAGACACAGGTAGATGCTCGCTGACCAAGTAGGGTGTTGGAGGTCTAGTTGCTCCTGGGGATAATATTTCATCTCAAGTCTTTGTTTACCTGCCTTGTTCACTGACTCTAACTACCAACCCTAAAGTCTTCAAGGTTAAGTAATTACCATATAGATAGCGACCTTGCTAACCGGAGATGATGGCGGGCAAGATAAACTCAACCGAAAAAGTAATAAATGACGCTGCAGATGGAGACGTCAGGTGGCTGAACGAGTTGTTGTTGTGGTGTGATAAACGACCCAAGGAAAGGGTCACTCATACAGCTGATAAATCTCGCCTCACTGACACCCTACTTATCCGCCACTGACATTTGCCTGATAAAAAAATAATGCAACCCTCTCCTCCTTACACGTGCCATTACAACACCGCCTTATCTTACCTAACACCGAACCCTCTTGAAATTTATCTCACATCACAGAAAAATGGTCTCTATCTCACCTGATACTTTAACACTATACTGCCTACTTCCCTATCATGCTGCCTCGTGTCTAAATGGTCACATAGAGCTAAGATGATGACCATGTTGACCTTAAACTAGCAGGCGTGTAATACTGTTCCTCGCCTGTTGACCTCTAACGCCTGCATCAATGACCTTCCTCGCTGCCACCACTACTACACACACTCTCACTGCTCCATCACCCAGAGTTAACACGTGTCCTTAGTGTTTGCTGCTGTTGTAGATGATTAATGAATGTTTGATTAGGAGTAGTAGTAGTAGTAGTAGTAAAAATTACTGTAGACTTTAAAGATGAATGACACAGAACATAAAGAAATCCAAATTTAGATAACTGCAATTACACTAATGAACTTACCTGTCCCCACCTGTTTACACCAACACAGTAAGAGCATTAGTCACTCCTACACACCTTCACAACTATCACCTTAACAAAAACTCACGTATTTCTACTCTAACACCAGTAATCCTATACAGAATCGTTGTGTGTCATCTATACCTGTTAGTTAAGCAACAGGATTACATAGAGCCGTAAGGAATGTGAGGTGATGAGAATTGCAATACGTTCTTCAGCTTGCCACATAACCTAATAGAATTGTGAAGTAAAAATGCATAACTTAAATTTACACCTGTCATACCTGGTTGAAGTATTGAATAAAGATGTATGAACGAAGATTTAAGTCACCCTACCAAGCTATAATAGTGGAAGGTAATTCATATATATATATACACTCATTATACTAATTACTGTATACCTGCCCTGTTCTTGTACACCTTTGACCGTAGTGTATCTTGTACTGTTCTTCATACCACTGTAACAGCCTCCCACACCCTTGATTATGACCACTGTATCTTGTATTACAGTTTGCATCACTGTAATAATGCAGTCTCGTCTGAGGTGAAATGCATAAAAATGTGAAATTAATATCGGTGTTCATGCTGTACTGTTATGAATGTACAGTACAGTAATGCCATGGGTGTAAAGTACAGTACAGTGATGCCATGAATGTGTAGAGTACAGTGATGTCTTGAGTGTGTACAGTACAGTATAAAATTGGCATCAGTGTTGCCATGCATGTACAGTACAGCATCTGCCACTGGTGTACAATACTGCAGAACACTGTAATGAAACGCTGTTCTTATAAGTCCCAACCTAACCTAATATAACCTGTAAGTAGCATTGGGACCTATTAGAGGTGGGAACCATTAGAACTAGGACCCAATAGAACTAGGACCCATTAGAACTAGGACCCATTAGAACTAGGACCCATTAGAACTAGGATCCAATAATAGGACTGTAAAACACACAACCAGTTATCACAAAGAGAGAGAGAATGACACCAGCCATGACATGAATAAAGACGAAAAGAAGGAGGAAGGTTTTAGAGTGACGGCTCCTGTCACGCGTCACATGACTGGTCTGTCGCGGATTGACAGCTGTTCTGGGGCTCTCGCTTTCACGCCAGCCCTCCTGAATAAAACGTTTTAGCTGTCTGTGTCTGTCTGTCTGATTATTATTGTTATATGTCAACAGAGGAGGCGGCAGTGTGCACGGCTGTTACTGTTTTGATAAAAAATTTACTCATTTGTGTAAATATGTGTTTGTGTGTATGTGTGTGAAAATATATATATGAGTGTTGCCAGGTTTATACAATACAGTATTGTCATGAGTCTGTACAGTACTTTGTTGCCATTAGTGTACAGAGCAGCGATGCCATAAATGTTACGTTGTAAATAGGAATGAAACCACCTATTAGCGTTTTTGCCAAGTTGGTTAACTATATATGTTTATGAGTATTTACGTGTGTGTGTGTGTGTGTGTGTGTGTTTCGCCGTCTCCTTCGTTAAGACGCCGTAGTTATATCTTAGATAAGATCACCACAAGACGACCCATTCATCACAGACTGTGTTCCCCCGTCACCTCAGACCCATCACGTGTGTCCGTGACTAGAAGGTCCGTATCCAAGGGCCTAGATTCCCTAGAGCAGTGGTGTCAAACTCAAAACCTTTCGAGGGCCAATTCTTATGTTAGTTACCCTCTTCAGGGCCAACACAAGTGCTATATCACATATTTGCAGGATTGAAGTTTACAGCTCACACATTGCCTTACCTGGTTTACCAGGAATACCTCATTTGGGTTTGTCTGATCTTAAGTATGTAAAGTTCACTTTACTAAATAAACATGATTACATCTATTTCATTCATAATTTCACGGGATGATAAATTTTACCGTCATCCCGCGGGCCACACCTGACCATCCCAAGGGCCATGAGTTTGACACCCCTGCCCTAGAGTGTCCTTAGCTCGGGGTGTTGAAGGAGGGAGTGTCCGTGATTGGTGGTTTGGAGGGAGGGAGGGAGGGACGGACTACCACTCGACTTGACAAAATGGAACAATTTCTTAACAGCAATCAGCTCACCGTGTGTGTGTGTGGGTCAGTGACCTGTGCCCGGGTGGGCTAATCCCCGTAAAAAAAAAAAACACCTGGATGAACACATTTATACCTTGATTATTGTTCCTAACCCCTGTATGTTATCACGTGTTTTGTTCCACACTGTTCAGCAAAACGTCTGTACAAGTATATTTTCTTTATTGGTATTATTATTATTATTATATTATTATTATTATTATTATTATTATTATTATTATTATTATTATTAATGTTGGTAGTGGCGGTATTATTGTTGTTATCGTTGTTGTTGTAGTGAATGCTTCTCATCCAAAAGGAGTAAACAGCTATTGTCCTCGTCGTGTGCGTATATATCACCCCACAGATGACAAACCTCCGACGCCACTTCACGTACAATAGTGCTGTCATATCCTCCTCATCACTGACTATTGTAACATAAGTCATTTAATATCGTTCCCAGGATCCTCGTGTATAATCTTATTGGCTGTAGTCCTCTATGGCGGTATTAACTTAATGGTAATATCTTCACTTTATAAGAACGTCAGCAGAAGGCGTGACTTGCCAGCTGTCAGCGATCACCAGCTGACTGTGTAAATATAAGGACAGACTTCATGATTAGTGGCGAGTCATTAAGGCGAAGGTCATTCATCCGTGTGACCTTAATAACCTCCCTCGTAACCCCAGAACATCTTGCTCGTTAATATCCCACAATCTGTCCTTCATTAATAGCCCGGACTCCAATGACGCTCTCGTTAAACGCTCTAAAACTGCGCCTCAGACGATCCTCGTTAATCACTCCAGCGGCTCATTAAACGACAACACTGCCGCTGTTGCCAGATGAATGTTTGGTCATTGTGTTCCCAATCCTCAGTCCAAACACTGTGTCTCACATAGTGTGGCTCGTGTGTCACAGTCTGGAGCCTCACATAGTGTGGCTCACGTGTCACAGTCTGGAGCCTCACATAGTGTGGCTCGTGTGTCACAGTCTGGAGCCTCACATAGTGTGGCTCACGTGTCACATTCTGGAGCCTCACATAGTGTGGCTCACGTGTCACAGTCTGGAGCCTCACATAGTGTGGCTCGTGTGTCACAGTCTGGAGCCTCACATAGTGTGGCTCACGTGTCACATTCTGGAGCCTCACATAGTGTGGCTCACGTGTCACAGTCTGGAGCCTCACATAGTGTGGCTCGTGCGTCACAGTCTGGAGCCTCAAATAGTGTGGCTCACGTGTCACAGTCTGGAGCCTCACATAGTGTGGCTCGTGTGTCACAGTCTGGAGCCTCACATAGTGTGGCTCACGTGTCACAGTCTGGAGCCTCACATAGTGTGGCTCACGTGTCACAGTCTGGAGCCTCACATAGTGTGGCTCGTGTGTCACAGTCTGGAGCCTCACATAGTGTGGCTCACGTGTCACAGTCTGGAGCCTCACATAGTGTGGCTCGTGTGTCACAGTCTGGAGCCTCACATAGTGTGGCTCACGTGTCACATTCTGGAGCCTCACATAGTGTGGCTCACGTGTCACAGTCTGGAGCCTCACATAGTGTGGCTCGTGTGTCACAGTCTGGAGCCTCACATAGTGTGGCTCACGTGTCACAGTCTGGAGCCTCACATAGTGTGGCTCGTGTGTCACAGTCTGGAGCCTCACATAGTGTGGCTCACGTGTCACATTCTGGAGCCTCACATAGTGTGGCTCACGTGTCACAGTCTGGAGCCTCACATAGTGTGGCTCGTGCGTCACAGTCTGGAGCCTCACATAGTGTGGCTCGTGTGTCACAGTCTGGAGCCTCACATAGTGTGGCTCACGTGTCACAGTCTGGAGCCTCACATAGTGTGGCTCGTGTGTCACAGTCTGGAGCCTCACATAGTGTGGCTCACGTGTCACAGTCTGGAGCCTCACATAGTGTGGCTCGTGTGTCACAGTCTGGAGCCTCACATAGTGTGGCTCACGTGTCACAGTCTGGAGCCTCACATAGTGTGGCTCACGTGTCACAGTCTGGAGCCTCACATAGTGTGGCTCACGTGTCACAGTCTGGAGCCTCACATAGTGTGGCTCGTGTGTCACAGTCTGAAGCCTCACATAGTGTGGCTCACGTGTCACAGTCTGGAGCCTCACATAGTGTGGCTCGTGTGTCACAGTCTGAAGCCTCACATAGTGTTTATCATGTGTCACACTGTCACATATTAATTTTCATGTGGGGAGACAGAGCAAAAAAATACTCTTCTATGTTTTCGTAGTACTGAAACTGTTCTGTATTTCCTATTTAAAAAAAGTGTTGGTCATCAGTAAACTAGTGAGCACAAAATAAGATGTGAAAAGTTGGAGTTATTGCCAACTCTGATATCAATTTGTAAACAACAGTGATGTTCTATATAACACTGCTTCTGTAAAATAGTAGCTTGTTCAAACCAAATACAATTAAGTGCATTGGTTAACTGCCTGTGATTCTTTTCCTGTTAAATGATGCAAAACTGGTGTAAAACTACAGCTACCACCATCGATCTCACTGAAGAATTGAAAGGAGTATATTTCCTTAAGTTGGCAAATATTATCTATCTCTGCAAAATAATCAATGAGTTTCTTTGAGACGTTATTCCTATACAGTATATCTAAATTTCGTAGACCACATATTGGTAAATTTGCATAATTCAATAATCTGGTGTTATCACGTAATATCAGGTACGGCACAATGGACTGAACTGAATTTATATTTAACAACTGCTTGGCAGCGTCACTTTTGTGAAGAGATTAGAAATTTATTATTGAGTGAGCCATCCACCCATTGGGCTCAGTGGTGGTGTGGAGACGAGTCGGTACCTACACAGCCAGGTTTTCCACTGTTATGCTCCATATTTCTAGTAACAAATTTCAAACTTGAAGCATTGTGTATAATTCTTCAGTACATTTTACAGATAGTTAATTATACTCTTCTCAATGACCGGTAACAACCATGACCCGTGACTCAGGTAAATGAACATTGTAGGTACTGTATAGTCATCTTGTTATTTAAGTTAAATTATACGTAAGTCTATCATTCTTTGTGTTTAGTTATATTAAGTTGAAATCAAACGAGCGTAATTAAATATCGGGAACAATTGTGCTTAGCTCGGTGTGCCTTTATGGCCCTTAAAATGGTCTATAATAACTGATAAGGCATAACAATAGCCCTTAGAAGACCATAGTTAGCCCTTAGAAGACCATAGTTAGCCCTTAGACTCTTAGAGGACTATTAGACGACGATGGTTCAACACCTTCCAAATGATGGTTTAAGGAATCAACAACAATGGTTTAACCTTCTCGGGACAATGGTTTAACCTTCTCGGGACAATGGTTTAACCTTCTCGGGACAATGGTTTAACCTTCTCGGGACAATGGTTTAACCTTCTCGGGACAAGGGTTTAACCTTCTCGGGACAATGGTTTAACCTTCTCGGGACAATGGTTTAACCTTCTCGGGACAATGGTTTAACCTTCTCGGGACAAGGGTTTAACCTTCTCGGGACAAGGGTTTAACCTTCTCGGGACAAGGGTTTAACCTTCTTGGGACAAGGGTTTAACCTTCTCGGGACAATGGTTTAACCTTCTCGGGACAAGGGTTTAACCTTCTCGGGACAAGGGTTTAACCTTCTCGGGACAAGGGTTTAACCTTCTCGGGACAAGGGTTTAACCTTCTTGGGACAAAGGTTTAACCTTCTCGGGACAATGGTTTAATCCCCTCGAGGATTACTGTGCCGTTTAAGCCCACGAAGGGTTGGCTAATGGGTTTCTCTCGAGTGTTTACATCGTGCTGCGTAGAACAGACTCATGAATAATTGAATGTTAAACTGTGTACTGGCGGTGGTGTGTCTGCTAGGGATGGTGTCAATAAATGGATACCGCATGATACACACTATAGGCTCTGGTAGACAAAGAGTGTAAGTCTGGCTAACACTGCACGTCACTACACTACGCGACACTACACTATACACTACACGACACTACACGACACTGCAGATACTCAACGCCGTACAATATCCACTTCTGCAGTTGTACCCCGCAAGAATAATTGACACTCGTGCGATTGTCTATATCCCGAGTCACTTCGCTGGTATCTGACGAGACTAAACTTCCGCGGGAACATTTGTGATAAAAAAAAATAGTGACGAATTGTATCTTCTAGGTCGGGGTTTTTTTATGTTATTAATTTACATTTTGATTGAATTTTTGCTTTTATGACAAGTGTGGCTTTGTTTTGTTTTTGTTTTATTTTGTTTTTGTAGTATTTTAAACCCTCCACCGCCCTCCACCTCATCCTCCATCCTCCAGTCCACCGCCGCAATTCGCCAGGTTACATCACAAGATCCTCGCCCGCGCCACCGAGCTCCATAAGGCTCACCACAACATTAACTTAATTTACCTCATGCGCCCATTGTGCTCCATTTATTGTGGGTAGATAATGCTATACGTCGGGTTGTTTTAAGGTGACGAGAAAGACTGTTTTATAGTGGTTTTATTGGCGGGTTTTATTGTTAGAGGCGCGGCCACCCCAGCTGTTGCCGGCGAGCGTGTTGTGACAAGCAGTGGACACTCGCCTGTGTGATGTGACAAATGAATGAAACACCTCATTGTTGACTGTCCTTTCTCAAGTCCCCCCCCCCCCACCAACCCCCCCCCCCCTCCACTAACTAATGCTCGTACAAACATACTTTCCACTATCCACCCACCTAGTCATCCACTCTCCACCTCGTCCTCCACTCTCCACCTCACCCTCCACCTAGTCCTCCACTCTCCACCTCGTCCTCCATCCTCCATGTATATATACAAAATCGTTCCTAAACAAGAACTAAATAAAATCAGACCACCAGTATATTCAGCTTACCATAATGTAAAAGATCTACATCACGAGTTGTATAATGAAAAAGAGAATTATGTCAGGTGTTGAACACTGAGTTGTGGGCAAAACTCATTAAAAATATTGTTGGAACTACACTAACTCTTACTGAAGGCCAAAACTTATATCATGTATCACACACACACTTTGATATGATGTACGCAAAAAAGCTGTATTGTTTTAAATGCGCACATAAACGCACATATAGAATCATATTACTTATCTGTCTGCCTGTCTGTCTATCAGCGTCTCCCTCCCCCTCACCTACAGTATACACACAATTTACTTACCTCCAAAGATTGATGCCGCTTTTTAATCAATATCACAAAAAGTATAACCGATAGACACGTCAATGAAATCTAAATTGCCAACATATATTACTACACCAGTGAGATAAACGACGTACAATTGGGCATAAATAAAGTCATTTTTCACGTCCTCCACAACACAGTGTCAGTGGCGCCGCCAGCCCTCACCACGACCCGTGAACAAAGTTAACTTGTTAGAAATTCTTTAAAGTGCAACAGTTGATAAAAGTTTGGCCTCTCAGAGTGTAAGATTATGGAGAAAGTGTCACCACACTACTGAGTGTTATGGGTGAGGCTGCAGACTGACGCAGCAGAGACTACACCGTCTAGTCAGGAGACTGTAGCCTCTGCCTGAGTGTGTCTCTAGGTAGTCGGTCATATACGGCTGGGCCCTGCTGGAGTGGAAATTGTGGTTGAGTCCCGTCAGGTAAACAAGGTAATCCTCCTCTGAGCACTTCAGGTAATTAAACTCCTGTAGTTCTCTGAGTGGACGAGTGGCTGGTGGGACCTACTGTACATACAAGCTGGTTAAGAATCTGTCATTGCGAAAAGGTAGATTAACGTTCACTGTATGTTAACGTTGTACAGTAATATAAATATATATATATATATATATATATATGTATATATATATATATATATATATATATATATATATATATATATATATATATATATATATATATATATATATATATATAATACCAGTATGCACAGTTTTGAAGCAGGTGAACACAGTACGAGCAGTCATCCCGACGTTTTCATTCAGGTCCATCTGGCTCAGATATTAAAAAGGACACTATTTGCCCGGGATTGGCGAGCCTGCAGGGTTTACTCAGTGTATTCCAACCAGCGGGATTCCTTGATATAGTTTTCTGCACACAAGAGACCTGGAGGCCTACATGGGCCAACCTGACCTCCTGCTCTCGGGGAGGAATATTAACTCCGGGTGGTGGTGACCAAAGTTGTCTCCACGTGTTGCTGTAGCATGATGCTGCGTCAAGACGTAATAACAATTATGGCACGCTACTAGGTTGAATAATTAGTCAGAGTTGGGTGAGGATACCCCAGGGGGAAGTGAGACGACCCTGTCAGGATTACGGTTAATTCCAATTTCCTGGCGGTGTCAATCGTATTGATTCTGGGCCGAACAGCAGGTGCGGGCAGAGTCAACTGTGAAGGCCAACCACAAGGACCTGAGCTCAACTCTTCAGCACCTGAGTTTTAATACAAGTCATGTAATAGCTCAGGAGGCAGTTAAATGGCAGAATCAATACAGTGTTTCATAGTCATTTGCACAGTTTGTTTCTTATAGGCAAGTCACTTTACAAACACTACTCACTGCACCAGTAGGCTGGGGGTAACGGGCATAACAGGGATTCCTTCATTTCAAACTAAACCAAGCTAAAAAAATATTTAATCAATGACGTGTGAAAGTCATTTACTGAAAAGTTAATACAACTAGTCACCATAAACTGCAACGTTGACTAGTGAAACAGTTATAGCATACCATAAGTTGCGTTGGATACTGAGTTGATGGCGATTGCAGTTAACTTTGGTCAATAAATTATTCTACAATTACATCTGAAACTGTTGTCTTAGATGACTGAACTGATGGTGATTAATAGTTAAACTTAGGTTCGTCTGTGCGTGCAGCGGAGGTTCTGTTGTTTACACTTGGGCAGGTCGGACCCAGGAGAGGACTGGGATTGAAAGGTGTGTTATTTACTCTTCAGAAGATTGACCATGGACAAGAACTGGAGCGCGGTTCGGGGAGGATATTATATACTCAAGAATTGCCAGTGGCTCAGCAGTGCCTCAGATATAAAGGTTTGGGGAATTCGGTTATTGAAAAGAAAGTTAGATGGAACCAAGATCAGATCAGATCTAATAAGAGCACTTCTGAGGATCTCTGGAGCAAGTCTGACCATCACTACCTAACAACACACCACAAGAGCTCACATAACACCAAGAGTCAGATCACAAGGGGAACATCTTTTACCTGATGGGAGAGGCGTTGGATGCTGTAGAGGTATCTGATGAAATACGAACAAAGAAAGTAGAATTGGTTATGTCAGAGGAAGTCGACAAAATAGTGAGAGACCTACGACCTCAACCAGCCCAGACGATCACCCTCCCTCCCTCCCTCCCTTCCCTCCCTCCCTCCTTCCCTCCACCGTCCCTCCTCCTCAACCCCCCCCCCCCCCCTTACTGAGATATTCAGGCAGGAACGTTGTTGACATCGACCCCCTTGCCAGAAGAAAAATTCTATCACATTCACAAGATGAACATGTTGAAGTGTTCTCAGGAGAGTGAATGTCCACTACAGCTGACGCTCCATCATTGTAAGTGTTATTTTAAAGAAGAACATCCAGGAAGGTTAACAAATGAGGAATTTTCAACTGAGCGTTTTCACGGCTACTGCAGCGGATAAAGGAATTTTTAAGAGATGAAAAATCCAACTTTAGGAGATGTAACCACAGTGTTTAGAAGACTCTGAACACAAACTAAAACCTCTTTAATGGGACTAACTAAACCCAAGAGTCAACATAGCAGTAAATTCCGTGATGTGTGACCAGAGCTGCCCCCACCCGCGATAGCTCGAGAAACTAAAAAGAGAATAACTACCACGACGACAACTGAGTAGTAAAACGAGCTAGTTCCTCCTCACGAGTTTAGAGAAGTCATGTGTTTTGTGTATCGTCATTTTAAGACTTTTAAAACGCAAGTCTAGTGATGGAGTGTCATTCAGTTCAAAGTGATGGCTGACATAAGTGACCAGGCATTTGCAATCTTCAGCAAGTATGTCCCTACCATCATCATCATCATCATCATCATCATCATCATCATCATATACTCCTTTTATAACATTCATATAACGCCACCAATCACCCTCATCATTCCCATCATCATCAACACCTCCTCCCCTTCACCATCCATTTACATCACCATTACCAGCGTCAGTATCGCCCATTCCATCACCATTATCCTCCCCACTACCTTATCATCGCTCAAAGAACCTGAAATATATCACAGAATCGACATTGACACCGTACACAATAGCCACTGTAAGAGATATAGTTCTTCTCCTTTACTCTCTATTTATCTCTTAATGGACGGGAACCTGGCACTCACCTGGTCGGTTCAGACGTGACAGGAGATCGGGAAAGCATTTACGATTAATGACAGTCTTGATCTACCTTAGTATTCAATCATCTATGTGGGTAAAAAAGTAATGTTGGTTGTATGTAAGAGGTGAGACGCGTTGTGGGGTTGTGCTGGGAAGCTATTTGCGATCTGTGGAAACATTTGTCTTTAACTTTAACATTAAACTTACTTCCACTGTCAGTCATCTTCACACACACACACACACACACACACACACACACACACACACACACACACACACACACACACACTAGCCAAGAAACTATCACTGTTTATTTAATACACAATGCCAAGAAATAGACGTCCAAAAAGAAACTATAATTAATCAGTAGTTCACCACATTGTTTCATTCTGAGACAATGAGCTCCTTGTGTGTTACGTAATAAAACAGCAACAGTGAATGAGATTATGTCAAAAACCTTATATTTCTATTCCTGTAAGATACATTAAGTTCAGTGTTATGGATGGGTCTTAAGTGTTGCAGCGTCTAAGTCATAAATCTTGGGAGTTGACGTGAGGTAGAGCGAGGACTTGTCAACACACTTCCTTACAGACGATGTGCAATTTGGTCTTAACTTGCACGGAATTTCCTTCAAGCCTTCGTGTGTTATATTCAACGCCGAGTATTTTCCCTGGGCTCTCTCTCTCTCTCTCTCTCTCTCTCTCTCTCTCTCTCTCTCTCTCTCTCTCTCTCTCTGTAACACGATCAGCCACCCAGTCCTCTTTACATCTTCCACTCCTGTTACTTTTCTTCATTTTCTATCTCTCTCTATCCATGATTTATTCACTATTGTCCTTCATAATGTCTCCTAATTAGCACAAACCTGCGATTACAACACCCTTCTTCCTCACTCTATCTCTTAACTCATTATGTTCTCCCCATCCTTTATTCTCTCTCTCTATTGGCATTCTTCTTCTCCGCCTTTCCTCTCCCTAAACTCCTTCTTACTTCCCTCTATGAAGATGAGGAAGCGAGTGACTCATCAACCCACTCGTCCTCATCACTAGGAATAAAATAAAGTGTAGTGAGAGCCGACGTTACTGAGGCTGGCCAGTTACTAGTGATAGTTGCCCAGAGGAGAGAGAGAGAGAGAGAGAGAGAGAGAGAGAGAGAGAGAGAGAGAGAGAGAATGTTAAGCAAAGCACAGGGTTGAAAAGAGGGAAGGGAACGAAAGAGGAAAGATGGAAGCGTAACATGGGAGGTCGTTGGAATTTGAAGAAAGGGAGAAGTGGTTGACGGAGGGAGGGAGGGAAAGGGGAGAGGAGAAGAGAGGGCAAGGTGCCAGGGAGTGGAGAGTGAGAGGGACGGAACGAGGGGGAGGGGGAGGTCACGACTGCGGCTCAACACAAGAAGTGAATCAGGTTCACTGGGGCTGGAGAAGCGCGAGATCTTATTTACGGTCCTGACTTGAGGGAGCGAGGTGGGGCAGGGTGGGACAAGAGATGGGGCGAGGCGGGGCGGGGCGGAGGTGGGGCATTATTGGGGGTGGGGCGAAGAGGGGCGGGGTAAGAATTTTCCGCTGCCTGAGTTCATTAACAGCACCATCACAGAGTGGCCCTACGGTCGATAACTCCGGGAGGTTTTGCCAGGAGGAGCGACTGTATGATGTGTGCTGGTTTATGGCGGGATTATAAGGCTCTTCGGTGTGAATGAAGGATGCAGTCACGTTTCGTGTAGTTATTGGTGTTAGCTGAACCATTAATGCGTTCATAAAGGATTTCTTTTCTTGCGCGTGATGAATCTGGCGTGCGCATGAATTCAGTTCAGGGAGGTGAGCTGGAGGGAAAAATACAAACTTACGCATGAGTTGGCATTTTCTTACGAGGCAGGAGATGATTTTGACGGTGTTGCTCAAGAAAAATCCGACTTCCTGAAAATAAAAGTTTGTTAATATCCCAAACACGATAACTTACGAGGGAAGAATCGGGGGAAGTTGATATGATCTTGTCTCACAGCGTCAGGAACGATCTGATTACTGGCAGTGACGTAGTAGTGTGTCACGTACTCTTGTTTGTATGGAAGATGCTGCTGCTAATGCTGTAACAGAGATCAAGTGCCGCGAGGAGACGTGTTTGTCTGTCGAGGATATTGAGACTAATTCCCAACCCTTTACACCACATCTCCAGCCCAACCTACCCCCCCCCCCCCCACACACACACACCTTAAAATGTCTATAACCATTCAACTACAACTCTAATATCACACACTAAATAATCATCGTGTATCAACAACTCTATAACACAACAGAAAACAAGAACATTTATGAAAAAAAAAATAGTATGACCAGTTAGTGCAAAACGTGATCAAGTGTAAGTGAAAGGTCACTCGCTCTAAAAATGTTGTCAGAGCAAAGAATCTCTCGTTTTTACTGTCCATGGTTAACGACGACCAAACGACTACACTTTCGTATTGTAAATTTTTCTCTCGGCAAGGTTACCTAAGTGTTTTCCTGTATAAAATGACCTCACTTATGCCTCTGTGAAATAAGTATGTAAGGCCGACATTCACTTGTTTCCAATGACGATAGTTTTGTTGTGAGTATTCTTGATAATGTTTGTTGTGTGCTGTTATCATCATAGACTTTCATTATTATCATTGTTTTATAATTATCGTACTTATTTTATCATCATTATTATTATTATTATTAGTGTTGTTGTTATCGTTGTTTATTATTATTATTATTATTATTATTATTATTATCATCATTATCTCTTCCTGTCTCCCATTTTAACGGCACTAAGTCCCATTAACGGCACTAAGTCCCATTGGAGCAACGTCACAAGTGGAGTTCCCCAAGGCTCAGTACTTGGACCATTATTGTTTATTATATACATAAACGACATAGATATCGGCATAGACAGCAACATAAGTAAATTTGCTGATGATACTAAAATAGGACGTGTTATCAAATCTGACGAGGACTCGGCAAAACTACAGGAGGATCTAAACAAATTTTTCGAATGGTCTGAAAAATGGCAGATGAAATTCAACACTGACAAATGTAAAGTACTCAGTATAGGAAATGTAAACAGGGAAACCAGATACCAGATGAACAACGATGCCATAGAGAAATCCGACTGCGAGAGAGATTTAGGAGTAATGATAAGTAGGAACCTTAAGCCAAGTAAACAATGTGTTTTTGCTCGAAACAAGGCTAATAAAGTACTTGGGTTCATACAAAGGAGTGTTAGTTACAAGACTAGCGAGGTCATCCTAAAACTGTATCTTGCTCTTGTGAGACCACACCTGGATTACGCAGTCCAGTTCTGGTCACCGTATTACAGAATGGATATAGAATCCTTGGAAAGAATTCAGAGGAGAATGACAAGACTAATCCCGGGTATCAGGAACCTTGAGTATAGAGACAGGTTAAAGCATCTTAATTTGCACTCCCTTGAGAGACGTAGAGCGAGGGGCGACCTGATAGAGGTGTATAAATGGAAGGCAGGGCTAAACAAAGGGGACATTACAAAGGTACTCAAATTATCCAACCAGGAGCGAACTCGTAACAATGGTTTTAAATTGGACAAATTTAGATTTAGGCGTGAAATAGGTAAACACTGGTTTGGAAACAGAGTAGTGGATGAATGGAACAAGTTACCAAATATCATCATTAACTCGAATACGCTGAATTGCTTCAAACATAGGTTGGATGCTCATATGAGCAATAGGGGTTGGGTGTAAACGGGACTGCCCAGTATGGGCCAATAGGCCCGCTGCAGTTTCCTCCATTCTTATGTTCTTATGTTCTTATGTTCTATGACATCTATAACTCCTGAAGACTGTTGGGCCAAACCTTATGCCCTGGGGTGAGTTTTATGATTGTCATTATCCGTTTATTGAGTCACTATAGCGGGCTCACCGGCCATTTGTCCTCATAATAGGAGGCTCGGGGATGTATCGCGTGTTCGACTTTCTAACAACCGGAGAGAAGCCAGTCTAGTTATATTCTTCCTTCTACAGTATTGTTATCATTGTTATTTTGACGCTATTTTCTTCACTTTCATTATTCATTTCTTGATTTTTAGGTTTAAATTTAGTTTTTTCTTCATCTATTAAAATATGTTTATTAAATATCGTTTCAGATTAATTTAGATATTACCAGAAGGTGAGCCAATGTTGGTCCCGGACGGATGAATCACCACAACGCTACATAGTTAGTTACCATTAAACCTATTAGAAAAATACTGATCCAGACACAGACTAGACTTACAGTAATTATCGCGAGCTGGTGTACCTGGAAATTCACTGAAGCTCAAGAAAACGCTTCACATAATTCTGCTTGAAATTATTCTCTGATGAAGCATTTTCTTACAAACAAATGTCGGTGTTGTTACCTTAATGGGATATATGCTAGAGACAGGAAATTAATCTAAATATACAATAATGCAAACAAAATAAACTAAGGACACTTGTGTAAAATTACCATCAGGTAATGTAATTGTTTGTATTCTTTATTTGCAAACAGGTAAGAGCGCAAATATCTATCATGGATCTGTCATTCATCAAGCCGTCATGTAAACACGACAGACACACCTGGCGGTCAGTCCTCGTCTCTCTTACCTGCCTTAATGTTATACGTTCAACAAATGGTCCTGATGTTAATGCACCTTTTACACTAATGAAGTTATTCCCGTCGTAATAAATAGACCAAATCCCTTTAATTAGTTTGTGTTATAAAGATTTATTTTATCTTCTGTGATGATCGTATACCAGAGTTAAAGCCTTGACAGTTACGACCTACGACACGACAAGACCAATGCCACGCCACGACATGACACGACCTCCGAAACGACCCCAACTACCCACACGGCCACAACCATCCACACGACCACGACCACCTACCTACTGTACATCATGAGGAACCTAGGTCGTGTTCACCACTTGTTCAACACAGTTCTTGATTTGTACCTTATGAGAACGCAATAGAACTTAGCACAGTATGTTATATTTACTTGTTTTAAGAGTGATTGTATTTTATACTTGTTCTTAAGTTATAGTGTGTGGGGGGGGGGGGTGTGTGTGTGTGAGCGAGCACTTTTACTTCATGTTTCAGCTCTCTTCCCTGTTCTCCTCTCATCAGTCTCTCCTCATCACTTTTCTCCTTCTCTTGAGGAAACAGACAAGATAATAAACAGGTAGAGATAAGTAGTTATTCGTCACTTATCTTAGCGGTCACCAGGAAAACAAAAACATGTAATTCAACGAAAGGTTTTAACTCGCATTTTTTTCTCACCTGTTTTATCAATTATCATTTTCTAGCCGCCATTGAGACAGTTACGGTAAACCATTAATCAGCCTTTTTCGTTTCCTGTTTGATCTTATTTTCATAGTAATCATTAATAATTTATAAGAGAGATAGACTATACGAGAGGAGGGTGCGCCCAAGCTACAACCCAAGGCCTTCAAAGCGGTAACTATGTGGTCAGTAATGTCACTTGATCTGGAGGGAGTGGCAATACACGCAACTTTTTCCACTCGTTTACAGTTTGCTCAAGAACACATCTGTCATTTTGGTATTTTTCTCAGACACTCCAGTTATGTTCAGCGTCCTACATCTCTTATACAATGTAATGATTCTAAGTTTTAAAATTATTATTATAAATTCTGAAAAATTTTAAAAGCCGAGAAAACACATCTGAATATATAAATTACTTTTATTAGTATCATTGCTGTACAGTTATGAATATTATTATCATTATTAAAATTAACACCTTATCCGGGAGAGGGATTGTTTATGGTCCTTAGCTGTCTGCCTGTCTGTCTGTGCGTCCCCAAAATGACTCGTGAACGGGTTTACGAACTTGGTCCAAACTTGGTATGTTTGATCACCATTGTGAAAAAGTCCACCTGGTAAGCTCTGGCTGCAAATCGAACCAAATTATACCCATTGTTGACATGGTAACAAGGTTTTTTGGAGGTTATAGAAAACGATGACATGAGACAGTCTTCAGGGGTGACAACATTAATAAACTATCTCCACTAAGGTCCACTGAGGGTGTCTTACTAACATCCGCCACATATGGACACATCAACACCTGCCTGACGTGACAGCCCTGTCGTGGTATCACACACTGTGGGTCAAACTGATCTCAACGGAACCTAATCTAACCATAAAGATTATAGACCCACTGTAATGTTCACAATTGTCTGGTGTTTGAAATAGATGTAGTGTACGATGATTTAATATGGCGAAAAACACAGCCACCCTTACCTAAAAGTTAAGAAGGAAAATATAGAGGAAGTGAGCGTGGTTCCTGCTGCCTACTACGATCTTAAAACTCATTTTCTGGTTAATATCACAGACACACATAACTCAGGGTGTAGTGTAATCAGGGTGTTGATAACTAGTGTATATCCTCTGAGTAAAGTTCTATAAGACTTCAACTACGCGGACCAACACATAATGACTTAATTTTCGGGATTACGACACTTGGAGGACTTAAACTCCGTCACAGAATGTGGACCTGGAGAAATCTGAAATGTACCCAAGATAATTATTATTATTAGCATTAATAGTAGTTTCTTTCACAGGTTTGCCAACACTACTAACGAAGCCCGTGTGGACGTCAGTGGTCGAGGATTCTGGACGATGGGACAGCGAGCCCTCTTTGCTATCAAGATATACGATCCCCTGGCCGAGTGTCACCGTGACCTATCTGTCGAGGCTGCACACAGGAGGAAAGAGAGGAAAAAAAGAACAGATAATAGGCAAAGAGAATCCAGAATGTGTAGAAAAGCAATTTCATTCCTCTGGTGTTCACAACATCGGGCGGGATGGTACCTATTGCAAAGTGTTTCTGTGACAGACTGGCTGAGGTGTTATCAGAACAGAAGCAACAACTCAGACGTTATGTCGTGGCCTGGTTGAGCTGTCGCTGCCTATCCTCCTCCTTGTTCAGTTTGCTCTGCTGTATCTCAGGGGACCAAGATCTTCGGTCCCTAAACCAGCAAGAGTCGCAGACATGGACTATGAGGCAACAGTCGCCATAGATCTGCAGCTTAACTATCTCAGCTAGGGTAGTAGATACTGTTTCGTTCATCTCCCCTTTCCCTCAATATTTGTTTCAGTTACCCATTGTATTTAGTTTCTATTGTGTCCCGTTGTCTTTAGAATCGAAATTCCAAACTTATGGTAAAGACTTTTAAAAATGTTTTGATTATTTTTTTATTAATATGTATAATAGTATTTGTTTCATTATGTAAACTTTGTAGAATGTATTTTAATTTTTTTGTACAGTTATGAAAGACTGTAAGAAGCAGGTGTGAAGTATAAGAAGAATTAGAAATTATATGTTGAAACAAGAAAGTATTGGAACATTGTTGTTTTGGCGACGCTCTCTCTCTGTAGTTAGGTTGAAGAGGATAGGCGGGTTAAGCTTGTGTGGTGCACATTTCTCTATTATTATCTGGGCAATCATGGATCATTATGGTGTTCACTGAAGTGCAATATGTCCATTATAGTGTAAAGATTATTGCAGTAGTGAGAGAGCATTGTATTTGGTGGAGATAACATTATTTTGAGTGAATTGATTTGTGGCCTTTTTGTATGTGCATGGATGGAGAGCACATATTCATTATATTTTGTTGTATTGTTTAAAGCTGTGTTTTGATTAAACCAGTTTTAATGGGAACAGTGGTATTAAAATAAACACCTGTCAGCTGTCAGGAGGTTGTTAGCCAGAAATAAGGTAAGGGTCTGTGTTTAACATTTAACCTCTGTTAACAGAAGCTGTTACTTCAGAGTGTCCTCTGATATAATGGGCCTATGGGCTGACTATACATCCTCTAGTGAGTCCTAGAAGAGGGTGTGAAGGTTGTAACAATACTTTTATATTAGGATAGTAAGGTGATAAAATGTGTGGAGAAGGTATGGCTGTGAGGAGAGATAGGAGGCAGTATTAAAACAAATAGTATTAGTGGTAGTAGTGCATAATGATATTGAGAAACATAAGACGAGTACCAATGATGATTTGTCAAAAAATATCCCTCACACACACACACACACACCATTATCACCAGTATAGGGCACCATACCTCCTAGTAAGCCCGAGTAGCGATAACGGCTAACACTGGAATGTAAAACAAGTTTTATCAGGAGGACTGTGGCAGAATGCAAATTACAGTACTTTACAAATCGCGAATATAAATCACCAGTGTGCCTTGACTGTCCTGAACTACCTCCACCCCACACAGTCTTTGTTTATTTCTGTGTATAGTGAAGTCCACCCCCTGTGTATAGTGAAGACCCACCACCACCCCCTGTGTATAGTGAAGACCCACCACCACCCCCTGTGTATAGTGAAGACCCACCACCACCCCCTGTGTATAGTGAAGACCCACCACCTGTGTATAGTGAACACCTACCACCACCACCACCTGTGTATAGTGAAGACCCACCACCACCTCCTGTGTATAGTGAAGACCCACCACCACCCCCTGTGTATAGTGAAGACCCACCACCACCCCGTGTGTATAGTGAAGACCCACCACCACCTCCTGTGTATAGTGAAGACCCACCACCACCTCCTGTGTATAGTGAACACCTACCACCACCTCCTGTGTATAGTGAAGACCCACCACCACCCCCTGTGTATAGTGAAGACCCACCACCACCTCCTGTGTATAGTGAAGACCCACCACCACCTCCTGTGTATAGTGAAGACCCACCACCACCTCCTGTGTATAGTGAAGACCCACCACCACCTCCTGTGTATAGTGAAGACCCACCACCACCTCCTGTGTATAGTGAAGACCCACCACCACCTCCTGTGTATAGTGAACACCCACCACCACCTCCTGTGTATAGTGAAGACCCACCACCACCTCCTGTGTATAGTGAACACCCACCACCACCACCTGTGTATAGTGAAGACCCACCACCACCTCCTGTGTATAGTGAAGACCCACCACCACCTCCTGTGTATAGTGAAGACCACCCCCTGTGTATAGTGAAGACCCACCACCACCCCCTGTGTATAGTGAAGACCCACCACCACCTCCTGTGTATAGTGAAGACCCACCACCACCTCCTGTGTATAGTGAAGACCCACCACCACCTCCTGTGTGTAGTGAAGACCCACCACCACCTCCTGTATATAGTGAAGACCCACCACCACCTCCTGTGTATAGTGAAGACCCACCACCACCTCCTGTGTATAGTGAAGACCCACCACCACCTCCTGTGTATAGTGAACACCCACCACCACCTCCTGTGTATAGTGAAGACCCACCACCACCTCCTGTGTATAGTGAAGATCCACCACCACCCCCTGTGTATAGTGTAGACCCACCACCTCCTGTGTATAGTGAAGACCCACCACCACCTCCTGTGTATAGTGAAGACCCACCACCACCTCCTGTGTATAGTGAAGATCCACCACCACCTCCTGTGTATAGTGTAGACCCACCACCTCCTGTGTATAGTGAAGACCCACCACCACCTCCTGTGTATAGTGAAGACCCACCACCACCCCCTGTGTATAGTGTAGACCCACCACCTCCTGTGTATAGTGAAGACCCACCACCACCTCCTGTGTATAGTGAAGACCCACCACCACCTCCTGTGTGTAGTGAAGACCCACCACCACCTCCTGTATATAGTGAAGACCCACCACCACCTCCTGTGTATAGTGAAGACCCACCACCACCTCCTGTGTATAGTGAAGACCCACCACCACCTCCTGTGTATAGTGAAGACCCACCACCACCTCCTGTGTATAGTGAAGACCCACCACCACCTCCTGTGTATAGTGAAGACCCACCACCACCTCCTGTGTATAGTGAAGACCCACCACCACCTCCTGTGTATAGTGAAGACCCACCACCACCTCCTGTGTATAGTGAAGACCCACCACCACCTCCTGTGTATAGTGAAGACCCACCACCACCTCCTGTGTGTAGTGAAGACCCACCACCACCTCCTGTGTATAGTGAAGACCCACCACCACCTCCTGTGTGTAGTGAAGACCCACCACCACCTCCTGTGTATAGTGAAGACCCACCACCACCTCCTGTGTATAGTGAAGACCCACCACCACCTCCTGTGTATAGTGAACACCTACCACCACCTCCTGTGTATAGTGAAGACCCACCACCACCTCCTGTGTATAGTGAAGACCCACCACCACCTCCTGTGTATAGTGAAGACCCACCACCACCTCCTGTGTATAGTGAAGACCCACCACCACCTCCTGTGTATAGTGAAGACCCACCACCACCTCCTGTGTATAGTGAAGACCCACCACCACCTCCTGTGTATAGTGAAGACCCACCACCACCTCCTGTGTATAGTGAACACCCACCACCACCTCCTGTGTATAGTGAACACCCACCACCACCTCCTGTGTATAGTGAAGACCCACCACCACCTCCTGTGTATAGTGAAGACCCACCACCACCTCCTGTGTATAGTGAAGACCCACCACCACCTCCTGTGTATAGTGAACACCCACCACCACCCCCTGTGTATAGTGAAGACCCACCACCACCCCCTGTGTATAGTGAAGACCCACCACCACCTCCTGTGTATAGTGAAGACCCACCACCACCTCCTGTGTATAGTGAACACCTACCATCATTGTACAACTCAGATGTCTCCTCCATGGTCATTACATAATATCATATGTTGTTTAATTTCTCATTCCCACAGTTTTCTATATCATCGATTTACTTTACAAATTACACAGCACACGGCTCTTAATCGTCTATCACCAAGTAATGTTGACATACATTTGCACAACATCGAACGCTCGTAGATCATCAACGAAATCGAAAAACTGTTTTCCTACTTGGCCAGGCACTTCAGGGTTCTCAAGAATTGTTAAGGTCAGATTTACCTAAGAATTGGCATATGTATTCACTCCCTCATCCATGCTTGGTATTGATATCACCTCTTCTTTCCGGGCATAGAACGATGGGCACATGATGAACGCCATCACTATACCAAAGGGCACCTTTTGCTGATACTCATTAAACAGTTCTTCAAGAGTGAAGGGAACACTCAAACTGGCTGCCCCAAGGGAATGTGTTGTAGTAGGATAAAACCAAACTCTTTCCATTGTTTTTCCTCTCGGCATTCGACATACTGATGTACAGTACAGTACAAGTACACACAGTACTTGTTCATATTCTCAGTTTACACGCACTGTATACCATGTGAATCTTTAATCTCCACATACAATACACTCATAATGCTTCATATTTGTTTGTTTTTTATCAAACTCTTAAGTGGTGCCAATTTATATCCCTCCCCCTACAGGAATTGCCTAGCTTATACTACAGGTGGTCAAGGGGCGACTTAATTGAAGTTTATTAACAACTCAGAGGGCATTACTCAGTCGAGGGTTCATACCTGGAGCTGGGGAACGTGCCCCACTAGCCTAGCGGGCCGGGTGGTCACAGCTTATGGTTGAAGAAGCCACAAGTTCGGAAAATTGTCAAGGCAAACTTTTTCTGAGTGTGTAAACTCTTGGCGCACTCTGCCAGAGAGTGTGACAGCACCGAGAGTGAGCTCCTTCAAGACCAGACTTGACCAACACTGGCGCAGGTGCAGATACATTCTGGAGCCAGTTCTTGAAAATGACGACATGCAGCCTGTCTTACATTGAGGATCTGTTTGGTGGGGTTCTTGGCCAGCCAGATATTTGCCTCAGCCCAGCCAGCCATTCACCTCAGCCAGCTAGCCATTCACCTCAGCCAGCCAGCCGTTCACTTCAGCTAGTCAGCCGTAAACCTCAAGCCAGCCTCAGAGCCAAACAATCTAAAAGAAATAACAAACCCTTCCCCGTATCCACACACTCTCCCTCCCATCCACACATCCTTCCTGCCATCCACACACCCTACCTCCAACCCACACACCCTACCTCCCATCTACACACCCTAGAAAGAAAAATTAATTAATATTTGATGATTTTGATAATCTTCATGAGCAAAGAGCGAGTCATCAGTCGAACATTAACTCACGTCTCACGGCCTAAAACCCCAAATAATAATAATAATAATAATAATAATAATAATAATAATAATATTAATATTAATAATATTAATAATAATAATAGTAATAATAATAACAATAGTAATAATAATAAAAAAGTAATGGAAGTATTACTCTTATGCTAACCGTGGAAGACAACTGCTTGTTTGGTTGTGGACTAGTTTAGTGACGAAAGAGCGGATCGTTGACGAAGCTTCGAAACTCATGACTCTTTCGTTAATAATTATCAGTTTTATTTTAGCTAATGGTGGATAGAAGTGATTTAAAAAAATAATGAGATTATAGATGACGGACCAATCGTGTATGGTGTTCTTTCCGCTGTCCAGTCGATTATTTTCATATGAATCAGTAAAGCGAACCAATGAATTAATGAATCGAAGCACCTCAGGTTCGCCACTCGCAAGTGATCATTAGAGGTACGGCAGTGGTGGCGGCAACATGTGTGTGTGTGTGTGGTCATACAGTATTTGATCTCTATTTCCATGTTTGTGGATTACCTCGTGTTTGTGACGTCCTGAGGACTTCCAGGACTCTACGTTGTGGTTATTAGCAGTTGAGTGAAGGTAAGGTGATAACAAGTTGTGTTGTTGTACTGTGGGGTCCAGCACTTACCACAAAGTTGCTAAGCTTGTTCCATTCGTCCACCACCCTGTTTGTGAACCAGGTCCTTCCTATCTCTCTCTTAAACCTAAACTTATCCAATTTAAATCCGTTGCTACGAGTCCTATCCTACTCGGATATTATAAGAACTTTACATCTCCTCTATTGATTCTTTTCACCCACTTAAATACTTAAGTACTTCACCACAATTACTTCACCATATTCATTTTGCCACAATCACTTCACCATCACCAAAATCACTTCGCCACAATCGCTTCACCACAATCATTTCACCATCACCACAATCTTCATCATCACCAAAATCACTACAGTCTACACTATCACTACAATCACAATCACTTCAATTGTGTCTTATAAAAACTAACCCACATTATAGAAATATTGCCCAGGCATTTAGTATCTTAACCGCGGCTCATAGGCTAGTTACCGTGGGTGATGTAATTATATAAACATAATGTTTGTAGCCCACATTAATATAAGTATTACGGTCTGTCTGACGGGCTAATACATTCTTATAATGTACCATCCATTTCCATATTTTTCATTTTTTTATGTTGTTGTTCAGGCTTTAATCACTAGTAATTAGATATTTATAATAACGTAGATATGAGGATAAATATTGAAAACTACGAGGGTGGAAATCACATTTACTTTTAATATTTACCAACACAGGTCATACAGAATATCAGCCTGTCCAATGGCCTCCCTTTTATATAGCCCCCCTGGAGCCTTCTTGGGACTGAGACACAAGGTTATATAGGTGGTTGGTTCCTCACAAACTGCTCACACTCGTCCTGGGTGTGTAGGAGGAGTCGGGACCAGTGTTTAGCTTGTCTCCAGGTTCCCACGCGTTCACTATCTGGGTCCAAATGGTCTCTATAGGGTTGAGGTCTGGGTAGCACTCACAAACAGTCATAGTAATCTCTTAGCACAAGCAATGGCCTTATACAATATTATATATGTGGTATTAAATGTTTCATTAAAAATACATTATTATTCTATTGGGTAAAGGAAAAGTTGTATTGTTTAACTGAAAGAAACTTATTGAATATGGACCTGGAGATTTAGATGGCCAGTCCAAAAGGTCAATTTCATTCGACCTTTCCTCTGACCAGCGCTTCATCCCTCGTGCCGTGTGAACAGGGCAGTTATCAAAGAAGTGAACAATATTCATCAAACATAATTTGATAATTCACTTATATCATAATTGGCTCCTCGATATAGGTGAAAATGCGCGACTTAGAAAAATAAAATAGGCGAGTGTGGAGGCAACGATGGTGGGCAGCCTCCAGCAGCTCGAGGCAAACGTCAGAGATGATGATGGGTAATGTAAACTGTTGTACACTGAAGAGAAAAAATAAGAGATAACTGTATTATATACTGATGGAAAAAAGAACAAAATTTTGGTATTGAGGGAAAAGGTGTTTGTTGATCAAGTAACTCAAATTAAGGAGCACATTTCAGTATTAATGGTATGGATAGGTCTACGTAGTTTTAGTTAAGGGCTGCAAATTGGTGCCATCTTTTACCGTAATAATACAAGACTAATACCATATGTTGGAGTTTGATAAACTTTATATAGGAGCAACTTTTCTAAACTATTACAAATTCTAAATTGCAATTTAAAATATGTATGCCCTTTTTGACCCGATCTAATGTTGACACTGGTGTATATACTATTCAACACAGTATGGTGGCTCACTGGCAAGGTACCTGTTGTGGATGATGGAGGCCTCGGGTTCGACTGCCAGATGGACTGAAGTCGTGTTGAACTGGACGAGGCAGAGACAGGATTTTGAATGGTTCGTAAGTAAAATATATGTTTTACCAGTGATGTTGGGGCTGGTGCAATGGAATTACTCTACTATAGAGAAAGAAGCTGTGGCTCTGCTTATGGCACTGGGAAAGTTTAACATATATCTTGGCAACACCTACCAGAGAATTGTAGTTTACAGTGGCCATAATTTATTACAGTTCAGAAGTCGAATGAAAAACAAGAATCAGAGACGTAATAGATGGTGATTATTTCTGCAGTTAAGGATTGGCATGTTGTGTAGGAGTGAGGCAAGGACTTGGTAAAAATGTGCAGGAGTGAGGGTTGGACATGGTATGTTGTGTAGGAGTGAGGAAAGGACTTGGTATGTTGTTTAGGAGTGAGGTATGGACTTGTTATGTTGTGCAGGAGTGAGGGATGACCTTGCAATATTGTGTAGGAGTAAGGGAAGGTCTTGATATGTTGTGCAGGATTGAGGGAACGACTTGGTATGTTGTGTAGGAGTGAGAGATGGACTTGTATATAATGTGAGAGTGAGGGATGGACTTGGTATGTTGTGTGGGAGTGAGGGATGGACTTACAGTATTGTGTAGGAGTTAGGGAAGGACTTGGTATGTTGTGTAGGAGTGAGGGAAGGACTTGGTATGTTGTGTAGGAGTGAGGGATGGGTTTGTAGTATTGTGTAGGGGTGAGGGACGGACTTGGTATGTTGTGTAAAAGTGAGGGAAAGACTTGGTATGTTGTTTAGGAGTGAGGGAAGGACTTGGTATGTTGTGTAGGAGTGAGTAAAGGACTTGGTATGTTGTGTAGGAGTGATGGAAGGACTTGGTATGTTGTGTAGGAGTGATGGAAGGACTTGGTATGTTGTGTAGGAGTGAGGGAAGGACTTGGTATGTTGTGTAAGAGTGAGGGATGGACTTGGTATGTTGTGTGAAGTGAGGGATGGACTTGGTATGTTGTGTAGGAGTGAGGGATGGACTTGTTGTGCTGTGTAGGAGTGAGGGAAGGACTTGTTGTTTGTGTAGGAGAGGGAAGGATTTGAAGTATTGTGTAGTAGTGAGGGAAGGACTTGTAGTATTGTGTAGGAGTGAGGGAATGAATTGTAGTATTGTGTAGGAGTGAGGGAAGGACTTGTAGTATTGTGTAGGAGTGAGGGATGGACTTGGTATGTTGTGTAGGAGTGAAGGAAGTTCTTGTAGTATTGTGTAGGGGTGAGGGAAGGACTTGTAGTATTGTGTAAGAGTGAGGGAAGGACTTGAAGTTTTGTGTAGGAGTGAGGGAAGAACTTGTAGTATTGTGTAGGGGTGAGGGAAGGACTTGTAGTATTGTGTAGGGGTGAGGGAAGGACTTGTAGTATTGTGAAGGGGTGAGGGAAGGACTTGTAGTATTGTGTAGGAGTGAGGGAAGGACTTGTAGTATTGTGTAGGAGTGAGGGAAGGACTTGTAGTTTTGTGTAGGAGTGAGAGAAGGACTTGGTATGTTGTGTAGGAGTGAGGGATGGACTTGTAGTATTGTGTAGGAGTGAGGGAAGGACTTGTAGTATTGTGTAGGAGTTAGGGATGAACTTGGTATGTTGTGTGGGAGTGAGGGAAGGACTTGTAGTATTGTGTAGGAGTTAGGGATGAACTTGGTATGTTGTGTGGGAGTGAGGGAAGGACTTGCCGTATTGTATAGGAGTGAGGGATGGACTTGGTATGTTGTGTAGGAGTGGGGCATGGACTTGGTATGTTGTGTGGGAGTGAGGGATGAACTTGGTATGTTGTGTGGGAGTGAGGGATGAACTTGTAGTATTGTGTAGGAGTGAGGGATGGACTTGGTATTCTGTGTAGGAGTGGGGGATGGATTTGGTATGCTGTGTAGGAGTGAGAGAATTTCGTAGCAAATGCTGTATCTCATTCACGAGACTGAAAATAAAACACAAGTGTTTTATCTTTGGGGAGGGAGTTTTATAAGGCACTGAATGTATTTGATTGAGAGGTAATTACACCACTTCTTCAGTAGGTCGAACTATATTTTATATATGTTCCTGTATGTAAACATTGCCTTGTATGTTATATGTATTAATTTATAATAAGTATGTAATAAGTAAATCAGCTTAACGTTGTGCACTTGTTAGGTCAAATAGTATGGAAATTGGAGGCTTGGTATCCACATTGTGTGGGTCACGGCAAGTGCAGGGAGGTAGAGGAGCCTGGCTGGTGATAGCGTGCGGTGCAAGTGTGGTACAAGTGGTCTGGACTCAGGATATATTTATATGGAGATAAGTGGTGTATACTTTTGTACTTTTCTAGTGTATGGTGAGGCTGAGGTTTGGGATAATTTAGGCTGTGGTCATCTGTTCTGTACTTAAATTATTCCTTTCTTGACCTTTGTTTGTGGTCTCTTAACTTTATAATGCAAAGTTATGCATTTCATGATTCATCTTCAACATGATACCTAAATTTTGCGTTAATCTGAGGGTTATTATTGAGAATCTGGAGGAGATAATATAAGAGTCATCATAGTGTTTACCCTGCTTGTTGTTGTGACCACACGTGTGACTTGTGACTTGACTAGTGGTAAATTCTTGATGAAGAGGAATGCTGGCATAACAAAATGAAGAAAGAGTGATTTTAATTCTTGTCGCCGTGCAATATATACAAAAGAAACTATTTTTGGTTAATAAAATTTTCATTTCACAGGTATTAACAGAAAATACTACTCCAGGGAGGATGAGGACCATAACTTGGTGGACAGATGACGAGGCAACATCAAGACGGACAAGATAAACGATCAAGAGTACATTAAAGGATGAACATTCTCTAAATAACTCAGTCTACCAAACATGACAGGAAGTTGTATTGTATATATGTATGTGTTGGTTAAATACGTCCACATAAATACTAAAACAGATTATAACAGTGTGTTGAAATCTTATCTACTGGCTACTGTAGAGATACTGTAGCACTGTAGGAGTGAGGAAAGAACAAGCAATATTATGTAAGAGTGAGGGAAGGACATGCGGTGATGTGGAGGAGGGAGGAAAGGTTATGTGGTGTTGTGTAGGAGTGAGGGAAGGACATGAAGTGTTGTGTAGGAGTGAGGAATGGACTTGCAGGGTTGTGTAGACGAGGGAAGGACTTCTAGTATTGTGTAGGATTGAGGGATGGACTTGCAGTGATGTGTAGAAGTGAGGGGAGGACTTCTAGTATTGTGTAGGAGTGATGGAAGTACTTGCAGGGTTGTGAAGGCGTGAGAGAAGGACTTGTAGGGCTGTGTATGAGTGAGAGAAGGATTTGTAGTGTGGTGTAGGAGTAAGGGAAGGACTTGTTATGTATTGTATGAGTGAGGGAAGGACCTGTAGTGTGGTGTAGGAGTGAGGGAAGGACTTGCAGGGTTGTGTAGGAGAGAGAAAAGGACTTGTAGTGTTGTGTAGGAGTGATGGAAGTACTTGCAGGGTTGTGAAGGCGTGAGAGAAGGACTTGTAGTGTTGTGTATGAGTGAGGGAAGGAATTGTATAAGAGTCACCATATAGACTTGTGGACTTGCGAAGCTTATAACTTCTAATACACTGTTGTAATCTTTTATGTGGATTTGTAACTAGACAGTGAGGAAGTATTTTGTTCAACTTATTATTTTGGACTTTAGTTTCATCTTCATTTGCAAACCAAAATATTTTATTCTTCCTGGTAGTGAAATACAAGATGTTAAGTTAAGATTTTACTGTAAAATTAAGTAATTATTAGAGCTTTACAACTTACTTGTAACCAATGAGCATTTCCTGTGGGAAAACTTTTTAAATTGTAAAAAAAGATTGTATTTGTTGTAAATGTTCTGAGGCAGTATGTCACTCCTATGGGCTATGTGAGGCCCCCAGGGCTTATATGCCGCCTCCACGGACTGTTTGGCTAATTAGGGCTGTGTGATGATCATAGGTGGTTTTATAGGTGGTTGACAGGTGTAGCCTGATCCAACCAGAGGCTGTTTGTGGCTGTTGTGAATATCAACTTGGAGATGTGTGAAGCTCTTAGAGAGCTACTGTACTTGTGACTGAGGGGGTTAATTGATGCTCCTAATGTCTGTGTACAGAAAAATATGAATATATCCTAAATAAGTCAGTCTACCCGACATGACAGGAAATTGTATTGTGTATAATATTTACTGTTGGTTCGACAAGTCTTTATAAATGGTAAAATAGATTATAACGGTGTATTGAAAGTTTATATTCTGATTACTGTAGGACTGCGGGAAGGACATGCAGTATTGTGTATTATTGAGGGAAGGACATCAATATTGCGTAGGAATGAGGGAAGGACTTGTAGTGTTGTGTAGGACCTATCGAAGGACATGTAGTGATGTTCGTAAATGAGGAAAGGACTTGCTGACCTCCTAATGATTGAGAGGAGGACTTACTGACCTGCTAATTAGTGAGAGGAGGATTTACGGACCTACTAAGGAGTGAGAGGAGGACTTACTGACTAAGGAGTGAGAGGAGGACTTACTGACTAAGGAGTTAGAGGAGGATTTGCAGTGTTTTATAGGAGTGAGGGAAGGACATGCAATGTTGTGTAGTATTAGGGAAGAACTCACTGTGATGTGTAGAAGTGCGGGAAGGTCTCGCTGTGATGTGTAGGAGTGAGGGAAGGACTCACTGTGAGGTGTAGGAGTGAGGGAAGGACTCACTGTGAGGTGTAGGAGTGAGTGAAGGACTCACTGTGAGGTGTAAGATTGAGGGGAAGGACTCGCTGTGAGGTGTAGGAGTGAGGGAAGGACTGACTGTGAGGTGTAAAGTGAGGGGTTTCTCTCTCACCAATGAGGCAGTCTACTGGTGATGACGTCTTTGGTCTTGTGGTCTGTTCCACCATTGACGTAGACTACAAGTGGTGATGTCACTGCGGTGGTCCACCAATAAAATGCCTAAAGTGACTTCAGCTCACATAAAAACTTAAAATGCAGAGAACTTGTGACATAAAGTTACAAGCAAGTTGTAATGATTTAATAAGAACTGAAAATTGCAGTAAATTCTGAAACTAGCATCTTTTAATCCAGTGGCAGCAAGAGTAAAATAGTTCGTTATACAAGTGGAAATAAAACTGAAGTACAAAATAAGTCAACAATGTCATAACATTGTTGAAGTTACGATATTTTGTACAGTAGTTTCATATTCATTTGTATAACACAATGTTTTACTCTAGCTGGCACAGCACTGAAAAAAAGGCAGTTTAAGAATTTACCTTAATTATCAGTTAGTTATTTATTACGTGTTCACAACTTACTTTGTAATCAATTAATTTTTCCTCTGGACAAACTTTTGTAATTGTATTTTGTTTGTGTTTTTCAAATGTTATACATAGTAAAAATTAATTACAAGGCAGTGTATCTTCAAGGGGATAAGTGATGTTTGTGGCAACTTGGTGATGTGTGAGGCTCTTAAGAGCTGTCTGTGTCTCTGAGGAAGCTGATTGATTCTCCCCTAAGATCTACATGATGCTTCTAGGGGGATTATAAGTAGGTAGTTGTGTACAGCTAGTAAGGGCTATGGGATGACACTAAAGGCTGTCTGTCTGCTAGGGACAGTGATGCTGCCAAGGGCTGGGTGCCGAGGCTTGTCTGAGCCCCCTACTATAGAGATAGGCGAGACTCGTCGACCAAGGTACACTGGTAGCCTTGCATGATCCAGGTTGGGTCGCCTTTATGGGACCCTGTGTACACAGGTTGTAGTACCATAAGGGCAACCTAACCTAGCAGTAACCTGGTGTCAATCATTACAAAAAATATTTGTATATTAACTTAATGTGTCGTATAAATGAAAAAAATACCTCTTTCTTTCTTTATAATAATCCTAATAAAAAAGTTGAAAACAAAAGGGTTCCAAAGACAAAAATGAAAAGAGCCAATTATTATACTTTCCCGAAAAGTAGAAAATCTACGTCACCGGAAAGTACATACTTACAGTCTTTTGAGAATCCGAATTTACGATCTTTTTAATTGTCGTAAGTTCGAACTTAAAAGAAAAAATTACTTATAAGTTGATGCTTACGATCTTTTGAGAATTAGGCAAATCGTAAGTTACTTTTTTCTCTTTAGTATCTACTTTTAAGTTCTTTTTTTCTCTTAAGTTCGAACTTATGACGATTAAAAAGATCGTAAATTCGGATTCTCAAAAGATGGTAAGTATCTACTTTTCTGGGAAGTAGATTATATAATTTGAGGGAAAGTAGATTATCGACTTTTCTGGGAAGTAAATTATCGAATTTTGGGGAAATATTACCTAATTTTGCGAAGTAGATTATCATAGAAAACGGGAAATTTGTATTATAGAAAATGGGAAATATCTACTTTCCGGGAAAGTTGGTTATCTACTTTCCCGAAAAGTAGATTTTTTTCTACTTTTCGGGAAAGTAGATTATCGACTTTTCTGGGAAGTAAATTATCGAATTTTGGGGAAATATTACCTAATTTTGCGAAGTAGATTATCATAGAAAACGGGAAATTTGTATTATAGAAAATGGGAAATATCTACTTTCCGGGAAAGTTGGTTATCTACTTTCCCGAAAAGTAGATTTTTTTTCTACTTTTCGGGAAAGTAGATTATCGACTTTTCTGGGAAGTAAATTATCGAATTTTGGGGAAATATTACCTAATTTTGCGAAGTAGATTATCATAGAAAACGGGAAATTTGTATTATAGAAAATGGGAAATATCTACTTTCCGGGAAAGTTGGTTATCTACTTTCCCGAAAAGTAGATTTTTTTTCTACTTTTCGGGAAAGTAGATTATCGACTTTTCTGGGCAGTAAATTATCGAATTTTGGGGAAATATTACCTAATTTTGCGAAGTAGATTATCATAGAAAACGGGAAATTTGTATTATAGAAAATGGGAAATATCTACTTTCCGGGAAAGTTGGTTATCTACTTTCCCGAAAAGTAGATTTTTTTTCTACTTTTCGGGAAAGTAGATTATCGACTTTTCTGGGAAGTAAATTATCGAATTTTGGGGAAATATTACCTAATTTTGCGAAGTAGATTATCATAGAAAACGGGAAATTTGTATTATAGAAAATGGGAAATATCTACTTTCCGGGAAAGTTGGTTATCTACTTTCCCGAAAAGTAGATTTTTTTTCTACTTTTCGGGAAAGTAGATTATCGACTTTTCTGGGAAGTAAATTATCGAATTTTGGGGAAATATTACCTAATTTTGCGAAGTAGATTATCATAGAAAACGGGAAATTTGTATTATAGAAAATGGGAAATATCTACTTTACGGGAAAGTTGGTTATCTACTTTCCCGAAAAGTAGATTTTTTTTCTACTTTTCGGGAAAGTAGATTATCGACTTTTCTGGGAAGTAAATTATCGAATTTTGGGGAAATATTACCTAATTTTGCGAAGTAGATTATCATAGAAAACGGGAAATTTGTATTATAGAAAATGGGAAATATCTACTTTCCGGGAAAGTTGGTTATCTACTTTCCCGAAAAGTAGATTTTTTTTCTACTTTTCGGGAAAGTAGATTATCGACTTTTCTGGGAAGTAAATTATCGAATTTTGGGGAAATATTACCTAATTTTGCGAAGTAGATTATCATAGAAAACGGGAAATTTGTATTATAGAAAATGGGAAATATCTACTTTCCGGGAAAGTTGGTTATCTACTTTCCCGAAAAGTAGATTTTTTTTCTACTTTTCGGGAAAGTAGATTATCGACTTTTCTGTGAAGTAAATTATCGAATTTTGGGGAAATATTACCTAATTTTGGGAAGTAGATTATCATAGAAAACGGGAAATTTGTATTATAGAAAATGGGAAATATCTACTTTCCGGGAAAGTTGGTTATCTACTTTCGCGAAAAGTAGATTTTTTTTCTACTTTTCGGGAAAGTAGATTATCGACTTTTCTGGGAAGTAAATTATCGAATTTTGGGGAAATATTACCTAATTTTGCGAAGTAGATTATCATAGAAAACGGGAAATTTGTATTATAGAAAATGGGAAATATCTACTTTCCGGGAAAGTTGGTTATCTACTTTCGCGAAAAGTAGATTTTTTTTCTACTTTTCGGGAAAGTAGATTATCGACTTTTCTGGGAAGTAAATTATCGAATTTTGGGGAAATATTACCTAATTTTGCGAAGTAGATTATCATAGAAACCGGGAAATTTGTATTATAGAAAATGGGAAATATCTACTTTCCGGGAAAGTTGGTTATCTACTTTCGCGAAAAGTAGATTTTTTCTACTTCGCAAAATTAGGTAATATTTCCCCAAAATTCGATAATTTACTTCCCAGAAAAGTCGATAATCTACTTTCCCGAAAAGTAGAAAAAAAATCTACTTTTCGGGAAAGTAGATAACCAACTTTCCCGGAAAGTAGATATTTCCCATTTTCTATAATACAAATTTCCCGTTTTCTATGATAATCTACTTCGCAAAATTAGGTAATATTTCCCCAAAATTCGATAATTTACTTCCCAGAAAAGTCGATAATCTACTTTCCCGAAAAGTAGAAAAAAATCTACTTTTCGGGAAAGTAGATAACCAACTTTCCCGGAAAGTAGATATTTCCCATTTTCTATAATACAAATTTCCCGTTTTCTATGATAATCTACTTCGCAAAATTAGGTAATATTTCCCCAAAATTCGATAATTTACTTCCCAGAAAAGTCGATAATCTACTTTCCCGAAAAGTAGAAAAAAATCTACTTTTCGGGAAAGTAGATAACCAACTTTCCCGGAAAGTAGATATTTCCCATTTTCTATAATACAAATTTCCCGTTTTCTATGATAATCTACTTCGCAAAATTAGGTAATATTTCCCCAAAATTCGATAATTTACTTCCCAGAAAAGTCGATAATCTACTTTCCCGAAAAGTAGAAAAAAAATCTACTTTTCGGGAAAGTAGATAACCAACTTTCCCGGAAAGTAGATATTTCCCATTTTCTATAATACAAATTTCCCGTTTTCTATGATAATCTACTTCGCAAAATTAGGTAATATTTCCCCAAAATTCGATAATTTACTTCCCAGAAAAGTCGATAATCTACTTTCCCGAAAAGTAGAAAAAAAATCTACTTTTCGGGAAAGTAGATAACCAACTTTCCCGGAAAGTAGATATTTCCCATTTTCTATAATACAAATTTCCCGTTTTCTATGATAATCTACTTCGCAAAATTAGGTAATATTTCCCCAAAATTCGATAATTTACTGCCCAGAAAAGTCGATAATCTACTTTCCCGAAAAGTAGAAAAAAAATCTACTTTTCGGGAAAGTAGATAACCAACTTTCCCGGAAAGTAGATATTTCCCATTTTCTATAATACAAATTTCCCGTTTTCTATGATAATCTACTTCGCAAAATTAGGTAATATTTCCCCAAAATTCGATAATTTACTTCCCAGAAAAGTCGATAATCTACTTTCCCGAAAAGTAGAAAAAAAATCTACTTTTCGGGAAAGTAGATAACCAACTTTCCCGGAAAGTAGATATTTCCCATTTTCTATAATACAAATTTCCCGTTTTCTATGATAATCTACTTCGCAAAATTAGGTAATATTTCCCCAAAATTCGATAATTTACTTCCCAGAAAAGTCGATAATCTACTTTCCCGAAAAGTAGAAAAAAAATCTACTTTTCGGGAAAGTAGATAACCAACTTTCCCGGAAAGTAGATATTTCCCATTTTCTATAATACAAATTTCCCGTTTTCTATGATAATCTACTTCGCAAAATTAGGTAATATTTCCCCAAAATTCGATAATTTACTGCCCAGAAAAGTCGATAATCTACTTTCCCGAAAAGTAGAAAAAAAATCTACTTTTCGGGAAAGTAGATAACCAACTTTCCCGGAAAGTAGATATTTCCCATTTTCTATAATACAAATTTCCCGTTTTCTATGATAATCTACTTCGCAAAATTAGGTAATATTTCCCCAAAATTCGATAATTTACTTCCCAGAAAAGTCGATAATCTACTTTCCCGAAAAGTAGAAAAAAAATCTACTTTTCGGGAAAGTAGATAACCAACTTTCCCGGAAAGTAGATATTTCCCATTTTCTATAATACAAATTTCCCGTTTTCTATGATAATCTACTTCGCAAAATTAGGTAATATTTCCCCAAAATTCGATAATTTACTTCCCAGAAAAGTCGATAATCTACTTTCCCGAAAAGTAGAAAAAAAATCTACTTTTCGGGAAAGTAGATAACCAACTTTCCCGGAAAGTAGATATTTCCCATTTTCTATAATACAAATTTCCCGTTTTCTATGATAATCTACTTCGCAAAATTAGGTAATATTTCCCCAAAATTCGATAATTTACTTCCCAGAAAAGTCGATAATCTACTTTCCCTCAAATTATATAATCTACTTCCCAGAAAAGTAGATACTTACCATCTTTTGAGAATCCGAATTTACGATCTTTTTAATCGTCATAAGTTCGAACTTAAGAGAAAAAAAGAACTTAAAAGTAGGTACTAAAGAGAAAAAAGTAACTTACGATTTGCCTAATTCTCAAAAGATCGTAAGCATCAACTTATAAGTAATTTTTTCTTTTAAGTTCGAACTTACGACAATGAAAAAGATCGTAAATTCGGATTCTCAAAAGACTGTAAGTATGTACTTTCCGGTGACGTAGATTTTCTACTTTTCGGGAAAGTATAATAATTGGCTCTTTTCATTTTTGTCTTTGGAACCCTTTTGTTTTCAACTTTTTTATTAGGATTATTATAAAGAAAGAAAGAGGTATTTTTTTCATTTATACGACACATTAAGTTAATATACAAATATTTTTTGTAATGATTGACACCAGGTTACTGCTAGGTTAGGTTGCCCTTATGGTACTACAACCTGTGTACACAGGGTCCCATAAAGGCGACCCAACCTGGACCATGCAAGGCTACCAGTGTACCTTGGTCGACGAGTCTCGCCTATCTCTATAGTAGGGGGCTCAGACAAGCCTCGGCACCCAGCCCTTGGCAGCATCACTGTCCCTAGCAGACAGACAGCCTTTAGTGTCATCCCATAGCCCTTACTAGCTGTACACAACTACCTACTTATAATCCCCCTAGAAGCATCATGTAGATCTTAGGGGAGAATCAATCAGCCTCCTCAGAGACACAGACAGCTCTTAAGAGCCTCACACATCACCAAGTTGCCACAAACATCACTTATCCCCTTGAAGATACACTGCCTTGTAATTAATTTTTACTATGTATAACATTTGAAAAACACAAACAAAATACAATTACAAAAGTTTGTCCAGAGGAAAAATTAATTGATTACAAAGTAAGTTGTGAACACGTAATAAATAACTAACTGATAATTAAGGTAAATTCTTAAACTGCCTTTTTTTCAGTGCTGTGCCAGCTAGAGTAAAACATTGTGTTATACAAATGAATATGAAACTACTGTACAAAATATCGTAACTTCAACAATGTTATGACATTGTTGACTTATTTTGTACTTCAGTTTTATTTCCACTTGTATAACGAACTATTTTACTCTTGCTGCCACTGGATTAAAAGATGCTAGTTTCAGAATTTACTGCAATTTTCAGTTCTTATTAAATCATTACAACTTGCTTGTAACTTTATGTCACAAGTTCTCTGCATTTTAAGTTTTTATGTGAGCTGAAGTCACTTTAGGCATTTTATTGGTGGACCACCGCAGTGACATCACCACTTGTAGTCTACGTCAATGGTGGAACAGACCACAAGACCAAAGACGTCATCACCAGTAGACTGCCTCATTGGTGAGAGAGAAACCCCTCACTTTACACCTCACAGTCAGTCCTTCCCTCACTCCTACACCTCACAGCGAGTCCTTCCCCTCAATCTTACACCTCACAGTGAGTCCTTCACTCACTCCTACACCTCACAGTGAGTCCTTCCCTCACTCCTACACCTCACAGTGAGTCCTTCCCTCACTCCTACACATCACAGCGAGACCTTCCCGCACTTCTACACATCACAGTGAGTTCTTCCCTAATACTACACAACATTGCATGTCCTTCCCTCACTCCTATAAAACACTGCAAATCCTCCTCTAACTCCTTAGTCAGTAAGTCCTCCTCTCACTCCTTAGTCAGTAAGTCCTCCTCTCACTCCTTAGTAGGTCCGTAAATCCTCCTCTCACTAATTAGCAGGTCAGTAAGTCCTCCTCTCAATCATTAGGAGGTCAGCAAGTCCTTTCCTCATTTACGAACATCACTACATGTCCTTCGATAGGTCCTACACAACACTACAAGTCCTTCCCTCATTCCTACGCAATATTGAAGTCCTTCCCTCAATAATACACAATACTGCATGTCCTTCCCGCAGTCCTACAGTAATCAGAATATAAACTTTCAATACACCGTTATAATCTATTTTACCATTTATAAAGACTTGTCGAACCAACAGTAAATATTATACACAATACAATTTCCTGTCATGTCGGGTAGACTGACTTATTTAGGATATATTCATATTTTTCTGTACACAGACATTAGGAGCATCAATTAACCCCCTCAGTCACAAGTACAGTAGCTCTCTAAGAGCTTCACACATCTCCAAGTTGATATTCACAACAGCCACAAACAGCCTCTGGTTGGATCAGGCTACACCTGTCAACCACCTATAAAACCACCTATGATCATCACACAGCCCTAATTAGCCAAACAGTCCGTGGAGGCGGCATATAAGCCCTGGGGGCCTCACATAGCCCATAGGAGTGACATACTGCCTCAGAACATTTACAACAAATACAATCTTTTTTTACAATTTAAAAAGTTTTCCCACAGGAAATGCTCATTGGTTACAAGTAAGTTGTAAAGCTCTAATAATTACTTAATTTTACAGTAAAATCTTAACTTAACATCTTGTATTTCACTACCAGGAAGAATAAAATATTTTGGTTTGCAAATGAAGATGAAACTAAAGTCCAAAATAATAAGTTGAACAAAATACTTCCTCACTGTCTAGTTACAAATCCACATAAAAGATTACAACAGTGTATTAGAAGTTATAAGCTTCGCAAGTCCACAAGTCTATATGGTGACTCTTATACAATTCCTTCCCTCACTCATACACAACACTACAAGTCCTTCTCTCACGCCTTCACAACCCTGAAAGTACTTCCATCACTCCTACACAACACTACAAGTCCTTTTCTCTCTCCTACACAACCCTGCAAGTCCTTCCCTCACTCCTACACCACACTACAGGTCCTTCCCTCACTCATACAATACATGTCCTTCCCTCACTCATACAATACATAACAAGTCCTTCCCTTACTCCTACACCACACTACAAATCCTTCTCTCACTCATACACAGCCCTACAAGTCCTTCTCTCACGCCTTCACAACCCTGCAAGTACTTCCATCACTCCTACACAATACTAGAAGTCCTCCCCTCACTTCTACACATCACTGCAAGTCCATCCCTCAATCCTACACAATACTAGAAGTCCTTCCCTCGTCTACACAACCCTGCAAGTCCATTCCTCACTCCTACACAACACTTCATGTCCTTCCCTCACTCCTACACAACACCACATAACCTTTCCTCCCTCCTCCACATCACCGCATGTCCTTCCCTCACTCTTACATAATATTGCTTGTTCTTTCCTCACTCCTACAGTGCTACAGTATCTCTACAGTAGCCAGTAGATAAGATTTCAACACACTGTTATAATCTGTTTTAGTATTTATGTGGACGTATTTAACCAACACATACATATATACAATACAACTTCCTGTCATGTTTGGTAGACTGAGTTATTTAGAGAATGTTCATCCTTTAATGTACTCTTGATCGTTTATCTTGTCCGTCTTGATGTTGCCTCGTCATCTGTCCACCAAGTTATGGTCCTCATCCTCCCTGGAGTAGTATTTTCTGTTAATACCTGTGAAATGAAAATTTTATTAACCAAAAATAGTTTCTTTTGTATATATTGCACGGCGACAAGAATTAAAATCACTCTTTCTTCATTTTGTTATGCCAGCATTCCTCTTCATCAAGAATTTACCACTAGTCAAGTCACAAGTCACACGTGTGGTCACAACAACAAGCAGGGTAAACACTATGATGACTCTTATATTATCTCCTCCAGATTCTCAATAATAACCCTCAGATTAACGCAAAATTTAGGTATCATGTTGAAGATGAATCATGAAATGCATAACTTTGCATTATAAAGTTAAGAGACCACAAACAAAGGTCAAGAAAGGAATAATTTAAGTACAGAACAGATGACCACAGCCTAAATTATCCCAAACCTCAGCCTCACCATACACTAGAAAAGTACAAAAGTATACACCACTTATCTCCATATAAATATATCCTGAGTCCAGACCACTTGTACCACACTTGCACCGCACGCTATCACCAGCCAGGCTCCTCTACCTCCCTGCACTTGCCGTGACCCACACAATGTGGATACCAAGCCTCCAATTTCCATACTATTTGACCTAACAAGTGCACAACGTTAAGCTGATTTACTTATTACATACTTATTATAAATTAATACATATAACATACAAGGCAATGTTTACATACAGGAACATATATAAAATATAGTTCGACCTACTGAAGAAGTAGTGTAATTACCTCTCAATCAAATACATTCAGTGCCTTATAAAACTCCCTCCCCAAAGATAAAACACTTGTGTTTTATTTTCAGTCTCGTGAATGAGATACAGCATTTGCTACGAAATTCTCTCACTCCTACACAGCATACCAAATCCATCCCCCACTCCTACACAGCATACCAAGTCCATCCCTCACTCCTACACAATACTACAAGTTCATCCCTCACTCCCACACAACATACCAAGTTCATCCCTCACTCCCACACAACATACCAAGTCCATGCCCCACTCCTACACAACATACCAAGTCCATCCCTCACTCCTATACAATACTGCAAGTCCTTCCCTCACTCCCACACAACATACCAAGTTCATCCCTAACTCCTACACAATACTACAAGTCCTTCCCTCACTCCCACACAACATACCAAGTTCATCCCTAACTCCTACACAATACTACAAGTCCTTCCCTCACTCCCACACAACATACCAAGTTCATCCCTAACTCCTACACAATACTACAAGTCCTTCCCTCACTCCTACACAATACTACAAGTCCATCCCTCACTCCTACACAACATACCAAGTCCTTCTCTCACTCCTACACAAAACTACAAGTCCTTCCCTCACTCCTACACAATACTACAAGTCCTTCCCTCACTCCTACACAATACTACAAGTCCTTCCCTCACCCCTTCACAATACTACAAGTCCTTCCCTCACCCCTACACAATACTACAAGTCCTTCCCTCACCCCTACACAATACTACAAGTTCTTCCCTCACTCCTACACAAAACTTCAAGTCCTTCCCTCACTCTTACACAATACTACAAGTCCTTCCCTCACCCCTACACAATACTACAAGAACTTCCTTCACTCCTACACAACATACCAAGTCCATCCCTCACTCCTACACAATACTACAAGTCCTTCCCTCACTCCTACACAATACTACAATTCATTCCCTCACTCCTACACAATACTACAAGTCCTTCCCTCACTACTACACAATACTTCAAATCCTTCCCTCTCCTACACAAACAACAAGTCCTTCCCTCACTCCTACACAGCACAACAAGTCCATCCCTCACTCCTACACAACATACCAAGTCCATCCCTCACTTCACACAACATACCAAGTCCATCCCTCACTCTTACACAACATACCAAGTCCTTCCCTCACTCCTACACAACATACCAAGTCCTTCCATCACTCCTACACAACATACCAAGTCCTTCCATCACTCCTACACAACATACCAAGTCCTTTACTCACTCCTACACAACATACCAAGTCCTTCCCTCACTCCTAAACAACATACCAAGTCTTTCCCTCACTTTTACACAACATACCAAGTCCGTCCCTCACCCCTACACAATACTACAAACCCATCCCTCACTCCTACACAACATACCAAGTCCTTCCCTCACTCCTACACAACATACCAAGTCCTTCCCTAACTCCTACACAATACTGTAAGTCCATCCCTCACTCCCACACAACATACCAAGTCCATCCCTCACTCTCACATTATATACAAGTCCATCTCTCACTCCTACACAACATACCAAGTCGTTCCCTCAATCCTGCACAACATATCAAGACCTTCCCTTACTCCTACACAATATTGCAAGGTCATCCCTCACTCCTGCACAACATAACAAGTCCATACCTCACTCCTAAACAACATACCAAGTCCTTTCCTCACTCCTACACAACATACCATGTCCAACCCTCACTCCTGCACATTTTTACCAAGTCCTTGCCTCACTCCTACACAACATGCCAATCCTTAACTGCAGAAATAATCACCATCTATTACGTCTCTGATTCTTGTTTTTCATTCGACTTCTGAACTGTAATAAATTATGGCCACTGTAAACTACAATTCTCTGGTAGGTGTTGCCAAGATATATGTTAAACTTTCCCAGTGCCATAAGCAGAGCCACAGCTTCTTTCTCTATAGTAGAGTAATTCCATTGCACCAGCCCCAACATCACTGGTAAAACATATATTTTACTTACGAACCATTCAAAATCCTGTCTCTGCCTCGTCCAGTTCAACACGACTTCAGTCCATCTGGCAGTCGAACCCGAGGCCTCCATCATCCACAACAGGTACCTTGCCAGTGAGCCACCATACTGTGTTGAATAGTATATACACCAGTGTCAACATTAGATCGGGTCAAAAAGGGCATACATATTTTAAATTGCAATTTAGAATTTGTAATAGTTTAGAAAAGTTGCTCCTATATAAAGTTTATCAAACTCCAACATATGGTATTAGTCTTGTATTATTACGGTAAAAGATGGCACCAATTTGCAGCCCTTAACTAAAACTACGTAGACCTATCCATACCATTAATACTGAAATGTGCTCCTTAATTTGAGTTACTTGATCAACAAACACCTTTTCCCTCAATACCAAAATTTTGTTCTTTTTTCCATCAGTATATAATACAGTTATCTCTTATTTTTTCTCTTCAGTGTACAACAGTTTACATTACCCATCATCATCTCTGACGTTTGCCTCGAGCTGCTGGAGGCTGCCCACCATCGTTGCCTCCACACTCGCCTATTTTATTTTTCTAAGTCGCGCATTTTCACCTATATCGAGGAGCCAATTATGATATAAGTGAATTATCAAATTATGTTTGATGAATATTGTTCACTTCTTTGATAACTGCCCTGTTCACACGGCACGAGGGATGAAGCGCTGGTCAGAGGAAAGGTCGAATGAAATTGACCTTTTGGACTGGCCATCTAAATCTCCAGGTCCATATTCAATAAGTTTCTTTCAGTTAAACAATACAACTTTTCCTTTACCCAATAGAATAATAATGTATTTTTAATGAAACATTTAATACCACATATATAATATTGTATAAGGCCATTGCTTGTGCTAAGAGATTACTATGACTGTTTGTGAGTGCTACCCAGACCTCAACCCTATAGAGACCATTTGGACCCAGATAGTGAACGCGTGGGAACCTGGAGACAAGCTAAACACTGGTCCCGACTCCTCCTACACACCCAGGACGAGTGTGAGCAGTTTGTGAGGAACCAACCACCTATATAACCTTGTGTCTCAGTCCCAAGAAGGCTCCAGGGGGGCTATATAAAAGGGAGGCCATTGGACAGGCTGATATTCTGTATGACATGTGTTGGTAAATATTAAAAGTAAATGTGATTTCCACCCTCGTAGTTTTCAATATTTATCCTCATATCTACGTTATTATAAATATCTAATTACTAGTGATTAAAGCCTGAACAACAACATAAAAAAATGAAAAATATGGAAATGGATGGTACATTATAAGAATGTATTAGCCCGTCAGACAGACCGTAATACTTATATTAATGTGGGCTACAAACATTATGTTTATATAATTACATCACCCACGGTAACTAGCCTATGAGCCGCGGTTAAGATACTAAATGCCTGGGCAATATTTCTATAATGTGGGTTAGTTTTTATAAGACACAATTGAAGTGATTGTGATTGTAGTGATAGTGTAGACTGTAGTGATTTTGGTGATGATGAAGATTGTGGTGATGGTGAAATGATTGTGGTGAAGCGATTGTGGCGAAGTGATTTTGGTGATGGTGAAGTGATTGTGGCAAAATGAATATGGTGAAGTAATTGTGGTGAAGTACTTAAGTATTTAAGTGGGTGAAAAGAATCAATAGAGGAGATGTAAAGTTCTTATAATATCCGAGTAGGATAGGACTCGTAGCAACGGATTTAAATTGGATAAGTTTAGGCTTAAGAGAGAGATAGGAAGGACCTGGTTCACAAACAGGGTGGTGGACGAATGGAACAAGCTTAGCAACTTTGTGGTAAGTGCTGGACCCCACAGTACAACAACACAACTTGTTATCACCTTACCTTCACTCAACTGCTAATAACCACAACGTAGAGTCCTGGAAGTCCTCAGGACGTCACAAACACGAGGTAATCCACAAACATGGAAATAGAGATCAAATACTGTATGACCACACACACACACACATGTTGCCGCCACCACTGCCGTACCTCTAATGATCACTTGCGAGTGGCGAACCTGAGGTGCTTCGATTCATTAATTCATTGGTTCGCTTTACTGATTCATATGAAAATAATCGACTGGACAGCGGAAAGAACACCATACACGATTGGTCCGTCATCTATAATCTCATTATTTTTTTAAATCACTTCTATCCACCATTAGCTAAAATAAAACTGATAATTATTAACGAAAGAGTCATGAGTTTCGAAGCTTCGTCAACGATCCGCTCTTTCGTCACTAAACTAGTCCACAACCAAACAAGCAGTTGTCTTCCACGGTTAGCATAAGCGTAATACTTCCATTACTATTTTTATTATTATTACTATTATTATTATTATTATTATTATTATTATTTAGGGTTTTAGGCTGTGAGACGTGAGTTAATGTTCGATTGATGACTCGCTCTTTGCTCAAGAAGAATATCAAAATCATCAAATATTAATTTATTTTTCTTTCTAGGGTGTGTAGATGGGAGGAAGGGCGTGTGGATTGGAGGTAGGGTATGTGGATGGGAGGTAGGGTGTGTGGATGGGAGGTAAGGTGTGTGGATGGGAGGAAGGGGTGGGTGGGAGGAAGGGTGGGTGGATGGGAAAGAGAGTGTGTGGATGCGGGGAAGGATTTGTTATTTCTTTTAGATTGTTTGGCTCTCTGAGGCTGGCTTGAGGGACTATCCCAAGGGCACTCCCAGTGACGGTGGTAACCCCAGGTACACTTCCAGGGGCAGCGGCGCCCCCAGGAATCTTCCAAAGGGCGGCAGCGCACTCAGGGACCCGCACAGGAGCGGTAACGCGTCAAAAAACCTACCAGAGACGGCGGCACGCACAGGAAGCTTCCCAAGAGTGAAAGCGCCCCCTGGGGCCCTCGCAGCGAACAAGCATGCCATAGGGCCCCTGAGGACACCTTGGTAGACTCCTTGGGAAGGGGGGTGCGCCCCTGGGAAGGTCCCTTTGGGTGCCGCTCTCCCTAAGAGGGATCCTGAAGGCGTCGCTGCCTCTGGGATGGCCTCTTGGGCTCCACCACCCCTGTTAGGGCCACTGGGAGCCCCTCCACCTAAGAGAAGGTCCCCAGAGGCGCCACCGCCCCTAGGAGGGTCCCTAGTGGCGCCTACGATCCAGAGCAGGTCCCTGGAAGGTCCGTGGGGGTGCAGAAGTCCCAAAGGGCGCCACCGTCACTGAGATGGTCCCCAGGGGAGCCGCTGCCTCTGACTGGGCCGTGGTGGCGCGACCACCCCCGGGAAGGCCCCTAGGGTCGCTGCTGCCCCTGAGTGGGTCCTTGAAATGCCACTAACTTTGGGAGGGGTTTTGAGAGGTTCCCTGGGGGCACCACCACCACTGGGAGTGCACCTGGAGGCGTCGGTGTTCCTGAGAGGGCCCCTGGGGGTGCTGCCGCTCTTGGGAGGGTTTCTGGAGGCACTGCCGGCCCTAGTGGGGTCACTGCAAGAGTCCCTGGGGGCGCCGCTGTCTCTGGGAGTATCCATGGGGGCGCCACCGCCTCTGGGAGGGTCCCTCGGGGCCCCGTCGCCCTTGAGTGGCCCCCTGGTGGTGTCACCACCAATGGAAGGGCCCCTGGAGGCGGGGCCACCCCTGAGTGGTCCCCTGGGCACGCCATCAACCTCTTGGATGGTCCCTGGGGGAGTCGCCACCCCTGGGAGAGTCACTAGGGGTACTACCGCCCCTGAGAAGGCCCCTAGGGGTGCCGACGCCTCTGGGAGGGTTTTAGGGGACATCGCCGCACCTGGAAGGGTCCCTGGAGGCGCGTAATGTCCCTAGGAGGGTCCTTGGGGGCACCAATGACCATAGGAGGGCCCCTGGAAGCACCACAGCCTCTGGGAGCGCCCACGGTGGCTCCACCAGCCCTGGAAGATCCCCTGTAGGCTTGCCGCCCCTTAGAACGTCCCTGGGATGATCCCTGGGGGCGTCGCCGCCCCTGAGGGTCCCTGGTGGCGCCGCCGTCCATGGGAGGGACCCTGAAGGCACCGCTGCCCCTGGGAGAGACCTTGGAGGTGCCACCGTTCCTGGAAGGGTCCTTGGGAGCCCCGCCAGCCCTGGGAAGGTCCCAAGGTCCCCGCCGCCTCTGGGAGCTTCCCTAAGGGCCCTGACGCCCCTGAAAGGGTCTCTGCAAAGGTCCGTGGGAACGACGCTGTCTCTGAAGATGCCCAGACCACGCCACCACCTCTGCAGGGTACATGAGGGCACCGCCGTCCCTGAGTGGGCCCATGGTGGCGACACCACCTCTGGGAGGGCCCCTTACGGCGCTGCCGCCCCTGAGTTTGATCCTGGGAATGCCACCACCCCTGGGAGGGCCCCTGGGGGTCTCATCGCTCCTGAGAGAGCCCCTGAGAGCGCCAACGCCCCTAGGAGGGTCCCTGGGGGCGCTGCCGCCCCTGGAAGGACCCATGGGGACGCCGCCGCCTCAACATGTAGGAGTTCTCGGGGAGCGCCAAACCTGGAGGGCCCCTGAGTGCAGTAGTTTTTGCGCTATTTAGAACTCTGGGAGATACAACATTAAATACATACGCCCCCCCCCCCCATCACATTTCCAGTATCATCGTATTCTGAAGAAGGTAACAGAGAATAATATCCAACAGGAAAACACAAGTTGTGGTGTTGTGTTGAGTGACTGCTCTATTCTCCTATTGGCCCCAAGGGACGACGGTGCTCCCAGGGACTCTTGCAGGAACCCTCCCAAGGGTAGTAGTGTCTCCAGGGACGACGGCGCCCCTAGGGGCTCTCTCTGGGATGAAGACGCCCCTAGGAGCCCTCCCAGGCGTGATAGTGCCTCCAGGGATGGTGGCGTTTCCTAGGGCCCACTCAGGGGCGGCGACGCCCCAGGAACCCTCCCAGAGGCAATGACGCCACCGGGGAACGTTCCACCGACGGTGGCGCCCCGAGGGACCGTCCCAGCCGTGGTGGCGACCCCAGGGACCGTCCCAAATGAGGTGGGGCCCCCAGGGACCTTCCTAGGGGCGGTGGTGCTCCCAAAGACTTTCCCAGTGACGACAATGCCTCCAGGGACCTTCCCAAAGACGGCGAAGTCCCCGCCAAAAATTAGGCTTTGCTGAAAATCACAATATGGGTACTCCTGAGCTTGCTAATGATGAATATGTGGTCCACGGTTCGATTGCAGAGTAATTAGTGGCCAAAATAACCCACAAAAATGTAAGTCTTACACCTGCCAAAATTTTTGACCAAAATATACTATTTTCTCAGAATTGAAATTTAAGGGGTTTAATTATTTAAGTACTTTCAGAATAACACACAAACCCTTCATCACACCTTGGAAACCCATAGTTCATAAGACCCTCCAAGGAGGAGGGGGGTGGCCATCCCAGGGGCCCTCTCAGGGGGGTGAAATTCCTAGGATCCCACTCAGGGGCAGCAGCACCCCCAAGGGCATTCACAGTGGTGGTGGCACCCCAAGGGTCCCTTTCGAGGCGGTGGCGTCCCCAGACACTCTCCCAAGGATAGAGACGCTCCCAGAGACCTTCTGAAGAGCGCCGGCGCCCTTAGGAAGCATTCCAGGGGCGGCGGCACCCTAAGAACCTTCCCACTGGCGCCGGTGCCCCCAGGGACCGTCCCAGGGGAGGCAGCACCCTAGTGACCCTCCCAGGGACAGTGGCGCTCCAAGGAACCTTCCAGGGGCAGCGGATCCCCCGGGGACACTGCCAGGGATGGAGGTACCTGCAGGGACCCTCTCAGGTGCACTGGCGCCCCCAGGAACCTTCGTAGCAGCGACGGCACCCCCCAGGAACCCTCCCAGGGGCGGCAGCGCCCAAGGGGACCTTCCCAGGGGTGGCGACGCCCCCAGAGACTCTTCCAAAAGCGGCAGAGACCCTAGGGGCCCTCCCAGGGGTAGCAGCACGCCCATGGACCCTCTAAGGGGCAGCAACAACCCCAGGGACCTTCCCAGGGATGGCAGCACTGCCAAGGACCCTCACAGGGGCAGCGGCGCCCCCAGGTAGTCTCTCAAGGGCGGCGGCATCCCCCAGGATTGGCGATGCCTGCAGGGACCACCCCAGTGGTACTCCCAGTTGCGGCAGCGCATCCATGGATCTTTCCAGGGATGGCAACAATCTCGTGGACCTTTCCAGGGGCTACAGCACCCCCAGGGACCCTCCCTGAGGCACGCAATGCCCCAAAATAGTTTCGCATAGAAGACGGCACCCCCACGGGGCCTCCCAAGGGCCCTCCCAGCCGCAATGGCGTCCCCAAGAGTGTTGGAGCCCCCAGGGGTCCTCCCAGAAACATTGTGATAGCAGTGATACTATAGACCTTGACAAGATGAAAATATATCAGTTGCTATGAATATATTCGTGTTTCATTTCTTATCAATTCCTTAACTGATACAGACTAGGTGCTGAAGTGTTAACAACAAGTGGCCTTAAATACTTTCACAGCACATGTATTATGCAAAGATTTTCCACGTGTGGGTTATCTTTACCACTTCAGTCCTACCACTTGTTATCAGTTCACCAAAGTTCTAATATTAGCAGGTCTACCACCCCCGTCGCACCTCAATTACTTTCTTCTTTTTTAAAATCATGAGGAGTTTCCTGCACTCTTCCCTCTGCCATGCTGCATTATCTGGACCTTATGACATTTCATTTCTCAAGAAAAGCAAAAAAATAAACTAGGAATAATATAGAACTCAGGGAAATGTACAAGCATGAAATGAAGACTCCTTTAAATAATCATAAACAAGGTGTGGCGATTAATGTCAGTTTTTTAAGAGTGATTATATTAGTAAAGCTGAATTTTATTATTTAGCTAAAATTTTAAAGTAATTCTTTGACTAATTTCAGCAACACACAGATGGGCACTACTGCTTTCTGCCTGGATGGGCAAGATGAAATAGCTCATTTTTCTCGTGCTGATGGGCAGCAGGTACTATATTAATAAACGACATCCACCAAAGAGGCCAGTATGACAACACCGATGGCTACAGGACATTAAAGACGGCCGTGAAAACAGGCTCTACTCGGTAAAGTTCCTGTACTTGTGGTTTCTTTAACTTGAAGCTGTGTCCTCTAACGGAGCAAGCATTTGCTAGCTCCAGATATGAACACTTGACTGAGTTATATCCTTTGAGATGCTTAAATACTTCTCACCTGGAGGTTATCATATGTTCTCCAGAGCAATATTAATTATTTTCAAAATTAAGTCGACACATCCAGGCTGTTACAGTACAGTACTGTACTGTACTGTAACAGTCTCCAGCATGATAGGATAAAAATAAAACTAAACTTATCATAAAATATCTGTATTTAACAAACAGTGCAGTAAGAAAGACTGCACATGATCCATACAGTTATCCGAGTGATGTATTACCTATCAAAGGCATAATCTGATGACTAGTAATAATAATAATAATAATAATGATGATAATATTAACGACAGGACGCTAGATGCAATATACAGCTCTTGAAAAGCATGAGGCGTGCTCAGCACAGTGTCAGAAATGCCTATCCTCTTAGGCAATACTCCCAGGGTAAAGACGTGCAGAGCTTCTGTAACTCCAAAACACATTCTGGGCTGCCAAGCCAGAAAATAATACAGAACATGCCTACACAACATATACATCCTTACACATAATTTACAACCAATTATGCACATTTAGGTTCCATAATATGTAAAGGTGCTGTATTCCAACAATCTAAAACCAATTGATAACAGCAATTCAATGTAAAAATTTTAATCACATTCCAGAAAACTTGCAGGAAAAAAATTGCATAACTTCACATCACTATTCTTCCTGTGCCCTCTTTTAATTCACTGCTTCACTACCTGCTTCTTTGTACAATTAATACAAAGGGCACTTATGACATTAGTTTTATAAGGGGCTCCTGGTCAAATTTAAATGTTCAATCATACATAATCATTACATCTTTCCCAGCATTGCACTTCTCATCATCCCATGACAAAAAAGAAAAGAAAAAATTAAATAAAGTAAATAAATAAAGTTCCCAGGTGTCTCAAATTCTAGTCACTCACTCTTGGAACACCAATGGCATGCACTTAGCTCACTGGAATATTTACTAAAATGTGTACAATACTGTACTTAGTTTGTAGCTACTGATCCCTTCAGTTACTATCACAAACATACACAATCCATTTGAATTATGTATACTGTATATTATAAATGTGAAACACAAAATAAAAAATAAAAAATTCAGGGCTTGCTCTTGCAAACTTCAATATTCACAAGCCCTACCTTTTCTATGCGGGAAATCAACGAGAGAGAGAGAAAAAAAACAGCAGATACACAGACACTCTCAAGCCTACCCATTCTATGCAAGAAATCTATGAAGAAAAAAAGTAAAAAAGGAAAAGCAGGTACACAGACACTCCCAAGAGCACTGTGAAAAGCTGTCCTCGCCTAACCTTGGGTGCAGTGGTCTTGTTGAATAAATATTCCAACAGACTTAAAAATCAGACAACTTTCACTGTATGAGCAGAGGACCATCCTATAAGCAGCCACCTTTAAGTTTGTTTGCAGAAGCATTAGTCCAATATTGTCCCTAGCAGTAGATCTACCGACGGGCTAGCATAGTGTACATTCCCATGTCCGGTATTTTAAAAGCAATGGCATCATCCTGCTGAACTTGGTGGGCAACATTTGCTCTGCATTGTGCACTACAAGCAGTACCTCTGTGTGTGCTCCACCTTTTTGGAGCAGTACTAGGATACAAATGATATTCTAAAAGCACTTTTACCACCATATTGACCCACAAATGGCTCTGGGACCAAGTAGTAAAACTACAAGAAGTTCCACCTAATGCAAATAGTTATTTACAAATAAAGACATGTAAAACCAGCCTATGAAAAAAAGGATAAATAAAATACTGCATAAATTTTCTCCAATAAGAAACATACCTTAGTATTTGTTTCAAAACTTTTCAAAGCTGAGGTACAGATTTAACACAGAGGTAGCTTTTATTGAGTTGAGTACACACAAAAACTGACCCACAAGTAAGAAGCTTTAGGAGTTTACTAGGATATGCTGGTAGAGATTATTGGATAATCAACCAGCATACCCAACTGGTACTACAGGTAACCAACAAGAACACTCTGGTTAAGTAACCAACTAGGATACATTGCTGATTATGATTAACCATATAAAGCTCTGAGGTGCACATCTGTAGAGTTTCTTGCTTTATTGACTTCTATGGTACAGCATCTTGTCTAATCAGGCATGCATATCAAGGGTTTAATACCATTTATAACCTCTTAGGAATTTTTCTCATTCAAAACATGGACAAGCTCAAATAACAAAAAACACAAACCTTCATTAGGGTACAATATATCATAAAACTGTTCAATGGACTGGTATCTTCCCTGGCAAAATCCTTAAACTACATAGGTATATCATCTCAGTTTTAAGGTGTGGTCCTAGCATGTGTGACAAGAGGTACAGTATCTTTCAAATTGACTTCATGTGAAAGACAGTAACTACTTAACTAATTTGTTATAAACCAACTTCCATATTTTGTATGACCTAGTGTCTGATACATGTAACAAATGAAAACCGTTATATCAATAAAATATGCACATTAATGTTAAGTTAAATTCTTACTCATTAAAAAATGAATATGACCTTCATCCTGCTTCCAAAGTGGCTCTTAAATTCACCACTGTATCTCACATAAAGCTCTTTTATTTCTTTATGCTTGCAATTTGACTTTGTGTAGATCTTGGGAATGAGATCATATTCACACTTCATCAAAATACGTATATGACACTGGCCATTGTTATCACAGTAAAAAGGCTGTTTACTCCAACAAACTTACAAAATACAAGTTAAAAAAAAATCCATAACCTCCAATCATGTTGACAGTAATTCCAACATCGGAAACATTTACAATCATACTCTTTAATATGGAGATGATGCTTCAGATGAATTGGACTGTAAATAAACATTACTAAAGGGGTTTACTGTATCTTCATATTTAAACCTAGGTAGCATAGGAAAACTCCAAAACCAGCCATACTATTTTTGTCACACTGTAAACCCTAAACTGCCAAGCATCCATTTCTTACATGCTTTCATACAATCACACTGACCTTTAAATTCTTAAGACTTATTTTCCTTGACATAATAAACAATCACCTTACAATGAGGTTCATTGCTTTAGAGAATCTGTTAAGAGTTTTGCTGTCATATTCATACACATTATGAATTAAGGAAACAATTTACTAGTACTGTTCAGTATTTATGACGGCATTGTATATGAAGATTAATCTGTCACATGGAGAATATTAGTTAATACAGTGTCTGTGGTGTCTAAGGAATGCCTCCCATCATTTTAATGTGCAACTATCCCAACTATTCATCATTACCAACAAGGAATTTCATAACTGGCATGTGACAGGAATGAGGATAATGTGGTGTTGCTACTGACAAACGACTTGCATTTGTAATAATATCTCTCCCACTTATGACATACCCACATGTCATTTATATTTCAGGGTAGCTCTCTAATCAATAACAAAAAATTAAGACTTTAAGATATGCAAGGGTCTATTTCTATCCTTTTTCAACTTCTATTATTGGAATATTATTGAAAAGAATATTTTAAGTATGAAAGTTCAATATGCTGAAGCCAGGATTTGTGTACTGTATACAGTATTACCACTGACTATATGACATGCTGATATATGTCTTAAGAGGGTAATATATTAATGTGTTCTCACAAAATCGGTCAACTTATAATTTGCATACAGCTGTACTGTTAAATTTGTTATTAACCGATAAAAAATATTTGAAACTGTTCTGTTTGTGTTACCTAATTAGGAATTATCTTTTTTTTTCAGTCTTATTGTTTTAGGGAAAACCGGCTGAACATAGTGAAGCAGCTATGTTCTGGGTGACAACAAAATCTCTAACACCACACCTTACATGGTTCGTAAGGTTTCCCATTATGTGTTTTCTGATAGTATGACACTTTCCATTATCACGGAACTTGTACTTAAAGGTTTTCATCAGTGACAAAAATCATAATGACAACTTCATGTCTGGTAGTTGGTTAATGCCTTGGAAAACCTTTACTAGAAATTGCAACAAACAGTATTTCATCTCTCTCTTTAATACAAACAAATTTTAAGTTACAAGACCACAAAACAATTTTATAAACATGAAAAGATCATGAAATGTTAAAAAATTAATATCAATATTTAAAAAAAAAAGGACTGCAAAATTACAAATTTGTAAAGATTAATTCCTAACTAAGATTCAAGAGAACAACTCATAGTAAATAGCTGTAAAGTTTGTTAAAAATTAAACAATGGCATATTACCACATATGATACATTCAACTAAGGAAAGCACTGTCTCCCACATAATGTATTCCACCAGCAAGAGGAAAATGTGAACTATAAACTTGTGCTCTACATTCCGTAAATGGTCAGTTATTCCTTAATATGAATCTCACACATTTTACTGAAAATTAAGTGTAACCAGGTAAATATTTTTATTTATTTAAAATTCCACACAATGTCCTATATCACTGTCGGCTGCACTCAGACCGACATGAAGCATAATTACGTCTGAGAAACGAAAATTTCTATATCTTTGCTACACTTGGGTAAATTTTACCGATTAATTACAAGTTCGTAATGAAGGTATTACAACACAATAACTTCAGAGCAAATAATACTTTTCAAACATAATTGCACTGGACAAAATACTTGATGATCATTTGTACATATACTATTGAGTATAAGACGTCTTAAATTTCAGTGTAATCGACATTTTGTTTTTACTTTAATATATTTTTTTTTTAATGTGTGCAAGTTGCAAACACTTTTAGTACACTGCCAAGTTGAATATTCCACAAAAAATTTGATAAGTTGATGAAAAGTTATTAAAACTTCTTAATAGCTTTGGCCCCTTTACAGAGCATTATCACACCATTGATTCTAACCTTACTAAGACTTGAAGACTTAATCCCCAAAATATCATAGTATACAGGTACTGCATTCATATAAAATAAAAGTCAATTTTATTTCAGTGTACCACTTACTATACAGCAAGGATTTATAAATGGATTACCATATCTGAAAATTTGTATTCCAAGACCACAGCTGTATAAATACAAATTTTCTCCTAAAAATTTACCTAGAATGTTATGGAATTTTTTCTAAATGTTATTTAACACAGAAGGACTTTAGATATTGCTTCCTCAAAGTATACCTTGTAACTAGAAGGTCAATTTACTTTCTAATATATTCCAACAGGTGGAGTTAAAAAAAAAAGAATTGGTAATATTAGTGGCCTATCTATATACAGGTACTATACTGTATTAGCCTACACCTTGATTCAGACCATATGATACTACACTGAAGACACCCCAGAAATTAAAATTATTTTGAATACCAGTAAAAGCAGTGGGATACAATAATCTTCAAAATTTCTTGTGTCAAATACAACAGAAAGCATAAAATTAAGGGTGAAAGGCTCGAGTTCTGAGTTAGCATTTCTTAAAAGAGCTAAGAGTTATCCAGGGTTCTTTGATGAGGCATTTGTCTGGAAAGAGGCAAACAATATTATACACTTCTGGGTGGAAACTCCACCTCAGTGACATGTAACAATACTGTTAGGTGCAGAAATTGGCTATGTGGTGTGCACTGAATGTAAGGACACCACAGCACCATTTTTGTTCAAGAAAGGTCATGGCAGAATTATGTCTAAATTGATAAATGAGGCCCCACGCATCGTAAGGTTCACTCAGACCACCCCGGGCAAAACACGTTTTGGGGGGGAAAGCACTAGTGCATTTTCGGCAAAGCTCTATACGATGGTACAGTAGTTGATAAGATCTCATTACTATACTGTAAATAAGGTTGAAGTCCCTTTGAAAATAGGGTAGAACATCGATTTGTGGCAGACAGGAAAGTATGGGCTTGGCTTTCGTGTCGTCAGGTGCTATCATCCCGTCAGTGAGTGAGCGAGTGAGTGACAGGAGCAGGCAGCCAGCAGCCTCCTTCCCCGTCTCGGCCAATGACAGTGAGTGTCTTCTATCTACGTCAAGGCCCCTCCAGCCAATGAGCCCAGAATCCCTTTCTCTCTCCCTCAGTTCTCTTTTGTTGTGGCGGATCTACATTCTGATATCAATTAAAGTAAAAAAAAAAAAAGCTGTAAGCGAGTTTTTGTTGCTTCAATTCAACATTGCAACAACCCAGTACATTACTTCATGACGCACTACCTACCATCTGCAAGTGCAGTCCTTTAGCTTCAAAATGCATCAAAAATGAATGATGTATCTCAAAAAAACAACAAAGTTATGCATGTTTGAAGTTGGAAAAACTTTAATGCATTTTTCTCGGCTTTTAAATTTTGGACTGAGTAACCCTTACCATGTAGGGTGCCTCAAATACATTGACATCGTGATGCAAGATTTTCGTAGGTCTTTAAGTGCATCAGCATTATCTATAGCACTTAACTCCTGTCCTCAGGTTAGGTGGTTTAATATCTGGGTTCTCTTGGTCCATTCAGATGTAAATGGGTCCCAAATTTTATAAGATGGGAAAGTGAAGATGACGGAGTGCAATGCCAGCCACGCTGCCTCCTTACATACTGAATCTTCAGCATACAGAGAGCAGTGTCCGCAATGTCCCTAACAAGTAGTCATGCCTATGGAATCTACTTTCATTTTCAAGAAAAAAATCGAGATGGTAACAAGGAGCCCTTCCCTATACTGTACTTCAAAGAACACAAATCTGTTGTACAATCCTTCCCTGGGTAATCAAATGCATTCTAAAGTATCAAAGTATGACCCAACATACTCACCTAACCTATCACCCTTGAATACCTAGATTGTCAAATTCAAATTAATAAAAAATAATCGAGCTAAAACACAATACTGTATCCAAGGGAGATTTGCCAAAAGACAAATGATGTTTCACAAAATGATATAGTAAATATATCATCACAATGCCAGACAATGTAGCTATCTAAAGAATGAATAAAATGTACTTTTATTTCATCTTAAGAGGACTATAATAAATTATAAAAGAATCGAGACTGAAACTGACGAGACAGGTATACGTGAAAAGTCAATCAGTGATGATAATGTAAGTAGTCTTTGAGACTATGATATAATCACCAAGTTGCCAGACACTTCCAGCATATCAAAATTCAATTGAAAGAAATTGTTGCTATACATTGCAGCATACAAAAAGTATTACATGAAAAAAAAGGACAATTGTTTTTATCAATATTATTATTTTATCCTATTCATATTTTAGACCTATACAGAACATGCCCAGAACACTACTGGTACTTGCCAACAGAGACGTGACCAACCATCCCAGCGGTTAATAGGCTGATCATTGGCGAAGAGGATAAAGTAAAGTACTGTATACTGTCAGCTGTCTTGCCTTGCTCGAGAGACAACTGTTCACATAATGTATAGACGAGAAGTTAAATTTCTCAAATCTTTTATTTAAACCATAAAAGTATACGGTAAGCACTCCTTAAGAGAATATTTAAGTAACAATTACATGGCTTGCAACAACAAATGCTGGCAACTGCGTCCAGACTTCGGAGAACCCGCCAGGTCAACTGCCACTGTCCATCACCCGACTCGCATTGGAGACCCACCCTGAGAATGAACAAGTGTCGCTTTCTTTTTAGAAAACGTATGTTTTCTAAAGACTTTTGATGCGATGTATTCGGTTGTAAATTTCTTGATGACTGCAAAAATAGGCAAATTAGTTTTCTGACTATAAGAGCCAACAATTATAATAATAAATATTATTTTTTTCATGCTGGATTCAGCTATTAGGTGAACAACTGATATTTTCATGCAGAATTTGGCTACATTAGGGATTGTTTGGAAGTTACACGTTATGTTGGGTTGGGTTTACTCTTGTACAGTACAAGAAATAATTACATATTTATCATAATGATACAAAAACCATGCCTACCCTAAAATAATCTAACATAACTTAACTAAGCATGAACATTTGTTCACCTAATGCAGGCATGGGCAAACCCGCGGCCATATGCGGCCCGGACCACGTGTTTGTGAGTCGCAGTTCAGGTAGATGCAGCCAGTTTACGGTGAGTAAAGCAATATTTATTAAAAGAATAAACTTCACACACACAATTCATTACCATTTCATCACCTAAGAGTAAGGAACTACGAAAATGTAACAAAGAAATAAGTATATATAGTCAACAATATAAACATTTAAACTTGTGAGTTTACGGGCCAAGTTCAACGCAGTCTGTTTGATGGATAAGCTACTAGGTGGCAGCGGTTCACTTGGGAATTAACTAAGGTTGGGTAAGTCCAAGTGGGGTCACGGGCGGTGGTCACACACGGTTTAAGTAATTAAGTAAAGTACAGTACTTCCAGAATAACGGAAAAACACCTAAATTGAACCTCAGAAACCCATAATTGGCGAGTAATTAGCATTGACATGTGTAATTAAAATGTTCCAAGCGTCATATACGACCACTAATTATCCAGCCGGGGCTATTTGACATTTCCATAATGAAGAGGCTACAGTGCCTGACAATAGAGAGGAAATTTGTTCTGAAACCCAACAATGAAGTATTTGGGTGACCAAATCAATCTTAGAATCAACTATTTATACTGCTGTTCCTAAAATATTATTGGGATTTACAGAAAGTCAATTTAGAGAACGTTCATATTTTTTTTAACAAATGAAGAAAATTGTTGAAATCACATAAATAGTTATTTTTCACAGCTGTTTAATAATGTATAAACTACTATTACCTACACTTTATATATGGGTCACAGCTCTCAACGTTATCCTCTCTTTTCCTCCATGCACACTGGACACCCATCCTCTACAGTTTAGGGTATTCTTTACTCATCCTTCGCCCTCCTTGATCTTTTCTTCTCCCTTCTACTATCAACCTCTGAATTATTATAATTATCGTATACTCTTTTTACCTATCTTTCTCTTCTCCACTTTTTTACACAACATTTCTTTCATTTCTACATATCTTCCTTATTCTCTGCATTCTATTTACATTTGTTCTCAAGTGCATCATTTCTCTCACAAAAATTTTTACATCTTCCATCCAGAGTCCATTTTTCACACCCATACAATAAGTTGTATAAAAAATTACCCCTTATATATATATATATATATATATATATATATATATATATATATATATATATATATATATATATATATATATATATATATATATATATATATATATATAACATACTGGAATCATTCCTGCTCCAAGTTAAGCCAGGACATTCACCCAGAAAGTGAGCAAGCTGTCAACACCAACCTTTTGTTTTAATTCATTATGCCCTGAGAGTGGCAAAGCTAGCATAAGACAATCATCCAGGGTGCAGCAATGTTTCAGGTATCAAGATAACTTCATTATACAGTATATACACCTATGGTATTCTTCCCACTATTCAATACTACTTTAATTAAATGTATGTCACATAATAAATAATATATAGTATATATTTTTCTACATACACCTTGTTTACAATACAGTACTGTAATGAAAAACTACAGACACCATCAAAATTTTGAGAACAACATTGTATTACCAGTTACTTACCAAATATATTTTAAACATATTTGAATATTTCAATATAAAACATCAACTTACTGTATTATATTAAAAATATACTGAATATATGTCCCTGGCAGTGACCATTGTGATTTCATATTCAAATTTGCCCAGCACCATGGTGTCATAGTCACCCTGTCACCACAAGTAAACATTGTTCAAACCTCTTTCTAGTGTTTTAATAATTAAATAAGCACTCTGTAATTAGATAACTGCGCTCATACTACATCTTCGTACACAAACAAGTTCATAAAACAGTAAAAAGTGAAGAGAAAAAAAATACTATGCCTGCATGTGTTACATTACATTACATTGATGAATTTTTTGGAGAAAATTTCTGAATAGTGAACCGATTTGTTTAAGATAAAATAATATGGGAATTTTGTTACAATATTACACATGGCTTAAAAATCACAAATACCTTGCCAAAAACTTTTTCTCATAAAGTACCCCATCCATCGATGCTCTACTATAAGCACAAAAACAAATGGTACTTTTGTTTTCATTTGCTTGCCTCTACATTTTATAAATGTCTGATAGTTCTAATACAGAACTGCTAAATAATGTACTGTACTTGAAATTTGCTCATGGCATAAAAAGTTCTACATTAAATACAGCTAAGAATGAGCACTGAGAGATGAAGTGCCAGGAGCCAAGCCAGAGCATTAACTGTAAATATCTCTTACTAGATCTGTTTTTTCTTTCATTCTTAAGTTTCTGGTGTTGCAATTAGTAAGAGAACATTCATTAGTTTGATTGCAGTGCTTACATTACATCCTAGATCACAAATAAGGAATAAACACAAAACTCTTACTGAAGAAACCCGTATTTGCTTACACAGGGAAACCTTAAAAAAAAAAAAAAAAAAATTATGATAGTGAGGGCAACAGTGCACAGTAAGTGCATCAAACACACACACACAAGTGCAAACATACACACATGTACATAAATGCACATTCACCCCTGCACACACACATGCCTCTGCCACACATACACGCACACACAGTCTCTCACACACACTATTAATACATGCACATACACAGTCTCTTTTCTCAGGTCCTCTCCCACTACTGATGTTCAAAGATTTTTTCCACTAAAATATTGCATTTCCACAACAAGGCCCCATATAACTATATACAGTATCTGGTTTACCTATCACTTCATATAACCTAACATTACTAAAAAGCAGCAATTCCATCCTAAAAAGTTACTCAACACCCCTATTATCATTCTAATATAAAATGTGATTATATACAAGACACTGGACATCATCCAGAAAGATATTTTCTCTTACTCAGGGAAGTTGAAACATTATCACTCAATGTGAACTGCTAATACAATTAATTAACCACGCTGTATCACAATGAATCTGCCTGTGTAGCAATTAAACTGTGGTTGGCAGGCAAGTGCACAAGCTTTGGTTTCAGAGATGATTTCTATCTGTTGGCACAATTCAACAGTTGGCAACAGAAGTTTGATCCCTAACAATGAGCAAGCACGAGCATATAAACACAAATTCCTGGATAATTTTCAGGTCATTACAGTCAAAAGAACAAAACACTGTACTGTACACAAGCATACAATAGTCATTTGTCATGCTATACTTATAATTGCCTATCAAGTAAACCAATAATAAAAAAAAGGAAACATAAGACATTAATAAATTTAGCTAAATCATGTTAGCAACATTTCATGAATTATAACCACAAAAATTTTTGAGGAAAAGATGTGACCATACTTTCTAACAATGACTAACTGTAAAGCTTATCTAGTCAAAACCAATCTTCAATATCTTTGGTATCTTTGCTAGAGAATGTCAAAGGCATTAAAAGTTCTTTCAAATATATATTGTAGGATAAATAGAAATTAAAATAAGAGACATACTGTAAAGTACACAGGGACACCTGAGAAATCAAAAAGGAATTTTAAGCAAAGTTATTCAACTGATAAATGAATAAGTTAAAAATTATGCACAAGTTCAAGAAACCTTTCTTTTTAAGAGATATATGTTACATTTACTCTAGTTTATACTATATCTTGATTGATCAACACGAAAAGAAATCCTTTGCAGAAAGTAAATTTATTATAATAAGCCTAAAAGTACAAATGAAAATGGTTGACCCATGTAACTATCTAAAAAAAAAAGCATTTTTTGTAAAACTTCTAATTGAGAAAAATAAAAAATAAATGAATACAAAAATTAATATCACAGTTCAAGAAATCCATGCTTTATGATGTGTGGTGTTAATAACCGTCAAAAATTACCGGTTGTCACTTCATACTCAGAATTAAACTGTTCCGAATTTTATGATAATAACAAAAATTGAACGAACATACATTCAGCAGAAAAACTCTGCACTGCTTGTTGGGGCCAAGCATAGAAGGAACTAGAAGGACTGTTGTTCTGAGGCCTGGAAAGCTTTGGAGCCTGAGAGACAAAGTCTCTGACACTATTGTGAGTGGTCTTACTGTCTATTTAGTTGGTAAAGTGTGGTGCACATGTCTGATGAGTGCCAGGGCCTGTTTAAGGTATGCTTGGGCTCTGACTCCTTGACATTTATGTTATTACCACTACAAGGATGATTTTAGACAATGAAATAATATTGATGTGCCCTATGACAGTAACAAAAGTTAAACATTCATGTTGCTCCTGTATTTCAAGGGTTTTTAAGTTATTTTAAAAGACATAAAGCGTTGAGCCTAATATGAGAGTATCTGACTAATGGGCAGATTTCTAACAATTGTTTATTTATTTTTTGGTTTCACTCTATTTTACAAAGTGTTTATCTCATTTACAGCAACTAACCTCCCAATGACTTCATATTGAAAATATGTTCATTATATAATGATTGTGAACTATCTATAACAATTCAAGAGAACTTATTTACCGTCTGCATAAAACATAACTAATTTGTTAGGTAGTAGTGCAAAAATATAGAAAATGCATATTGTAAACTATATATTGATTAATTCAGTTAAGTATTTGCATTAAGAATCTTATTGAAACATTAAAATACACCTGTAATGTACTTTCACCTGATTTAAAATTGATACTACTGTACCAAGAAACACATTCATGTCATGATAAAAAAAAATTAATCAAAAGCATTCAAAACATAAAACTGCATGTATAGTCTAAGAAAAACTATCTTCCCAAGTTTTGGTTAATACATTGCAAATAAGTTGAGCCATCCAACACAAGCATCTGTATACCTCAAACAGTTAGCAGATCTGTGGGACCTTGGAAAGAGGTAGCTTCCACAGTTACAGTGTTTACTTTCTCCGATGACCATTCATTACATGTGTCCATACCCCACAACTAGAATAGTATGTCCACTATACTATTTTGAACCATCATTCATTGAGCAACTCGACATTCGTATCTAGTCAGGCGTACCAGATGTTGCCACAATTACAATTTCAGTATAATCCGCCAGGATTCAATATTCATCGGCCAAAGTTGGTTAGATAGTAGTTTCTTAGACTGTACACATTATCAAAAAGGTACCCTTGAGATTTTTTGCTGGACAATTTGACACAACAGACGAAAGATTTTGACAACCCTACCGAGACGACGGTAGTAACAATAATTCATTTTGAAATTCATTGGACCCATCCATAAAGATACTTCTTTGATTGTGTGTACAGTATAGTATGAGAATTGAAAAATGCTTCAGGAGGAAATTTAAAAACAATTCTTATCTAGTAAAAAAACTTAGTAGTACTGTACTGTTAATGTTTTGCAACTATAGCAGAAGTTATGAGAAAGAATGGGAGTTTGGTTTGTTCTTGATTCTGTTACTATGCACCATAATAACAGTTAACAAAAACAAACATACACACACACGGAGAGGAGAGCAGAACAGGGAGTGTGAGAGTGTGTGTGTGTTTGCTTGCCTCCATCCACCTTATATTATACCAGGAAAAGCTTTCACGAAAAAATTCTCAGGGGAGTTACCTTACACAGTAAACGATGTAGATTTTCCTTCACATTATATTACCACTTTCTGCATCATGAGATAATTACAAAGAATATACATGAAAATATTTTACCTTGGTAAATATAGTGATGTAGATATATTAGACCAGTGGAACAAGAAATTATTTATAAAGAATAATTTTAAAAATAGTGGAGCATCTTTCATAGCAGTTAGAATGAATCAGCAACAAATAAGTAGGCAATGTGTAAGTATAATTAATACTGTTTCTAACCACTCAATTAAGAGAAAATAACAATTGTGAAAAAAAATGTACTATATACAGTAATCCTGAAAATGAGCAAGTCAGATTTACTAAATAATGCAAACCAAGAAAGAGTCAAAAGTGTTGGACTTAAACGAATGAGTCTTGATGTGGCAATAAAATGAATGACTTCAATATTTGTCACATCCTCCTAGATTAAAATTTTCTGAACATTTTCATCAACAATGTTTTGTGACCATGTTCCACACTTACGTGGGTTAGCCATGGTTACCTGTTGCACAGTCTTTAACAGCCTCTCTCATTAGGTTCTTAACTCTTGTAATTTCTTACAACTTTCTCCCCCATGTCATTCTTGGCCTGCCCGATTCTCTTCCCCTCCACATTTAGACTCTTGCATCTCTTGACCAAGTTGGTCTCATCCATTCTCTCCACATGCCCAAACCATCTCAACTTGTCTATATACAAAACTTTGCCGACTCTCTCAATAACCAGCTGCCCTCTTAGCTCTGAACATGAGAGGTAAGGCCTGAGGTCTCCCATAACCAATCAAACAATTTCCATAGTAGTGAATCCAGTACTGTATTCTGTGACTTGTTGGCTGAAATGAGGTAGAGTGCCATCATGTTGTAGCCAAATGTTTGATGTGGCCTTGATAGGAACTTCTTTCGAAAGAACTGGTAGCTCATTCAATAGGATATTACGGTAGTAGTTTGCTGGTAAACTTCCCTCAATAATAAAAGGTTCAATCAGTTTGTCGTGAATAAGACCGCACCAAACATTCACCAAAAATCAGCGCTGAAATTTACTTGCAATAGTGTGGTGAGGATTGTCGGGACCATACACTGGAGTTGTGCTTCATCAGCAAACATAATGCGATTCACAAGCCAACGCTGTTCAACAACCCAACAACAAAATTCTACTTGAGCAGGATAATATTTGGGTTGAAGAGTTTGCACATGCCGACAGTGGGATGGGTCTCTGCTGATGTAAAGTTTGCCATATATGCATTAGAGGCGAGTTGGTTAGATGGAAAATTTGTCAAACACCTGCTCTTGGACTGTGTTCTACCATTCGCAGTACCTCTTCCTGTTCCCAAATGCCTTATTGTAAAGCATTTTCCCTGACACGTGTGTGGAATGACCCAGTTTCTCTCAACCGTTGATGTACACTACTGAATACTGCTCTGTTCAAGAGTCTACGCTTGGGAAATCGCCGCTGATAACCTACAACAGCTGCCCTCCTACTGCTATCTCAGAATCCATGAACAAAAATAATGTCAATGTACTCTTCATTTGTAAAAATAATATTCATAGTAAATCATGAAATGGCTACTTACTAACAGGAACTGAGAGAATCAGAACAAATAACTTCTTTCCAAGGAGGCTGAATGCAAACTAATTGATGAAAGGTGGGGGAGGCCGTGTAGCATGGGTGAGTCCACTTTACAGCAATGGTGGGGGAGGTCAGGTGGAATGGGCAATAGCTCTGTAATGGTCGAGAATTGGAACCATTTTAATTTAAAATAAATAAAATAAAAAATATCTATGTAAATAAAACACACCTGATATCTAGAACTTCAAATCCTGCTCAAGGCAAATAACTATTACCTGGTATATGCCTTTTTAATAATCTCTTCAGTAACAAATAAGTTTCACAATAATTTAGATTTTTAATAATTTAGGATAGCTATATAAAAATAAATATCCAGTTATTCTTTTTTTAAAAAATTTAAAATTCAATAGTTATAATATACACTAGATATCTGTAAATGACAGTAACAGAATATTTAAATTAATAAAATGAGACTAGAATAAATGAAATAAAAAAGGCAAAAGAAAAATTAACATTATTTTGAATATTCCTAGTTTAAAGATTAGGAATTGTAATAATGCTGAGTGAGGCATGAAACAATTACTGTGTCCCACTTACTGAGTCTAGAAACAATTACTGTGTCCCATCACTGAGTCCAGAAACAATTACCGTGTCCCGTTTACTGAGTACAGAAACAATTACTGTGTCCCGTCACTGAGTCCAGAAACAATTACTGTGTCCCGTCACTGAGTCCAGAAACAATTGCTGTGTCCCGTCACTGAGTCCAGAAACAATTACTGTGTCCCGTCACTGAGTCCAGAAACAATTACTGTGTCCCGTCACTGAGTCCAGAAACAATTACTGTGTCCCGTCACTGAGTCCAGAAACAATTACTGTGTCCAGTCACTGAGTCCAGAAACAATTACTGAGTACAGAAATAATTACTGTGTCCCATCACTGAGTCCAGAAACAGTTACTGTGTCCCGTCATAATATGAAACAATTACAGCTGCTCCTAGACTTACGACGGGGTTAGGGACCCAAATTCAGGTCGTAAGTCGAATTAGTCGGAAGTGGAAAATTCTTAAATAATACATAGAAAAATGGGTGTCTCTTTTTCTTCTCAGCACCACAAAACTCTCACTTTTAAGCTTGCCAGCCATTTTAAAGTGAATTACAAACGAAAATTTTGTCAGTACACAGCGCAATCACTTACGTCGGGACTCAAAAATACGTAATTTGACAAAATTTTGTTACGACTGAGGCAGTCGTATGTCCGGGTGGTCGTAAGTCGAGTAGTAGCTGTACATAGTTCCACTTTTGTGAGACGCGAAACAATTAGTATCCCACTACAGAAAGACAATATAAAATTAGGTGTCCCATCAGTGGGCAACAGGAAACAATTATGCAATGTCTCAATACTGAGCCATAAAATCATACAATTATACAATGATTACCAATATCTATAATGGCGAGTGTCCAACCGTTCAACTCTCTTAAAACTGCTGTGTCCCCAGCCACCACAAAACTCTTGCACCAATGTTGTTACAAAACCCCTCCTCCTCTTTAAACAATTCAAAAGTTTCATTTTCACATCTGAAGTCAAAGGATTATTCCAACTCTCAAAAAAATCTTACAACTTTAGACAGCCAAATACAAAATTGGATCATACCTATCCATGGACCAATGAGGACTGAGTGAAAGTTAGGAAAAGGTGTGATAAAGGTCACAATAATTACTTTATACTTCCTCTGCATCATATTCAGAACACTGTTGATGGTTGCATTAACCATTAATCTGGGAAATATAATTTTTGCAAAGTAATATCTAATGTATAGATGGCATTTTTTTTTGGGGGGGGGGGGGGCAAATGACTCAAAGACTACTGTTATGAAGTACAGTACTCAATGGTAATTCAGTTTTGTAAATATCAAATAACAGATAACTGAGAACCACCAAGTAAAGACCACTTATGGTATGGCATGAACAAACTTTTACAAAATATACTCCTTGAGTTTTAACAACCTAATCACTTAAAAAAAGAATTAATAACTATAAACACTCACATCACATAATCATTTACAAAAAGAATTAAAAATAAATACACCATCTTAACCGCTTTCAAGATTTACAAAACATATTATTGTATCCTTTAAAAACAGCACTCAACAAAGATAGAGAAAATAAATTTTGTGGAATAAACAACCTATAGATATTATGAAATATTTTTGAAAAGTAAACCTACTTTTAAAATTGTTAACATAATGTTTTTTCTAAAGTAATTCTTCCCAAAAATCTGACTTCAATATTTCCCACTATACATCACTCTCTCAGTTTCCTACTTAATTATGCTTGAATTTAGACATACCAATTAATGTTGAGATCAAAGATCGAGTAATGATATAACTCCAATTTCTACAGGAGCAAAGTATCTCCTAAAAAATAAAATAAAACCTCTTTAAAAATGCATCCCACTAAACAATGGTTGTCATTTTGTGAGTACATATGCCTATACAGTATATGTATAGTGAGAGAATGAGGTATCTTCCTGAGGTTTTGAAGAATACCTCGCAAAACGGCTGAGCCATTCAACACATGCATGTGTGGAGCCCCTAAGTAGTTGGCAGGCCTGTGGAACCTTGGAAAGGGGTCATCAGTGACACCATTTACATTGTGGGGCAGTCAGGTTTCATTATACTTTGGCCAAAGTTGGGAAGATGCTTCATTTTCTCATTGTACATACAGTATACACCTGCATGTACACACACTCAAATGTTTATAATGTGTAGGTATACACAAAGTAAATGTGTACACAAACACCTATATGTACCCCCACACACAAAAACTTTTTATTTATATATATATATATATATATATATATATATATATATATATATATATATATATATATATATATATATATATATATATAAAACACAAATGTTCAGCTAAACAAGCTTCCACTGTTGTCATACATAACAGTGATACAAGCAGCTAGGCAATCCCTGAAACCAGAGAAAATTATCCCCATTAGTGGGTACACAGTAATGGGATTGGTCTGAGAAAAAGACTACAACTGAGACTGAAATAAATCCACACTTATAAATTCCCAGCACAAGCATATCCCTCTATGACTTCTTCTTTCTCTTCTTTTTTTTTTTTTTAATAATTTTCTGAATGGTGCCTTCATCATCCATTCCATATTATTAGATGAAACACGTCTCTGTAGGGAGGAGGAAAAGGTGCCAGAAATGTTATATGTCAACCCAATTTTGAGGACTGGCATCAGTAAGGGATTTACTAACTTTCTCACTCACAATGCTCTGATGTCTCATTGTAAACCCTGACAGCACATTTCATTATTCTCCACTAAACTTAATCACCTAAGTTCCCTCATAACATAATATGGCATTTGTGTATGTACGTAAGCATGACGCATATTGAGTTCAATCTGAGTGTGTGTGTATCCATCCATACATACATAATTACATATACTTTCGCACAAGCTAAAACATAATACACCCACACATGGACAAATGCACACACCCACATATATTTATTATACCTAACCGCATTATCATTAATTTCCCCCAAATTGAGGACATAATCATAAGCTTGTCGATATTTGTTAATACTTGAACACATTAAATCACATAACCATTTTCCCACAATTCAACCACTACTTGCACCTGCTCAACACTTGAGGTCATCATGGGCACCCAAGTTGGCGAGGGTTTTCTTAATACGAAGAGCAGTGAGTCGAGCTGCAGCATTGTGGTACCAGCACTCTTTCATCAATTTACTCATTACCCGCAAGTCCTGAAACATAATAACTTAATTCAGCCCCTCTAACCTCTGTAAATATGGTGATTTTGGTGAAGGAAAGAGAAAGATTTGTGTAAATCTAGAGGTGCCTGTATCACCAATGAATATAAAAAGAATCAAACACAGTCTAGCTACATACAGTTTACATAATCCTGCTAACAAAGTTGTCTAGGAGATGGATAAACTGACATACAAATGGACTGGTGCAATTCCATGTCCCCTGCAGAAAATAGACTGAACAATCTGAATGACGAAAATGGAATTTGAGAAAGTATGAAACAACATTTACAAAATTTATACATAAAATAAAATATCAGTGGGTAGAATGACTCTCAGCATTTAATCATCATATATATAACTTATTGTCATACATGGTCACAGCATGTAAATTTGGCATGATAAAACACTAGAAAAATAATTCACTGTACAGTACAGTACTGAGGTCCATTACCTGCAAGGGAGTATGAAATGACTAATGAACTATCTCAATCAAAATATGTCTGGCATTTTCTACCATTATTAAGCCATGGGAGACTTAATAACATCAGCTCTGCTCCAATTTTTTCTACCAGAATGGAACTACGTGAAAGGCATGATGTCAGACGCGCATAACTTCATCTGGCTATGTAATGATCTAAAAAGAAATACCAAAGAGACAAGAGAGGCCATAGCAGAAACTCCAGAGAAGGTAGATCATCATAAAATTACTGTTATTTCTAAAATTATCAGTTACCTCCAATTAGTATTGGTTAAAATATCTCTTGCATCTAATACAAAGGGATATTTTGTTTTAAAAAAATGAAGATGAATGAACTACAAACTGCAAAATAAGTTCATATAAATTTTACAATAAATAAGTTACAAAATCTGACGTGACATTGGTTATTTCATCTTCTGTAGTAAAGGCATTACCAAAAGTCCTGTGAACAGTATAAGATATATCAACTCTAAGAATCGGCTAAATCAAGGAACGTAACCGAGAAACTACTACCATTCTCAAAATAAATTTTAAGCATCACTTATAGCTTTTCTCACTCAAAATATGAATAAAAAAGTGAACGGAAGTAAGTTGGGAGGGAAAGAGGGAGACTGAGTGCCTCAAACTTAAATTAGCATTCCATATTACTTCTAGTGAGACTAGCTACTTGTAGAATAAAACTTTTAACAAATGGACAGAACCACACAAAATAATGTCTATATATTTTTACTTTTCAATCAAATGTGAAATAAAAAAAAATTTGATCACTATACTAACCTCACAGGACTGCCATTTGTTGGGGATGATTGGTCGTTGTTTGTACATACACACCACCTTTCGCATTTCTTCTATGGTTGGATCGTTGGGAACCATGTCATAATATGGTAATTGGTACTCCTCACACCCACCACCTGAAGAGTTTAACAATTAATTAATGTGAAGAAAATTAAACTACCATATATGTTTATCATTAATACCAATAATTAATCTATAGTAATATCGCGCAATAATGGAATTCTAGATACTGCAAATTCCCAATAATCAGAACTAATAATGTGCTTCAGAAGACGAAGATGAACCACCTCCACCAGTGCCAGAGAAATGCCTAACCCTGAAAAACCTGAGTGAGATCCTGGATACATGTGCTAAGACTGAGGCATTAGTGTTAGACAATAATCCTAACATAAGAGTGCACCAGCAGTTTTAGCCAATCTTTACATAATGCCTTGCAGTGCTACCATGAGGTGTCCAATGTTGTAAAAAGGCTGCAGTTCAACCATGCCTCACATCACTCCTCAAGCCAGTTGTCACCACCCCAGAGGAACTCAAATGCAGCAGCACAACAACCACTATTGGTCCCACCATTACACCATTCGGTAATTTTCTAAGCCCGCCATGAAGCCAGCAGCGCCTGTCACCTCCAACCAGCCAGCATCTCCCACCTCTCCTAGCCAGCCAGCAACACCCACCACCTCCTCACCATCACCTAATGCCAAACCCACCACTTCACCCTGATATGAGGACAAGTGATGAAGGTAATAATGATTGTGACAAGTGTGATGCTCCTGCCCCTTTGCTTGAGTAACCCTCAGGGTGGCCACAGCTGCTCTACCTCTAGTCTCTACATATTTCCTTTGCTCTCCCTATTCTCTCCTTCATGTACTGTTCCATCTTTCCCTCCCACTAATTAGGTGACACCCCTCTACCCAAGATACCAGCTACAGTAAATGACAATTCCTTTACACATATTTGTGTGGCTTACCTGTATTACATCTCCTTGCAATTTCCCAATATACTAGACCTAGGGCATATACATCTGCCCTCTTGAAGGAGTCAATGTGGTTCATGTTCATTGACTCATCAAGACACTGTAAAAGTAATTATGGTTTAGAAAAGTTTCACATAAACAAAAACAAAAACAAAAAAAATCCTACTCTTTCAAGCCTTTCCTAATTATAATTCAGAGAAGAGAATCAAGAGCAAACATCCCATTCATTAACTGTCAATCATTCATTCTCACTTTTGAAACAGTTTTGCTCTGCTGTGACATACTCTTTACACAAAAATACTTCACCCATCACTGTAAAACTTAATACAACCCCAACATTAGCTCTGTCTTCCCTAAAATTCACTCATCACCATTTTCTCCCTCCTCATTCACTCACACTGCTGTTCTCAAGATGTCTATCCCCATTACTTCCTGTCCAATGATTACTCCACCCCATCTTTTCACCTCACTGGTCTTCCACTTTCCCTTCTTCCCATTATCATCTGCTCAAATTATAAACCTCGATTAAAATTCTATAATCAATATTTCTTTGCAATTTAATTCAATATATGAATACTAGAAAAGCAATTAAATACAGATACAAGAATACTTAAAAACATTATGAAATACTCAAATCACACTGTATATTCCTTGTACAATACATATATACAATACATTTACATCCAAAAACCTCAATATTTATCCTATTAAGTAAGTTTTTGGTACAGAAAACAGTCTACACAATTAAATGAAATACCAAGTACTGTATCTCACACAAACACAAAAATATTCTTAAAGACTAAAACAGTCTACACAATTAAATGAAATACCAAGTACTGTATCTCGCACAAAGACAAATATATGATTAAAGACTAAAACCAGAAATTTAATTAAGTGACCAATGACAAACCATAAAAATAAATTCTGGTAAAACTATGAGACTTTTGTCAGCTTAATAAACCCATTTAAATCATTAATGAGACTCAAACTACAATACGATAGTATCAAATTATTGAATGGTTCTGCAGCGTAGGGTGCACACACGCACATACACTGGAAAGTTAAATTCCTATTCACCCCATGCCTGCAGAAATACATACAATCCACCAAAAGAAACCATTCCTTCCAAATCTTAAATAGAACTTCCTAATATATTAACAGACATCACTCACCTCAGGAGCTAAGTATCTCTTGGTACCCACTCTATTATTAGGGACAATATCTACAGTGTCGGTATTTGAGTCGTATCTCACAGCCAAACCTAAGTCTGCTATGGCACAAGTACCATTTGACTTGACAAGGATATTTTTACTTTTCAAATCTCTATGTGCAATAGCTGGTTTCCCTGGAAAAAGAAAAAATGACAATTCAATCCTCAAACAATCTGCTTCTTACTGCCAATAACTTTAGCAAACAAATACCTGTACAGTACATCAGTATTATCTTTGTATAACAGAGCACTACACTTTACACAATAAGTTGTATATACAATCTATAATTTCTTACCTTTGTTACCCATGATATCCATGTGGAGATGAGACAGGCCAGTAGCAATAGATAATGCCATACGTATCATTCCAGCAGTATCTACTGTATATCGCATTAAGTAGTCAAATAGTGATCCATTCTCATGGTAGTCTGTCACTAGCCATAACTGGGTCCAAGTCCCATTATCTGTTAAATTAAAGAGTAATACAGCATTTTATTATCATCATATGAATCTTTTTTCTTTCTTTTTTACTCATTCAAGCCTATTAATGCTACGTTGTAGGGTGTCAAGACAGGGATCATATCCCTAATTCTTAGCATTCAGTAGCTTGTGGCATAACCCACCCCCAGGGCAGGTTGCTTGTCAACAGAAGGGTTATTTTACCCCTTGCAAGTGCACCCAAGTGTTTTCATTTTGGTTTCGAGTATACAGTATAAGGGCTAACATAAAGGAGGGAACACACAATCCTTCACTTCAGCTGAAATTTGGCCATGGAATTCTTTATTTAAAAATCTATCCACAGTTTGTGAATGCTAAACAGACCCAAACCCACACAGGGCAGTTAGACCATCAAGTGTGCATCTGGTATACCTAACCTTTTAATCAAAAGTAATTGAAAAGTATTGTTCAATTAGAATAGAATACAGTAATACATTATTAATATATAAAATGGCATACTGGCCTTTTACTCATTATAAAATATGAACAATTATGAAAGACAGATACCAGTACAGTGATATCCCCGTTAGCTGGAACAATTGGTGCAGAGCACTTCCGGGGATGAAAGATTTCCGGGTAACGCGACGACTCTCAAAGCAGGAAAAAATCCCCTAATCCCTTGAATTTTCCAGGTGACGGAAAAATGTTCTAGGAAGTTCCAGAAAATGCGCCAGATTTTCATCTCTCAAACCCAGAAAAAACTCTCCCATCACTGGAATTTTCACGGAATTTTCCAGGTATCCGGAAAAATTTCTCAGAATTTCTGGAAAATGTGCCCCTCGGAAAATCGATCCCAAAGCCAAAATTTTCTGGAAAATTCTGGCTTTGAGAACGATTTTCAGAGAAAATTTCAATTCCAGCTATCGGAGAGTTCCGGGTTTGAGGGATTCCAGCTAACGGAGATAATACTGTACGTATACTGTATATGTACAGTATAAACAATTTAACGGACTTCAGAAAAAAAATGTTTCACATAAGCAAGCTAGACAGTTTTCCTCTTTTAAACCCCTTCACTATGTGGATGCCATTTTTAATATTTTATTTGGTTAACGCCAGACGATTTTATTCAGCTTAGAGAGGACCCAGTGCACAAAGGATTTAAGTCACAAATGCAGAACATACACTTACCTAAGTCAAGCCAGTATAATAGTTCAGAATCCTGTACTCACCTTTGTTGTCAGCAGCAATAAAACCAAGAAGATTGTCGTGTCGCAACATCACTGTTTGGTATATTTCTACCTCACGGAACCAAGATCTCTCATCCCTGCGGAAACAGAAAATCTAAATTAAAAAAGCAAGTTATTAAAAACGCTTAATCATACTAACGCTCAATGAAATAAGTAAAGAATAATTCAGTACCGTACGTACACGTTTCATCATAACAGACCACCCCAGACTATGTAAAAGACAATTTGGCCTGATTGGTCCTAGAAAATACCACTTTAATAAACCTAGTTTGGGCATATCTCTTAACCTACAGTTTGTTCCATTTATACCAGTGGTGTCAAACTCAAAACCTTTCGAGGGCCAATTCTTATTTTAGTTACCCTCTTCAGGGCCAACACAAGTGCTATATCACATATTTGCTGGATTGAAGTTTACAGCTTCACACATTGCCTTACCTGGCTTACCAGGAATACCTCATTTGGGTTTGTCTGATCTTAAGTATGTAAAATTCATTATATTAAATAAACATGATTATATCTATTTCTTTCATAATTTCACGGGATGATAAATTTTACCATCATCCCGCGGGCCACAGCTGACCATCCCAAGGGCCCCATTTGGCCTGCGGGCCATGAGTTTGACACCCCTGATTTATACATTCCCAAACCAGGAGCAGAGCCATAGATTATTGTAACACCCTAAGGTAGTTTACAATGGTGGAAAATACATACCGGTACTGTGTAACTAATAAGACAATGAATGACCAAGTGTATAGCATACAAATGATGACCAAGTGTATACAGGTGGTAGCCATAAGACACAAGATTGAAATGTACTGAATAAAATCCTTTATGGCCTGCAATTCCACCACTAAAACTTTCTCTGGCATATACTGCCTTGTCAGGGGAGCCATCTACATCCATGTCAGAGCTAAGTAATTTGTTGCAAAAATACATGTTTGCCACCTACAAAGGAAAGGGAGGAAATCAAGTGGTATAAAACTACCTTAAGTACCCTGTCTTAGAAATACTATTTCCTTTTAAAGGAAATTGACAGACTGTCTAATAAAAAGTATTAGGAAAAGCAAAAGCCCAGTAAAAATATTTTATCAAGTGGCATTTGTAAAACTGAAACAAAAATCTCCAGAATGACCAACTTGGTATTTAAAAAGTTGCAAGTCCACCAACTGGCAGAAAACTTTCATGCCTGTATATTCTTCGGTGTACTTGCAGCCACTTTCATTTTTAGCCATGCTAACCCACTTGTAAAGTCAATTATTCAGTGTTCAATAGAGTTTGCAACTTCCTTTTATAGTCATAGCAAGCTTTCATTTACAAAACCCCTGCCATTTTACTGTGCATGATCATATTGTCAAACTATCCATTTCCTCCTCCTCTTTATAACTTTTTAATTTAACTTACACAATCAAATAATGTCTGTGTTCCCACAATCAAATAATGTCTGTGTTCCTTTCTTATCATATGCTTTTACATCTGTAGAAATTAAACAGGCCTGCTACTGTCACATATTTCAAAACAACGTTCTTCTTCCAAATGATAATGTTGCTAGCAAACAAAACAAACACTTACCTAGATGAGAATATTTTAACAGCAACATATTCACCACGCCATCGGCCTCGCCACACCTCTCCAAACCGTCCTTTACCAATAATTTCTATAAGCTGGATTTGACGTGCAATACTTCGTTGAACTAACAATGGTAACCCTGCAAAATTAAAAAGTAAAAATTATCTCAATAATTAGGCTTTCAATAGTGAGAAAATTTTTATTTTCTTTAAGAGTTTGTTAAGTAATGAAATTAAGCAGACAGGAACCCTGTTGGAATGTCAAGCCAATGTAAGGAACAGTCTGACATACTTCTATGTAAAGATGCAAATGAAGTGAAAGCAATGCCATAACCTTATGCTACTACTGTACCTCCTTAAGTGTAGTAAACAGAAAGGTCCAATAGGTACTTCAATAATTTTGGGTTTTTAGAAAGTACCTGTAGTCACACTAATATATTCAGGATTGCAAGTCAAACAGATCCTAATCCAAAATGATTCAACCAATATGACTGAAGCAAATTATAATTTGGACCAATTAGAGCTGAGGGCCTCTTTGATGAATCACCTAAATTCAGGATTAAATGTAGAGTATTTTATTCTAAATTTCGTTCACTTGCTCTTTCATACCTAGAACAACTAATTTCTGATGTTCTCTCTTGAATGATATACTGTACTTACCTGAACCAGAGCCACTGGAGGTTAGTTCAATAAAGTCTCTGATTGGTGTATGGGGCCCCATTAGCGGCACTTCAGATCGGTCTAGGATTGATTCTACATCTGGGAAACCTCGCCGGATTCTTTCACTTCGTTGCTGCAAGTGCATTTATTGAATGAAAAACTGTATGTAATAAAAACGAAATGGACATGGAAAATATATTTATTAATACAGTAGACTTAAATTCTAAAGCTGGTAGGTCTAACAAGATCCACTTTAAATATCCATAATCAGCTGTAATTTAAGTATACAGTGTATATAACTTATGAGTAGGGGCAAATATCACTATGCATTACCTGCCAAAACATTACCATAGGAAAAATGATGAAACTGTTTCTTCTTCCAATTAATTTTCTTTCATCTCTCTCTCTATATTCATTGTTATAATTGACCTCCAGAACAAAGACCAAGTTCTTAATAAGTTTTATGAATGACACTGATAACAATGATGATGAAGCAAACACAACTGTACATTTCCAGTTATGGATGAAATTACATCACTATCATGTAAAAAAAAGACAAATCCATGACATAACTCAAGTAGACCTCACAAAGATGAATTTTTAATACTGTACCTCTATTAATGCAAGGCCAAAAGTGAGTCTAAGATCATGAAGGGTTAGCTTGATTACTTTTTTCGGTTTATGATAAAAATTTAAACTTCATGCAATCACAAAAACTTACGATAACTGGATACAGTACGGATATACCTTTCTAAGGAAGGTCCCACACCAATATTTTATTGTGAAAAGTTCATTTTAAAATGTAAAATGAACTCTTATTTCCTAGGTCAGGTCATACTAAATAATGTACTGTATCCAGAACGTAGGTGCAGTTAATTCACACAAAGTGTAATTAATCTGAAAATAGGTGAGTAGACAAATCGCCTGTAAAATATATATACTGTATACAGAATAAAAAAAAAAAAAAAAAAAAAAAAAAAAATAAAAATATATATATATATATATATATATATATATATATATATATATATATATATATATATATATATATATATATATATATATATACACACAAAAATTTTGCAAAGATGGCACATTTGAACATACTGTACTATAAAAGAAGATGCATAAAGTAAAGGTGTACAGTACAGTACCTTTCGGTGGTGCCAGTAGCACATCACAGCAACAAGGACGACGATGAGTAGGAGACACACAGCCACTGCAGCCACCAAAGTCAGATCTCTCCACTTCCACTCTGAAGTGTTTACTGTACAATAAACGTACTCATTCAAGACAACAAAGTACTTATGCAGGAGTCAGGTTTTATACACACTCAAAAGATATATTAAGGATAATGCTTTCATTGCTTTCTACTAGTTGTTGTATTAAAATTCAATCACAATATAAAATTATAAAGAAAAGAATGTGAAATTTATTCATTTTATAATCTACACACATTTATTTTCATTAGTTTTAGTATCATATAACTATTACTACTGGTCTGTCTATTCCTAGACACTAGAGGAAAAGGTCTTGACTAGCTTCTACAATCAATGAGGAAAATAGAGTTGAATGACATCAAGTAGAGAATGGCATACTGTACTCTTGTGCATGTGCGAGTGTGTGCTTGTATACATAAATGTTTGAAGAATTTAATTGAGAATGTGATGACATGCATGTCTGTTGTGTGAGAATTTGTGTTAAATGCCAACAAGTGGAATTGGCTTAGTAAAATACCAATAAATTAATAATCTTTCCATCCCAATTTCCTTCCCATTATTGAGAAAAACAATTATTTCAACTAAAAGCTACAAATATTAGGATCTCAAACATAAAACTTCCCAAATCTCTCAAACTGTAGAGTATTAGGTAGCCTTTCATTAATCAATGTCATTGTAAAACATAATAACAGACAAGTAAAACTTGACCTGAACCATTAATTTTTAAGCAATTCCTGTCATCCAACTACAAATAGAGTTCTAAACACAACCAGTTATTTTGAGTCTTAACAAGATATACTAATGCTAAGAGATTGTGTAATTATTGTACAAATATCTACCAAACACTTTTTAATTTGGTACAGTATATCCAAACTGTACTGTACTTGTCTCAAATATTTCTACAAGAGACCCACTTAGAAACCTCTACCTACGGTAATCAAAAATATTTAATCATTAAGATTTAAGACCAGGGGTCATGAATGAGTTCTCTCCAAAATAAAAAGTCGATCATATGGGTCCATGGTCCCCGATACAATAGACAAAATGGACCATAACTTTCCATAATAAGGGGGAATATAAAGATTTAATAAATTCTTTCATTATCTTATTGAAATCCATTTCTGTATGTCCAATTCATCAAGTTCCAATGAAGCATAAACAGATGCACACATGGAAAAATATTCTTTCCAGGTCCCTAGCAATTGTGTTCAATATGATAAGAGAAAAATAACATTAGAATCAACTTGCTACACAGATTGGTAGCCTAACCCCTTTTTTTTTCACACATTTTAATTTATTCTTCGTTGTTTTATTTTTTTTATTTTTACAATTTTGTAAATCATCAGTGTCATTAAATTTCAACCATTCCTACATCCCTCACGCTTGACTCAATTACTCAGTAGCCTTTAGCTACTTTTGGGTCATTGATTTTCACAATGTGTATACAGTAGTTTTAAAACAATTCACAATCCTTCCTCCTCTTTCCCAACATTTTCTAAACTAGCATTTTCCAAGTTAAGCTCTCAACCATAAATCCCAGTCTTTAAATAATTGTTTTAATATAATTATCATTAACTCAAACATTTTGTTAATTGTCACACCTAACCTTTTATAAAATTCAATCTTTTAAATTATCCTAATATTTGGGAAACCCATCCTGTCTTTGGGCAACTTTTCCTCTCTGTAAGACTCTAAAGAACTCTAAATGAAAGGTTTTGTATAATATTATTTACCAATTCCTTCACTGATTCCTCTGTTATGAAATTGACCCACTACCAGAGCCTTTATAGTTACACTCACTAAATCTTGGTTTATTTTGTTAATATTTTTAAACGAGTTATCTTACAGTCATTCTCATCACATATTCTAAATACCTCCACGTCAACTAAAGGTACTGATATTTAAGCAAGCAGTAAAGCTCTATTATGTATCTTCATGAGCGCCTCTACTTAACACAAGTTTAAATATATTATACCCCAAATATTAAATACATTCACACAATGTCTTTTCTTTACTAAAATAAAATTATGGAATTCTCAACTTTTAATCTGTTCGCTGCAGAGGGCAGGTATGTCCGTTTTGGCATTTATAGCCACTGATGCGGGATATGAGTTTACCCACGGCTAAAAATGAAAAAATCCTCCAACAGCAAACAACAGAGTTACCAACTCGAGTTTGAAATTTTAGCCACAGCTCCACATGTGCTGCCATTGGCGAGCAACACCAGATTTAGTGTACAGTATGTGTTAACAGTTGCTATGTTGCCTCTTGTGCATTTAGTATCTCTGTGATTTGAGGTTAATTTCACTTACATACTGTACTGTACAGTATACAGCAGACCCTCAATACTCTTGAGGATTAGGTTTCTCAAAATATAAACTAAAATAAAATAAAATGAATGCAGAAACTAAGAATGTGGAAGCTTCACGTCAACAGAAAAAAGGGGTTAGATTTCTGGTCCAAATAAATAGGGGGTGTTGAACAATGACTTCAACAAACACTGTACTGAATCTCTAAATATTAATAATCTACGGACAGTGTTATATTTTCAGGTATCTTTGATGCTGACAATAATAATTTGTGCCATTGTGTGAGTGATGATAATTAATGAGCTCTGAAATAAATTAACATACTGTATATAAAATTTAATACTCCTGTACGTCAAATACGTTGAGCCCATAAGTTTTAAATTATCCTTATATACATTTTCTCACTACTGTAATATAGAGGTGGGAGGACCACTGATCTATATACCGGAAGTGGCTAACACATTTAAGTGTTTAACACAGACTGCAGTCGTTAGATTGGCAGTAATATCCCAAGTCATGTTTATTATTTATTAGGAAGATATCTATATTTCTAGTAGACTAAGTAGAGTAATATTAGCGAGGGATCTTTTATATCTAATGATTTTTTAACGCCAAAATATGGAATTCAACATACTGTACTACACACAGCACGAAGGATAAACCGAGTGAAAATTTACCTTAAAGCAACACTGATTAATGTAAAAATTTAACATTCTCTTATTCTTATGTAAATTTGAAAGTGGTTTATGGGAAATGAATGTGGTTTTACCAGCACTGTACGGTTACAATATAGTATATGATGATAATTCATGGATATATAATGTTTCGCCCCAATGATGCATGAACTTCGACTCCTTGAAAAATTACAAATACTACAAGTCAGGGGTTGCAAATGGTTACTGTATATATACTAAATCGTGAATAAGCAAAACTTGTGAATCCTGAAACCATGAGTATCGAGGGTTTACTGTATTCATATTACTGTATAGTGTAATACAGTTAAATTTATATACTGTATAGGTACTGTATATACATTATTACTATTCATTTTTGTATAGTACCTGAGAATGGCCATTTTTTTTATTTGTAGACATGTAATGGAGGCTGTAGTCTCCTCTGACATTGACAGGCATGTTGATCTCCTTTTACAGGCACATTCTGGTTGTAGAGTGCCACTTTCTATGTGTAGCTCAAAGCAGTAGCATTGTGTAAATATTCAATCAACTGACTGACAACATGGTAAATGGCCCTTACTCTTGTCTCTTAAGTAGTATCTTCTCAATTTATTAGTCAACTATAACCTAACCAGATTTAGGAAAGTATGTTAGCGCAGTAAAATATTGTATACAGTATTTGTTTATATGAATGATTTTGGCCTTACTTTCTACAGTATATACTGTAGTGTAATGTAATGTTTTTTTTATATAATTTTGCAATGCTTCATAATATATAATTCGTACAGTACTAAAATTATTTTGCCATAACTGAACTGTATCATTATTTATTATAAGATAAATATATAGGATCTAATTTTCACAATACTATATGTACAGTAGCTTGTGAGAATATCTTTATATTTAGGATCCGCCTTTTTATTTAGTACAATGTATTGTTAAAATAGTAATTTATAATGTGCATAATGTTCTACTGTACTGTATTTGGTATTTTCATTAACATGATTTATAATAATTAAGCAAATCAGCCACTGCTTGACTTATTTCAACTAAATGACATATGTACCATTTGCCTCATGATGATTTTCATTTTTCTCTAATTTTTGGATGTATATAAAATTTTCTTCAAATGGCACAAATATTAGAGAATTTTTGTGACATATATATATATAGAAAATATATGTATGCAGTAAAAGGGTTAAAATCCATTTTTTTTTTTTTGTCTTCTTATAGTATCCACTTTATCCTACTAACAACACTACCAAATACAGTCCTGTTTCATTCCTTAATTCTTATTTAAAAAGCTTTTCAAACTTCAAGCACAATCATACTTATTCAGTACTCCACTAAGCTAAAATGTCCTGTGCAAATTTACTCTTGACACTGTCTTTAATTAATTTGTTGCTGAAAACACATCCCTTTTTTGTCCACAACTACCACACACATTTTCCACTACTGTATTACAATCAATAACTATTTTTTCTACTCCTTCTAAGTCTTACCCTGCTCTAATTATAGGTAGCCAACACCAAGAATACTAAACAGTAAACAGAATTATTCTCTCTGTCTACTGTAATAAATGAAATCTGATATGCTCTTTACTTTCCACAAGGCCCAAATACTGTATATAACCATTTGGTTTCTCTGTCACTTCACACAACCTATCAGAACTTAATGAATAATAATGTACAGGTGCTATACAGGTATATAATATGTTAATGGTTCTACCGATATGTAGTTTTACAAAAAATTACATTACTCTCTCCCTCTCTCTCGTGCGTGTGTGTGTGTGTGTGTGTGAGAACATATAGTTTTGTATGTCATCAGTAACATAAAAGTATCTGAGCCTTTCTAAAATTAATGGCAGCATCAAAACAACAAAACACCAGATAAAAACTATAGCACGTCATCAGCAACTAATGTTGAGCGATTATTTGCAAAATCAGGGATCGATGAAACCTTAAACATAGTGGGGCTAAAAGAGAAGCTTTGCTTTGTAAGAAAAGCCACAAATTCCTCCAGGAATTACTGTGTGCAGAGCTAAAGGTCTCACTACCGAGACTAGCAAGGCACCAACAGGTAAAAAAATAAATAATAAAAAATAAAGCACACTGTAAAGGCAGTATATGGACATTTGCTATATTGGTAAATGCATATATGGCGTATAATAGGAGAGGAAGGAAGAGGTCATTAATACGAGCATCAAACCTAACAATATTTGTATATCACATTCTTATATAGGCAATAGAAAAAGAAATCAGAAACAAATTGACTTAAAAGTTTAACTCATTATGACTGTGTGTGTGATTTCGGGTAAAAAAAATATTTTTGGGGGACTTAAAGATTTCTACTCAGTATGCAGTAAGGAAACTGAGGTAAGCAGACAAACTGTTAAAATTCTTTACAATAAATATTATATAGGCAAACTAATATTCTGATATTTTCAGCTCAAAAGACTTGTACTGTATACAATAACCTACTGCTATGAAGACAAAGTGCTGCAAATACAGGTATGTAACAAGTGTTTAGAAATTTGAAATTTTCCTCTCTTTTTTCTTAATAATTTGGTACCCATCAAACCTTAAATTAAAAAATTTATTAATGCAATTTTCTTTTTAATACTAAGCAGCTTCCATTGCGCTGAGAACATCTCATAAGAACTGTGTTATACTGTAAGTCTTCCTTGCTGTGGTAAGTAAAATGGCAGTTAACTGTACAGACGATAATTCTGTCTTATTAATACTGTCCATCATGTTAAGTCACATTATATGCACATCCTGTGAATGATAATACTGATGAAGATAATACCACACATGATGTTTAGTATAAAGAAGCATTATTCCGATTGAAGACCCATACCAACTCTCTATTATGTATTATAATTTAAACAACTCTCTATGATGCATTTCTAAAATTGTGATATACATAAAACAACAGAGAGAGAGAGAGAGAGAGAGAGAGAGAGAGAAGAGAGAGAGAGAGAGAGAGAGAGAGAGAGAGAGAGAGAGAGAGAGAGAGAGAGAGAGAGAGAGAGAGAGAGAGAGAGAGAATTGCACAAGCCAATTTGTTTACTACAGTACTAGGATATAGTTTCCAGGATATAGTATGATTTGTGTATCTGAATGAAGAATTAAGAAGACATTTTATTGGATATAAACACATAATATGCATGATCAAAGTGTCAGAGTAATAAAAATATTTAATTAATGTGTTCCATTGGTGTTATTTCAGTTTTGTGATCTACTTTTCTGTTGGGGGATAACTTAAGCATATTTCAATAATATTTTTGTTGTGAGCCTTATTGTATCCACTTGGCTGAGCTTGGAACAATGATCTAATTCTACAGACTAAAACAATACACTGACAGCCTTATTGAATAAAGAATGTGTCTGGAATCACAAAATGTACAACACAGGAGTATTTACTTACAGAGAGGCCTATTTACTGAAGTGTTAAAAGGATGGATGAGAAACATAGAATACAAAACAATCATTTAAGAATAATACAAAGCATGAGAGTGTAAATGTACAGAGAACACTATCTTAAACAGATAAGGACAAAAAACATATTGTAAGTTGCACAAAGATGACTCATAAGATGCACAACACACAATTTTGCTACTACTTTGTATATTGTAGTCCTCAAATATAATCCAGGGCTACTTAAGCACCTCATACCACACTGCAAGGAAATTACCTATGACTGTAAAACTGGTAGTCACCCAGAGATATGACAGCCAGTGCTTAAACACCACTGGCTTACAAACAAGGACAATCAATAATACTGTTCCAAGAATTCACTTAGGAAATACAGTACAGTAGTGAGAATCAGCAGACAACAGCAGACTTAGAGAACCTGATAAGACGATTGTTATTGATAAAGACCAAATTCTTGTTTTAAGCAAATTTCTTCTATCAGGAAATTGCATGTAAAATTTACAGATTGTACAGTACTAGTAAAATATTTTTGTAGAGTACTGTACTGTATCATGCTGGTAAAGAAAAGGTATGTTGAATGGATACACAATCAAGGTTGCTGGATCTACAATAAGACATGAAAAAAGTGAGAAGAGAAGAGAGAGGGAGGGAGAGAAAGAGAGTATGATATATCTTATGTGCATGTAGACTTTGTGTGTCATGTGATTGCAAATGTGTTAGTACGTTTTGATAATAAAGTTAAGATACAAGATATATCTGCATGTCCATCTATGCACAAATATATCTTTGAAAGGTAGTCTGTCTATTTACTGATGCATGTTTGCATATGTATTAACATACACATACACAAACACATTTGAAATAAAAGAATAATATTAATAATAAATTTATAAAGCCAAGGCAGCAACTGGCATATTCTAGAACTGAAATACCCAAACAACTCAAAGAACTACAAAACCAAAAACACAGATACTCGTCCACTTGGCTAATGATCATAAGTAAACAAGACCAAATTCAACATGTGAATAAAACTAACAAGCAGCAAAACTGGTAGCATCCACTCTGACCCAACAAAAACAGTTCTGGACACAGGAAAGTCTGTCATCAAACTTCTCAATCCCATGACTGACCAGGAAATAAGCCATAATGTTAAGAACCAATCTTGAAGACATATCAATAATTAAACAAAATAAATATGTAATTGTGCATGTACAAGCATTCACTATCCAAATAATAAAAAGAAAATACAGAATAGTACAGCATCCCACAGTTAAAATAATTACATTCTAAATCCACATAACTAATATAATAATTATTGCCAACAGAACAGTAGATCAAATTAAATATGTTATTAGGATTACATGGAAATAAATTTTATATTAATCTGTATACAGTACTATACAACCACCAAGGAGCTTTGAACCTTGATGGAGATACAGTACATTATTTTGACATTTTAAATATTTCTCTTCACTGAAACACAAATAACAGCATTAAGTAAATCTGAAGGCAGGACAGCCATTAATTATCCCCTTTTTTTAACACGTAAATCCGCGTTATCATCCAGCAGCATCATTAATATACAGTACTAGAAAACACTATTACAACCTATCTCTCTTCAGTATAGTGTATATTCATCCCGGAGAAATTTAAAAAAGAAACTACAGTCCAGTAACCTAAAGTGAGAGGAGGGGAAATGCAAGTACAGTAATGGTGGAAAGGAGTGAAAGTAATGCATTTACCTATATCATTTCCCTTACTATAACACTAAAACATATACTGTAGGCACCCTCAACTTTATAACACTGAATTTGCTTAGTTTCAAGTTAGTACCCATAAAGGAATGAGTAGTCAAACAAAATAATTCTTATAAAAATAATAAAATAAAAAAATAAAAAATAAAAAATATTTACCAACAAACCACCTGTCAGCAAGAAGTGATTAAATATTCAAAGTGATTACCAGGTAACCACATGCATCACTCCCCTGTCACTGGGAAAACAGTTTTAAGCAAAATACAATTCTGGAAGAAGGAAAAGTTAATAATAAAGGAATTCATATTTCACAATACAAAGTGTACTAGGTAATTTCGTTATCATCACTTTTGTACTGATTCAGAGTGGGAAAGATTTAAGAATCACCCGATGTACTGTATATTGGAACAAAAAACTGCAGGCAGACCCCGATTTATGAAAGGGGTTCGGTATGGTATGTTCCTGAAAACCTTTAGTAACCTTGATGCAAATTCTCTCATAAAATCCCATTATAAAAACTTATATACATTCCTAAAAAATAAAATATAAAATAAATACCCTGTACTTTACCACAAACCACCACAAAACAGTTAAAATAACATTGTTAGTGGGCACAATGATTAAAAGATAAAATTACACATATTAAATGATATAGTACTGTACATGCAGTACAGTAGTCCAAATTTTTATACCTGTACCTTTATTGTATATACTGTAGTATAATTAGCTTATGAAATTTTCTTTTATTTAATTTTCCACATATTACAAGAGTGTAAATGAGGAGAAATTGGACAATCAGGCAACTGGCTCAGTGACTGTGCTCGTGGAAACAAGTCGACTCCTTGTCAGTTAGTTTAAGTATTATACCCTGTAGTATCGTATTAGAGATTAATAAATAAGTTATTGAAGTAGATAAGCATACCTGCATTAAGAAAAAACTATATTTTGGCATACAGTGCTAAACAGTATTTTCATTAATCCTTATTAAAACTTTTTTTTAATTGGGGTTTTTTGCTCATAAATCAACACCTGGGAGTATTTTTATTTCTAACTACTTCTCATGAATCCAATTCTTTTATAGTATATCAGGGCCTGCCTGTACAGTATTTATCAACACTAGTGATTTCAAGATATTTGGCAAAGAATAACAATACAAAGGGGGCCCTTTACATATGCTGAATTCAATATTATTAAAAAAATTAAGTTTGAGAAAGATTTTTGCAATTTCAAAAATTCTTGTCAGCTATTTTAATGAATACAGAGAATGTATACTGAGAGAACTGCTCACCGAGTTCCTGCCAACTAATCTACACTGACACAACTTATAATCAATCTTTCAGTGATCAATCAGGGTGTTATTCCTTAAGAAACTCCATGATATATATATATATATATATATATATATATATATATATATATATATATATATTGATAAAATCACACGGGAAAAGGGAAACAACATGTGATTTTATCAAAACTTTCAATAGCTGCACTAAAACCCGAAAAATACATTTTACCATCCTATTAGCTTTAACCCTTTCATGATAAAGTCTGTAAATGATACCAATGCCAATAATGATTTGTTTCAAGAGGTTAGTATTTTCCAAGTAGCTAAGTCAGTTCTTCAATCCTCAAATCAACATACAGCACATTCAATACTGTACTAAAGAGGGCCTGCTCTATCCATCTGCTTGTTCACCACTGGTGATTAAATGCTCAAAATGAAAGTTCTATTAAGACATGTAAATACTGGTAAACTAGTGCAATAGATGCAATATTTACCCTTTTCATATTATAACAATATGTAGTTCGCAATTTTACCTTCATCAAATTGAAATACCATCCCCACAAAATGTTGCACTGTAAAAAAAATGGTATACAAAGATGTATTCTTGATATTTCAAGGTACAAAACAATTAATATACAGTACAGTATATGACTCGCAAATATATCTGAAAGCTAGCTAATTCAAAAAATAGTTACCAATAATCAACTGGCTAACATGCCTAAATCACATATAATACTGTACTCCAATAACTAACTAAACAATTCAAGAAGGTTAAACTTTCACAAATGAAGAAATTTAATCAGACCTCAACTAACGGAAAAGAAGCAAATACAATGTCATACTAAAAATGAGAATACCGAAAACTCAGACAAATGGGAGCAGCAGCAATTGTGAGCAGCAGGAGATAAAATACAAAGAGAAATGGGAAATAGCCTTACAGGTACAGTACTTGCAAGCTTGTAATTTAACACAAACAAAATACATAACTACAGCATACTGTACACATTTGTAAGTAATTTTAATAAAAGACGAGAGAACCATTTCCCATGAGTGTACATTACAACTATATCCCAATACTTTTCCAGTAGTCTTCTGGAGATTATCTAAAAAGCCCGAAACAATTTATTTTTTCACCATATAGCGACTATGTACTGTATATCAACCTATGTCAGCACAAGAAAAAGGTTTGTTTATCTATTCCATCTATGACATCATTCACAACTCGTTGAATGAGGTTACTAGAGGATAATAACATTCATTCAATGACTCTCATCAAAAGAGGGAAATTTATATTAGCAAAAAAAAGAAATACTGCTTATATTTACAAAGTATCAATGTTTCAATGTTGCATTTGCAGACAAAGAAACCCAACTACTACTTCCACTGCTTATTTACCATCACAAATAAAGAGCAAAGAGTTCCTTGCACCCACATAAGTTCATATCACCAACATTTAACACACTGGTAGTAAAATAATATATATAAAGATTTAGAAAGTGACTCGAACTAACAAGAGCACCACCATATGCCAGTTGACAAATTTGCTATGTCCCAGAGCAGGTTAAGCCCATAAGCCCCAACAAGTAGACTGATGGTATTCCAAACACTAAACATTTACAGAAATGGGTGGGGCAGGTGCTCCTGATCCCTCCATATTAATTCCACATCAACACCTCACCTCTTGTGGGGAGTTTAATAGACTCAAATATGTAGCTGTGGCTGACGAACTCGTTACATTTTTCCTCCATGCAGCAATATTCCTTTTGATATGCTGAATTAGACACTACGAGCCTTTTCTTGCTGCAGCTGGAGCTATATTCCCATTCCTTTCTGCAGTTACGGTATAGTCTGCGAGACAGGTGGGCCTAAATAACTTAAATTATCAAAGCCCTAAGATGTCAAGCACTGTGGAAAAGTTTAAAACTTAATGCTCCTAACATCCTACTGCAACTACATGCACATATCAAGGCAGGATCTCTTGCAAACACATCATCAACATTTCTAGCCAATATCCCACAAAACAAGCAATATAAAGTATACAAGATTTTCATATCACTGCACAAGAATCCTTAAACAGCAAAAAATAATACAAGCAAGACCAAATGAAAAATTAAAAAAAAAAAAAAATCTACAGCCTGCACAGAAATATTAAAATAAGACCAATCGGACAAACAAACCCTGTTGATTACACAGTTGAAAATCAATAACAAAACGAAAGCTTTTACTACTAAAGAATGAGAACCACGAGGCAACTATGCATTCTGTAAAGGAACACTGTACAGGCTTGTTTGTGAAGTGGCTTATCAATCTAAACTGCACATAGAAACAACCTGTACTCAATTTAGTTTTTCTATGAGGTTATGGGCTTGATGCTTGCAACAATTCTTGTTCATATCCATTTTTTTAGAATGAAAGTCTTCAGTGTCAACAGAAAAAGGTGCATGAATCTTGTGGTAAGAGAGATTAACGCCTACTTCACATGAACCAGTTACAAAACTTGATACATTTTAGAGGAAAGAAACTCTTATGAGCTTCATATAGTAGATGAAAAAGGCAATCAAAATATAATCTAGGAACCCCTACATTATATTTCAAGGGGCTGGGGACAAAAAATAGAAGTCTGAAGGGTACACTACAGGGTCATACCTACCTCCTCTCATCTTGTCAGGCAGAGTAACATCTCTGTTGCAGAAGTCTGCATGGCCGCAACAATTTACATATTTCTCGTAGCTGACTGTGTTCGTGCATATAAAGGGTCTGTCAGGCGGTATTAACAGTTTCTTCTCAAAGCAGTTCCTAGGTGGGGCACGGGAGGGAAAGACAAGAACATTACACCCCCACACATAGTACCTTACAAACATAATACTAACACAACTTACCAAACATTTAACATACTTACATACCATGTCATACATTTTACATCATATCCTTTAACATTAACATAACTTCCCACACTAATATATATTCCTGGTCTTAACAAAAATATGATTCACAATCACATAACTGCAAAGTTTACAATTATCGAGGAATAATTCCATATAATATACACTTGCACCTGTATACAACCATATACACCTGTAGTGTACATATACAAATTGTATGAAAAAAATATATTTACAAGACATGAGCTATATCATTTGAAATATCTGTACAATTTATTTAACTTATAAATACACAGGTAGTTATGTATTACAACTTTGCATGTTCAACTTGCAAACAGAATACAGTACTGTACACCCTTCATAAAAACCCATTCCCAATGACTTTTCATTGCAATAGGCATTGTTATGCTCATGTCTAATTTCTTATATGTATGACTACTGCTTCACTTCATTTTCCTTGTAATGTACATCTTTATATACCTAATCTTATTATGATTGGAGTATAATACTGTACAGTATCGTTATTACCACAAAGTGACATGTATATGTGTGAGACAAAGAAAGACAGAATTTGAAGATGGTGGTGTTTGAGGGTGTCATGGTGAGCTTTGGTTAATCATCACGATACTCTAAGATGCTCCCTTGAAAAAGAAAAACATTGCATAGCCATATGTTTTCCCTACCAATTTATTTCATAAGATAAAATGAAAAAAAAGAAACTTCATATACAGTACATCAATGTCTCCCTGCCCTTAAAACTTGCATAATTTTCTTTTTCTAAACAAAACACCCTCGCCAATGTTGCAAAGTGGATGTTTAAAAGCAGTCAAGCAAGGGGACAGCACTAATGGCATTGCTGTTATGACGCTCTGGGATAATAAAATGAACAAGGGGATACTTATGGGTTGGCAGCCATCCCTTCAGTACATATAACAGGCATGTATTTTTTCTTCCTTTCCTCTATTTCTGAAGAGAGGTACAATTGACTGGTATTCATTTACCTACAGTTAAGAAAAACTGTAGCATAATCTTTGTTTGGCTAATGATGCAATGTCCTTCATAAGAGCTATTAACACTGTAGACACCTTACAGGTTAAGGATGAAATGTGAGACCAGTATATCTCCCAAGTATTCCTAGCAATCTGAAAAATAGTGTGGGCATCAACGAGTATAATAGTGTACAGTATATCCCTAAGGTTTACAGAAAAATAAGAAAGGGCTTAAGGAAGAATTTAAGGCTTTTGTCAACCTATTGGGGCAGTGTGGATATAGCACATGGAAATATAAGCCACTGGAATACAAGGAGGCACGGCAAGCTGCACTCTATTGACTTTCCACTTCCATAACTAATTGGGCATTCATTTTGCACTTGGTTCGCCTGGAGGTGTTTACTGGGTAAGGAGGCGAGTGCTATGTCCACTTCCCTGCCACACCCCTACAGGATGTAACAGGTCAGAAAGGGAATATTTATAAGGAAAGAAAAAGAAGGGATCTGGATGATATATGTAGTCAGTCAACAGACTCTATGAAGAACAAGTGTATATAATACAGTAGCAAGTCAATCTGGTCCAGTCTGAAGTTTGTACTTGGATTTACATTTAAGAGAGGATTTTGTTCCAACCAATGACCAGACTACTGCAATTAGATTATTAGAAAATGTTTTCCGTTCTTTCGTCAACGTGTGTGAACAAAACTGAATTGCAAGAAATTAATGTGTCAAGGTTGAAATAAAAATGCAATTTGGTATAGTAAACAATAATAATGAAAAAAGCAATGTGGACAGCTGGTGCATATTTAGAAAGGGGAAAATGAGTTTTGCAAGCAGAGTTTATGTACAGTACACAACTATTGCAAGAAGTGAAATAATTTTCTTTGCATTATTCATATACTGTATACCTGTACTGTATATTCTTGGTACAGTATAATGCTAATGGAAGTACTGTACAGCAATGTTTTAAAATTAATAAATAGGGGATGTTGAATGAGTAATGGGTAATGAATTGTAGACAAATAAGGTGTCCCTGAAATTAAGAGGGTTGAAGAAGAATAGCATGAAATAAAGTGTAGAGAGCAAAGAAGGTCAACTTGTGTAGAATACACAGGTGATACTTTTCATTGAGGGATGCCTAATAGAGAAAATGGTGCAAGATATGTTTTTGGACAACCTTAAGATGTATGTTGGTACAATACTCGTATATATATACACGTGTCTTAATCAACCACAGAAGTCTAACAAATAAACTACGGAAGTGTGTCCTTTCTCTCTCCCCTGGCTCCTGTCATTTACACTACACCACCATTTGGCGATATGATTCTTTCTCACACTCCATTATGATGTTTAATGTATGTTTTTTCCCCTCCTAATAGTAGCCCTTACTTTTGTCATCCCATCTTTTCCTGCTTCCTCTTACTTTCCTACTTGTGTCTGTTTTATGGAGCCATCCTCATTTTAATTGTACACTTCCAGTTTCTCAGTGCTATAGCAAGTGATGACAGTTTGACTTATGTGGTGGCCAAAACAGCATGCTCAATTCCTATATATAGTGGTGGGCAGAATCATGATTGCCGTACCAACATGGGAGGATGTGGTAATTTTATAAAAAAATTTGGAAGATTTTGACAGTTTTCCCCTTAATTCCCAGTAACGGAGATATTACAGATTGTTTCAAGGCAAAAAATTAATTCTTCTCAAATACCAGTGGGAGATACGTATCAAAAAAGAAATTTTGCTCCCTCATCACCCAATTCCCAGTAAAACACAAAAATTTATGAATTGGACATATTGCCTTCCCCAAGCCTCAGGCAAATGCAATCTATGGAAAATTAATCGTAGCTAGTAGGGTGATAAACTCTCAGATAGTTCATCTTTCTCATTAATATGATCTTAAAGAAGTTTTACATAGGAATTTCAAGGATGAGTTGGGAGGAGCATAATAGAAATGTCATGGCAATACAGTAATTTAATTAGATGAAATACACAAGAAAGGTACATTAGACCAATGAAAATACAAAGTTTAAGGATTTTTCATACAAAGTCTAGGGATTTTTCAATCTGTAGATAACTGAACTAGGGGGAGGAAGGATATAAAAATGATATTACTGTATAGGTATTTTATCAGTTATCAGGTAAGCTTGGAATTGGAAATAAACCGGATTTGTGAGTTTTCCAATTAAAAAAAAAATAATATAAATAAAAAGATACAGTATATTAAACAATATAAAAATGAAGTAAAGGGATATATGCTGAAAGTTGGAGGATTCAGTCCCTACACAACCCGAGTGAACACAAAAAAAAAGTTTTTTGTTACTTAAAAAATTATTATAAATTGCTAAATAAAAAAGTTAAACAATTGTTAATATAAAAGCCATATTTATGAAAAACTACCAGTTATAAAATGTAGTACAGTACAGTATGTACAATGAAAATAATTAACACGAGGCTATTTGGCAGGTGGTCGTGGGTGTGAGGGTGGCAGCAAGTGGAGGTCACCAGGAGTGTGTGTGTACAAGAGTAAGTTTATCAACCATAATTTAGTATATACTATGGTGATATGTACTGTACAGAGTGAGAGTGAGCGAGTGAGTGAGTGAGTGAGTGTGTGTGTGTGTGTGTGTGTGTGTGTGAGTGTGTGTGTGTGTGTGTGTGTGTGTGTGTGTGCGTGGCAGTTGCCACTAATATGCTGCCAGAATTACAATATTTGACAACTGACTAAATTAACTATAACTCTGGGGATTTCAACTTTCCTATATGAATCAGTTTCACTATTAAACTTTAGAATATGTTGCTCATTAACTTTTAAATCTGATAGTGGTTATTCCAATATCATATTCAAACAGGAGTATTTTTGCAGTCTCACCAGTAACCCGTCACCATAATATTTCTACTTTCCTGTTTATCAATGTAACACTCTTACAAGTATTTTGAATGGCATCCTTTGGATGCCGCAGGTAATACAGGGACACAGTTTTAGTCAGTAAAAGAGGAATAATGCAATGAAGTACTGACACCAAGCTAGTTTAAACACAACAGGGAATTGGTGCCATATTAAAATATTTGCGGTCCAGTTAAAATGGCCAGGATAGGAGTTTTTGGAAGTTTAGAGAAAAATATAATTGATACACCACTCCGAGATGAGCATTTTATTCTATACTATATTATTTTTAATCTACTTAAATTTCATCAAATCTGTACTAATTTAGCTTTCTTTAACAACCACATTCCAATATGTGCAGCTAATGTGGGAAGCAATTATTAATGAGATCCAATCCTAGTCCTAAACAGGGAATTGCAGTACAGTACTTACTGATATTCTGATGGAGTTAATATAAGTACAGTATAACCTCAAGTATGCAACCTTCCATTATCTGACTGTAGGTTTAACCGACATAAAGTTAGTTAAGTGGTGATTTATGGGTGGATACTTGAGGTACCACACAGTGCACGGCAGCATCATCCTTCTGCGCGAGTGTTCTACAGTATTAGACACATGTCGTTAACACTGACCACAAATTGTGACTCTGAACATCACTTTTTCTTGATAAAAATGTTTTTATAAGTGATTAATTATAGCCTCCACAAAAAGTGGAGAGAGAGAAAGTGTGTCATGATAAACATTGATGAAAATTTGAAAATATTAACAGAAAATAGACTGGTGTCTAAGTTGCTAGATTAGCTGTTGACTATAGCATCAGTGTTATATTGGTCAATGACATTAAGACAAATAAAAGAAACAATTTTTTTCTTTAAATTGGATTTTTAAGGAACCTAGCCCCTGTGTTATAGGAGGGTAGACTGTAAATATAATTTATTTACATTTTTTATTGCCACTTTCTCATTGTTTATAGTAAGGCTGCATTTCCAATAATTTTCTCCAACTTTTCTTAACTGTGTAAAACTACGTGTTTTACCCCTCGATTGTCGGAATTTTTGGCGATCTGACCCTACCCTAACTCACGTGTTGGATAATCAAGGTTTAACGATATATCTGGGCCTACGGATAATTTTGTACACGCACAAAAGAAACAAATATTTCCTCTGATATTTAAATGAAATAATAGCCATATATAACCCTAAGCCAATTATAAAACATTTCAGCTTTTTTCTTTACTGCTAAGATGAGGCCAACCACCTCGAGCCTTAAACTAGGCCGCCTTGTATGCTCATGTTAAAGACACCTGGGGCACCACAGATCCAAGTTAATTATGATAATCTAGAGCTCAAAAAAACATGCATGTGATTTCCTTTATGATAAACTGGTCAATTCACCTTACCACACCATTGGAATTGACCTTACCACTCCACTGGAACACACAAAATTTCACAAAAATCTTGAAAAAGGGTTCTAATTCTCTATCTTTCATCACTTACAATAATTATACATTAACTCTGACCTTACTCTTCCATATCCAAAATTTTCCCTTCTCTGACTCATTTGTAAGACTGTTGAGGACATCAATCTTCCATAAACTTGTTTCTCAGTAAAAGCACACAAAATTACCTTCCAATATCTGATGACTAAACAACAAACATTTTGGATACTACTGTTCACCTTTAACATATAAATGTGGAGTTGGTCGAGGTATCCAAACTTTTTTAGTGCAGATTTAGTAAGCGTAACTCACCAAGTGCATCAAAAAATATTATATATATTGTACAGTAAAGCATTGTAATATATACTCAACTTTATTGGAAAATTGTCATAAGTAAATCATGAATACTGTAATTATATTTAACTTTATTTCTGTATGTGGTCAATTTAAGTCCTACCTTCCCTTGACGTCCCACCAGCTTAACTCAAGATCTCCACTAAAGCTCGTCCCAATCTCTCAAACTAAACACACTACTATACACATTTCTTAAAGCTTCCTGCAAGTTAACACTAAACTCTTTTATCTTATCAGAGTAACCCAACACTTTCACTCAAAAGTTGAAACCCCTGTACTACAAGATGAAATGAAGCTGAGCAAGAGAGAGCTTGAGACAAAACACCAGATGGACAATAAAATCCTATTACATAGCTATAATGTTCTAAAACTAATCACAACCACTGTCACAATTGGCTAAAATAGGGTTATAAAATATTATATTAAAATCTCCTAAGTAATCTAAGTAAAATACTGTTTCACTTATAAAACTCTCTTGATGTAAAATGTCATTACTGTATGTCAAACAACACTCCAACACTCAAACAATCAAATAAATTTGTTTAATATCTTAATTCCTAAGTCATGACCCCATTTGAACGATACCTCTACCTATTTAACAAAATTATGAAAAATATGCTGCTATGAGATTAACTAACTTGCATGAAGCCCAGTGCAAATCAATTTAAACTACTACAGTATAACCATGATCACCTTGATCCATTACAATGCCAACCATCGTGATAAATGAATCATGCCTCAGGTAATGCTGATTAGATTTATCACTCATGTTATTAACCTATTTAATAATCCTCACAGTATCGTTTATCTCTCCTCCTTGTACAGTATTATCAAAAAAATTCTAACACAGTTCCCTGTATTACAATAACAAAAACAGATTTATCAAAATATTCTTGTACTTTTAATTTCTCCTGCCTTCAACACAAAAAACTAGAATACATCAATAAATTTGAATTGTACTCCAAACCTAAGGGAAACTTAACTAAAAATAATAATAAATAAAAAATAATGAAAATGAATAGTATAAAAAAAATTTTGGGCTCTCAAAAGTTATTAAGCCAAACCAATCTAATACTGTACTGTATTAAAAAATTTGAATACATTTTCAAAACACCTATTTTACAGAAAAAACCTGAACCTTCTTCGTGTTCATGTTTATTAGTTCTCCATTTCCTCAGTAGAGAGCACAGTAACTGTTGTCTTCATCACAAATGCACCAATGGTTGTCAAAGCTAATCCTTAAGTGTAAACATGCCTTAGGATTGATTTTTTCAATCTTTTTTTTTAAGCTTTTAGAAAGATAAGGGTGGTTATTTTCAAGGCAACAGATAACAGTCTTGGTATCTGGGGCATCACAGCAAGCCCAAAGTTGAAGCATGAAATGCATCTCACTATAAAATAAGCTTTTAATTGGTTGTTACCTTGAGAAGAGTTAGTAATGAGACAAAATCCTCATTTTGGGAGAGATTTATGCCGTTCATATATAATAATAGAAACACACATTCAACAGCACAGCAGCGACATCAATAAAGAATAAAGAAAAAATGCAAGTAGTTTGCCAGTCTTGGTTGAGACAAGGTGGCACGAGGTACAGTACTGTATGGGGGTAAAGCAGTCATTTAAAAGATTTAACTTATCAGTGTTTAGTGCAACTAGTGGGACTTTCCTTTATACGTACTCAATTTCTTTATCAAAACATAAGCAAATTACAAAATTCTTCTAACAGAATCATAAAAGGTCTATCAGTTTTATGGATTACATATTTCCTAAACATATAATACTGTAGTAGCTAAAACACACACTGATACACCAAAGATTATTGTCTTTAGCAACCTTTGTCAAAACTTAAAATGTTTGAGATACATCAACACTGTATTATAAAATTGCACACTATTAAACAATAAATGATTAAGTTCAGTTAACTGTTTCAATGAGATGGTTTGCCTCTTCATTTCAGTTTTTCAAAGTGGTAATGACCAGCATTAATTATATCCTTCTGCACATTTTACGTGTACTACTAGGCATATATATAGAGTCAAGTACAGTACTGTACTGTACTCTAAGAAATCAGTATTACGAATCTTTTTAATTAAAGTACTGTAATCACATTCACATAAAAAATCCAAATACAAAAACTAAGTCATGACAGTATTTTTTTGTTTTTTTATGATTACATGTCTTATTCCATTCATTAATAAACAGTATGTGTCTAACTATGTTAAGGAGGTTTTAGAATTTTGCTAGCTTGTACGGTTTGACTGTAAGTGATTTTAAAATAAAATAAATCAATCCCCAGTAGTTCACACACACACAATGGTTACAAGATTGAATCAGTGAAATACCTGTATTGAAAAATAAACTAAAAACATTATGTAAAAACTAATAAATACATTGCACACAATTTTACTGGTCGAATACAGTATTTCTACTTGTTTATTCTTAATGTAACTGCCTCCTTCTTTTAAGTAAATGATGCTGGAAATGATAAGGCAATCATTCATCATTTCTGGATGTAATAGGACACACAGGGGTGCAGTTTTATTCACTAAAAGTGGAGAAATGCAAATACACACTATAAGATGGTTCAACCCCTGGTGGACATATCCAGCAACAATACAGTATGGGGGGGTCACACTATTCTAGACATATTCTTCAACTATTGCAATATATTTCTTATGGGTCCACCTTAACCAGTTATTGCTCACATTATGAATACTGTATGCATATTACATCTCCTGGTCAGCAAAAATCTACTAGTGTAGTCTTTTTTTATCTTGATTGCTCCCAAATGTCCCTAGAATACGTGGAAAAATAGTGAAAACAATTAAATGCCCAATTTAAAGCGTACCCTGTGCATATGTAGGCAAGTCACTTATAAAATACTTTTCATTACTTTTTTTTACTACAAATTACGTACACCAATTCGATATACAGTAGTAGTATTGTATCACACTGAATTGGCTCTATCAATGGGCACAATAGCTTGTTTATATTACATATGATCGACTGATAACAAAGATGCTATGATTATATTCCACATTATTTTGCATTAATCTCACACTTTCTATTTATCCCTTTCAATGCTGCACTTGCTTACAGGTTCGGTAAGATTCGTAAAAGGTCAACCACGGAACTCCACATTGATATGTATATAGGGAGACAGTTAAAAAAAATACATTGAGTTTTGGTCAGAACTTTATATTTTTGTTCTATCTCCCTAGATACAAATTAATACAGAGTTCTGTGGTTGACCTTTTCCAAATCTTTACCATAGGTTCTACTAATGTTTTTGTTTATTTATTTGAAATGAAGAATATATGTTCTGTGCTGTATGCAAACCAAAACTGTATTGTTTCCATTATCAGTGTTTGTTTGTTTATTTTTAAGGACCCTGAACTAGCTTCACAATACAGTATTTCATTAATAAATGTTATAATGTAAAAACTCTACCTACACTAAATATATCAAAACATAATACAAAATATATAGGAAATGAAAGAACTACAAAATATAGAACGAAACAGTCACTACAAAATACTGTACAAACAAAAACAATATAAAATAAAATATATACCAAATTAAAATATTTATTAACTACTGTATTTATATTTACTGTATAGGCCTATCATGTTTACGTCTATATACATACAAGCTTGCTCAATATTGCATCAGGGTGTGGTATTCATCAAAGCAAGGCTCAAGGCAAAGAGCAACGTTACAGCCTCGACACCGGGTAGTGAGTGTCGGTGCATTTTTGCCGATGCACTGTTGTGTTGCTGCACACACACACGACATGCCTTTTCCACCTTTCTTCTTCGTGTTGGGTTGTGACTACATGGTATTAGAGCGAGATGTGGTATGACGAGATGCCATACTGTACAGTACATCAAATTATGATGTTCTGGGTCATTTTCGAGCCCGTGCAAAGCATAAGTTTTAAAAAAGTATATACAACTATACTGTACGCGCTGACCAGAAGCCAAAGCGGCCAAAATCATATATACCTGTATATACAGTACGTGACGACCATTGATGGGCTATATTTCTCATGTGCTATACTTTCTGAGCACCTTCGTAGAGCCTTCTGGGCAACTGCCAAGAGGCAGTGTAGACCTCTTGCCCATTAGCAATGGATGAAGCAGAGCCAGGTTAAAATGTACTGCAGCCACTCATGTGCAGCACCCCACACAGGAAGAAATAGACGTTATTATACTTGATTCTGGAGACAAAGATGACTTTCTCTTGTGTAGTGTTAAGTGATATAAGTGAAGAGAGTGACTTTCATCAATTTGACTTATTAATCTTGTAAATCTTAGGTGAATTTGAGTGATGAAAGCGATATGCTATTGGTAGTGGGATAGCTTCCACAAGCCATGTGTCCACCCACGAGGCTCCCACATTGGACTCGAATAATGTCCTGTTTATTACCGACCCCTAAACCTTTGATGGTATAAACCAGGAGTTTATGGTAAGATTCAAATGTTATCAAATCTTCAGTAGTCATCCACCAGTGGAAAATGGCCAGGAGTTGCCTTATTCATCCTCTAGGAATTAAATACAACCAATAATTAGTACCAAACTCATATTTTTTATCATGTTAAATTGGCAAGAGTTTGGAGACATGGATACATGTATTCAATACACTATTTGTATAACCATTAGATACAGCACACTGGGAGATTTTAATCTAAAAGACTATGGTCATATATCTCAAAAAAGTATCTGCCAGTATGAGTCTGATAAATTTTGAAATTGTTACATGTAACTCATGATGTCCCGGGAGGGTTGGTATGCATGGCTCTGTGGCATACTGATCCTATTGCATTTGGTAACCGAACATCATGTTAATTACGCCAAAATAAATACACATTGCAATACTTATGTTAAACTATATACCAAAGTAAATGCATATCCCAATATTTATCATCCGTCATCTCAAAGTTTCAAAAAGTGTGGACATACTTTTTGAGATACTGTACATGTATGATAATCAAATGATATCTTCCTCTAACCAAAGTCTATCAAACTGGCAAGTATGAATACTGAACCCTTCCTTCAACAAGACACATTCCTTTCAACTGTAGAAAATATGTCTACAACAAGAGCAAATATTTTGAGGTGGGTCTGGTAGCATCCACAAAACCAACATAGAAAACTAATACTTTCTGGGTATTTGTAATACTGTACTGTAGTTGTATAACTTTTTCCTTGCACCCCACCACTACCACCTGCAATTGTTATGTTGATGAAAAGAGTATAAAAAATAGCATTGTAGTATACTATCTCAAAACCACCACCTTATCTAACCTAGACTAATCAAACCTAACCAAATCGAACCCAACCCAAACTAACCTAAACAAACCTAACCTAACCTATAAAAAAATTTTGCTTTATGGTTATTTTGTTGTGAACAATGCATTGTGGTCATTTTTTTCACTCGGTAGGTGAATTGGTTCTTTGAGTATGAACAATAAATATATTTATATATATATGCAAGTAAATCACTGTAGGTGAGCGTGATCTAGGTATATGCTGATAACCACAAGGAAAGAAGAAAACACGAAGTTCCCAAGCGCTTTCGTGTAATTCACCCCCAAAGATGTGAATATATATACACAGTATATATATATATATATATATATATATTAAGAAGATTTGTGATCAGGTGAGAGGGCGGGTCACTGTCCCATCTGACCCAACCACCAACCGTTGTGTGCCATTTAAAGATTAGTAGGGTCATTACCTGACCATTGTGGACCTGGTCTCACCCTCCTCTGTATATATTCATCTTGTTCTGCATTACTCTATCTAGTCTGTACTCACCCCTGAAGATGTGAATTACACGAAAGCGCTTGGGAACTTCGTGTTTTCTTCTTTCCTGGTGGTTATCAGCATATACCTAGATCACGCGCACCTACAGTGATTTACTTGCATATATATATATATATATATATATATATATATATATATATATATATATATATATATATATATAGTATATATATATATATATATATATATATATATATATATATATATATATATATATTGTGTGTATATATATATATATATATATATATATATATATATATATATATATATATATATATATATATATATATATTGTGTGTATATATATATATATATATATATATATATATATATATATATATATATATATATATATATAGGGAAATGAAAACAAGACAGAAAATAAAGTGATGAATAATCCCCCATAAAATCACTGGGTAGTCCCTTGATAATCATCACAAGTTTCCCTGCCTGATGAGATAAATTAGAGATATCACTGGGAATCATCAACAAAAATGTATGTACTGTACAAAAACATAATGAGCCTATAAACACTACTGGTAGTTCCATTTTAGACTGCCTATTAATTTCCTTGGATGCATGGGATGGATCATGAAATGTTGGAGAGATATGCAGGAGGGTGTGTGTGTGTACTCTTAACTGTGTAGAAGAGTAATGTTAAATATATTATCAATATCACCTGGGATATGCAGTAGTGGGAGGCAACCCCAAAAAAAGACATAAAATACAATATATTGTCCATGGAAACTAAATACCCTGTATATCTGTTTTGGCAATCTCTCTTGCAATGCTCTACAACATAATTGAACAAATGATTACCTCAACAAAAAACCTTCAATAACTTAATACTTCTATCAAATGAAAAACAGTACAGTAGCTGCACTTGATAATATTAAGTTTATATCACTACCTCAAATACTAGAGAATACTTGTTAAAAGAAAATACATCGCCCAGACTTTTCTATTTGTCAATGATCAACCTTCAATTTGCAAAACTGTAGTTAAATAAAATCACAGTAAAAATTCAGACTAACATCTTGCAGAGCATCAGAAAATAACCTGTTCCTTGCGTAAAATGATCCATGTGAGATTTTTTTACATACGGCTCATTAATAAAACATTCAATACACACAACACATTTACTAAGCTCACTCCCTCTTTCAATCTCAAAACTATAAAATAAATCATAAGTGTACGCTCATGCCCATAAGGTAGTGGTTCTTAACCAAATGCCGATACTTTTGTTCTTATGTTCTTATGCCGATACTTTTGTTCTTATAATATCCACCTATGAGGCAATTTAACAATGGCTCCACTCAATTACCGAGTCTTCAACAGCCCCTCTACAGAAGAAGAGCCACTTGCCTTAAGGAGAGGGACTCAAAAAAAACCACTCAAAACATTATCAAAATAAGAAAAAAGCCATTTATGATATAAGATACAATCAATGATGTTCATAGTACTAATTTGCTTAGCAGACTTTATCAGGTTACCAAAGCAAAAGAATTAAAGTTTCTGGTCCATTACACTTATTTTACAAAATATGACTATTGTACTATATCATGCTGCCTCAATTTTCAATCCTTAGTCAGTACATTACTATAACTCTATACACTATTGATGCCAAATTTTGAAACACTTCCATACAGCTAAGGGTGTTCATAAGAAGTGTAAGAGTATAACAATTGCAAAGTGATAGGTTCACAATGATATTAATAGTATAATACTGTACTGTACTTGGGGTTCACTTTTCCATAACTTTTAATATCTTGCAGTAAAAAAAAAGGTGGTTACATATATGAGATTAACGCACCACACAATGAAGCACCAACTTACAAATATTGAGTACATATTAATTCTGTAATTAGTCTACATACAGGCATTCATGTAAATTCTAAATTTATTCTACATACAAGCAATTTTCACACAGGTATATATATATATATATATATATATATATATAATATATATATATATATATATATATATATAATATATATATATATATATATATATATTACTTTTAATCAACAAATCACAAAAAAATTAAATTGTACAGTAATAAAAATTTATTTCAACCTCATTTCTGGTTAAAATCACAATAATGTAACCACATACTGCTCATATACAGCAGCTACTTAATACTATGCATACCAGGAGTATGATACTGTACTGTGCTGTACTGTACATAACACTTCAGGTAAAAAAATACTTTTCTCATTGAAACAAAATCAAAATTTATAATATTTATTATAACATCTAATTCAACAATACTGTATATTTACCTTCTAGACAAAAATAATCACAAAAAGATAATCCCTTCACCAAAAGCTATAAGAATGAGAACCACAGCTACATCTTACCACCTTACAGCAGAGACCAGCAACCAATGTTAGTAAAATTCACACAAGAAGGGTTGTACAGCCTTAGCAGTGAAATAAAGAACTGTCATAAAATAATTTGGTGTGCTAAGTCATTTAAGAAGTTGCCAGCCCCTTCTGTATACCAACCAAGTGTGAATAAACCAGACTAAGAACCAGCACAGTACCATGACAACTGAAGGTGCAGACACAACCAATCTCTGCAGCTTAAAACAGCCACCAACCTTAATACGCATTTGGCCAAGAGAAGTCACCAAACCATACAAGATGCTAGCTCAGACAGCATGTAGATGAAGAATATACCAGCCCAAGACACAAGAAAAAACATTAACAAAGGCCCCCCCAAGCATCATTCCATCCTGTTTAAAGAACTTTTACCTTTATCCTATACCAGTTAAACTGCCTTAGCAATGGCAATGCAGAGTAATATGCATATTATAATAATATTTGGAAATTATGTGCAGTGTGTCAATGATTGGCTCAACTCTTAGCCAGGAATTGCAATCCATAAAGACATTGACAGAAACTTGTCCCATTACTGACAAGTCTTTCTGAAAATTACAAACTGTAAGATAAGTATGTAGTGCCTTAAGCATATTATTTTACTGTCTTTATAAATATGAACCTGGAGTTTAAAAATGGCATAATCAAAGGTGGTATTAATGTCGGCAGCAGGAAGACCAAGAGAAAATAGTGAGGTGAGAGCTACAGGTTATTAAAGCATAATGGCTGTGCACAAGTAAAATAGAAGTCACAAGAAACCAGGATAAAAGGGGTAGTCAAACTGCTTGTGTGTGGTTAGTAAAGAGCCTACAAGGTGGGGCAGGGAAGCCAATAATCACACAGCATTAGGTGCCATCACCCAGCCTCCTCAAGCCCAACACCAGTCTTCCTGCTCAGGGACAACAGGAGCTTCCTGTTAAATATATACAGAAGCAATCTTTATGAGTCAGGTGTTCAGGCTGGTGATGGGAAGGGAGCCTGGGCTGGTGCTGGCCTTACCTTCCCTAACCCCTTTACCAGGCCCACTCCCTGGACTGGGAGCCTCTGTAAGCAAACTAGGCAGGGGTGGATTACCAGTTGGTAACTCAGAGTTGCAGAGGTCATGACGGCAGCAGTATAACTCTTCTTTCATCCGTAGGTAGTCAGTGCGGGTGTGGCCATCTCGGCACTTGAATGAATGGTCTGGAGGGAACTGCTGCTTTTTGTCCAAACACGCCTGCTTCCTGTAGCAGCCAGTCAGAGTGACACACATAGCCGTTAGTGCCAGCTATTCCTCTACACAAGAGGCACTTGCTGGGCCCATACTTTCCTTAGTAATCCACCCACTCAACATCAATGAGAATACCCTCTAACACTCACTGACAGTTCTCTTTTTTTAATTATGTATCCATATTTTACCCATTACAAACATCATTCACATTTTTTCTCTATTACTGCTACACATATATTCAATTCACTAACTGGTTCAATTTGGAAAAGATAATACTGTATATATTCAATACACTAACTTCTTCAAAATTAAAGATTTTTTAATCACACTATAAAAATCATGAATAAAATCATACAAAGGCATAAATAATCTACTTTTAAACTTAGAATAAAGGAGGAGAGAAATCAACTTACTTTATAGCCAAGCTATACTACACGACAGTACATGTCTCCTAACAATGTCACATTGTACCTCAATGCAACAGTGCCAGTCAGTTAATGTCATATTATCCTCCAAAATTTTACACACTGAGATGAAAATATATATTTAGTGGCTTCTGTGTCATAACACCATTGAAAAAAAAAAAGACTATTAAAAATAAAGCTAATACAGTAATATTCTTTGCTTAATTTAAAAAAATACTAAAATTATATTTTTGCTATATCATCTTAATACTTCAGCTAATGTTAATGAAACACTCATCAGTGATTTGTGTGTAATGAGCGGAAATAAAAAGCTAAGGACAGGTGGATAGACGAGGAACAACTTGCAGTCCTCATGTGGTTTCTCGAGAGCAACCAATTATAAAATCTTACCATAACCAACGGGTTAAAAAAAATCATGACGGCAACCTTACTTGTATCCCTGTAATACTGCAACATTAATAAACATGTAGTTCATGGAGGCTCTCATATTTTCTGGAAACTGTGAATTTACTAATACAACACAGGTATCCCCTGCTATACACATGGCTTAGGTTCCTGAAAACCATTCGTGAAGTGAATTTTCATATCTCGAATAACAGAACATATGGGGAAAATAGGGTTTGGTTCCCCATTGATAAGAAAACCCCAATATCATGCCCCCCAAAACATTCAATCGATTCATGAACAAAAAAAAAAATCATGATAAATAGTTCACTACTACAGTACTGTACTGTAATTTACTAACTAACACATGAACCCTCTTGCGCATTATGATGCAAATTGCGTCAAATCATTGGGTTGCACAATTTGCATCGGTGGTGCGTATTTCGTCATTAAACCTTACACCCTGGTTGCCGCTCCGGAACGCCCCGGGTGACGCGCGCATTTTCCCGCCACTGTTAAAATGCCCAGCATGGGTGATAGGTTCCAGTGTGACTATTTGCCTGTCACTCCACACCTCGGCCACAGGGAAGCTTCCTGAACGTAATTACCTACTTTTGCTTGTTTCATTTTCATTTTGTCCATTGTATCATGTTGTATCAAAGTAATATTGCTAAAAGTAGTGTAGTTGTAGTGTAGTATTACTGAAAAATAATGCTATGATTATGTTATAAATGTATTTATTTGTCTAATTATCATTTTATGCATTACTTGCTCTACCAAACACAGGCAGCCTGGCGACCGACTGTTTGTGTGTTGCCGAGCACTTTTCATGAAAAACAATGCAAATAAAATATTCTAAATTAATTATTTATAGCAAATAAGTATTATGATCAGTAAATATATGCATTACTGGCAATCCCAGACACAAAGGCAAGCTAAAAATAGCTGCTAAGTGAGTAGGTGACCACAAGTGCTCGCCGTCAAAAAGCTGTCCCGTTATCTCCTGTCAGCCATATTGGTACATCGCACCTGTCTCTTTATTTCCTCTCCCATCCTCCCCACAATTAGTCATATAAAAATTCCAAAGCCACTGTTGGAAAGCTCATAAAATTCTGCTTCTATAACTATAAAACATTGATAGGCTTGTGAGAAAATATCAGACATGATGCTGGGAACAATTTTGTTTTCTTTATTCTAGTCTTATTATTTCTGCTTATGTTAAAGCCAAAACAGTAATAAAGTCAGTGATGTATAAATCATGAAAAATATATTTCTTGTGGGATAAATTGGCCTCCCGTGAGTAGTTTCATATGAATTTTGTTGTGGTCACGGAAGCTTAAAAACTTATTGATAGGGCGAGAAGGTTAAACATTAAATACTATACAAATAAAAATATGCAGCTAAAACCATTAAGAAATAGCTAAATGTAAGCTTAACACAACCACTATTTGCATAGGTGCTGGCTGCGTGACCTCAAGCCTCGCCAACGCAACAAAGCCCAACTGGATGTCTGCCTCTGCCTACCCTTAGCACCCGACTTTCCGCTCCCCCTTCCCACTCTCACACAAAAGAAATGCAAGAGATATTTCTTTTAATTTTTTTTTAAATTACATATGTAGGATTGTGTGTACATGTAACCGAGTAAAAAAACCTGAAGAAAGTTAAGTTTATCTGCCCAAAATAACTTTAACATAACTCGCCTGCTAACTCTCGCTGGCGCAGAGAGATCTTTATTCCCTCCATGTTTTTTACCTTATATTTTTTTTCACATTTTCTATACAGGATTGAGTGCATGTAACTTAGTAAAAGAAATAAAAATAAAAAAGAAAGTGAAGAAAGCTATGTTTATCTACCCAAAATTACGAGTTGAAAAATAACGACAGTACAGTATAACATAGCTCACACTTCAGCCTGGTAGGGAGAGGACTAGGGGGGACATATGATTAGAATTTTTGCTTGAACTAAAATTCATACAAGCGGGGAAAGCTTACGGGAAATAATAAGGGGGTGTTCATTTAGGAAATTTGTACAAGCAAATTTTCATATCTTTAACGTTCGTACAGCGAGGGATACCTGTAGAGTAATGGAGTGTATAAACTACTCTACTGCGTATTATTTATTTCAGCTGTTGGAGATTCAGAACAGACCAAAATAATCTAGCCATCAAAAACAACACTATTGTACCTTGCTAGTCAGAGGTATATAATTCAAAAGTTCAGTAAATTACATATTTCCTTATCCCTGGGGACCATTTTTATCATAATTTTGTTCACGTTCATACTATAATTACAATGGGAAGTAAAAATTATAAAAATGAAAACGGCGAGAAAAATTTCTACTTAAACATACCGGGATTGAATTTCTACTTGGCAACCACCTACAATGCCCAAAACGTGGGAGGACTCGTGTGTAAAAAATTTCACAATTAATTTTTTCCTCCCCAAAAGAATGCATGGAGGCACATTTAGAATCTCCACCAATTACTAACCACTAAAAGCCCTGAGATGGTGAGATGATCAACACCACTAGGACTATGCCAAACCAATACCCCAAAATCCAAACATGTGTCTTTTACCAACAGGCAAGTACAGTACTATATCTGATGTGAAGAATTTTAGTCCTAGATACTGTGTGCAAATTTTTCAGACAGCTATAAAGAACTACAGGCAGACTTCGATTAACGACCAAAATACGTTCCTGAAAACCACGCACTAATGAAAACTGTAATTATGACATGACTTCAAGGGAGATTTGGGCCAGACAGCACTATTATTCACCCATAAGCAATATATTAGACCTTTATTGTGACAGTGGTAAGACCACAAAAAATGATTGCATAAGCAATATATGTTTTAAATCAATTTACACACAAAATCAATCTTTAATCATAAAAACTACAAAGGTCATGGCACAGGTATCTCCCGAGATACAAATGGGTTAGGTTTCAAAAAACACATTCATTGGATGAATTTTCTTATCTAGAATAGAAAAACATATTGGAAAAATAGGGTTTGGTTCCTCCATGACGAGAATACCCCAATATCATACTCCAAAAAGACGAAATAGGTTCACAAACAAGAAAAACTACTTATAACTAATGATGAATTGTTTACAACAACTGTAATTTACTACCTAACATATTAAAAACATCAATAAAATACTATCTAGACATAAATATGCAGCTAAAACTATTAAAGAAAAGTGAAAACAAAGTTTAACACAGCCGCCAACTCCGCCATTTGCTTTGACGCTGGCTGCTTCATGCTTGGCCGCCCTCAAGCGTTGCCATAACAATCATCCCGGCTGCCTCTGCCAAACCACAACACTCCCTCCCCGCTCTAACACACAGAGAAATGTTCATATTCTTTGTTTTTCAACTTATGATAGTTATTTCTTATCCTTTTTTTTCACATTATGTGTAGGATTGTGTTTGCAAGTAACTGAATGAAAAAAATATGAAGAAAGTTGCAGTATATCTATGTACCCGAAATAACAAGTTGAAAAATAACCATAACCTCAGCCTGGTAGGGAAAGAGCAAGGGGGATGTGGCTGCCCCAGCTGACTCCTGGGGGGTGTGCGATTTGAATTTTTGTCAGGAATCAAATTCTAAGTGGAGAAAGCTTATGTAACACAAAATAGTGGTGTAAATTTTCTTATCTCAAGCGTTCATATCTCAAGGAATACCTGTATTGTATATACCAATGCATTCAGGCAGTGTAAGAGAATGATGGTTAACAAGTGGGAGAAGCTACTGCTGTTAGGACAGGCCAGGCAGTATCTTGCCCTCCTCATAAACCGCATGTCTCTTCTTGATGATAGTGATAGGTCAACAAGGGTCACAAAGAAATAAAGAGTTACCACGGTGCTATAAGCATGATGTTTAAAATTGGCCGAGTAATGCACTGGTCAAATGCGCACTGGTCAAATGCACACTGTTCTCATTGGCTGACCGCACAGCATACAGAAAAGACGAGCCTGATGTATGCTACTTGTTCTCGCACAGGACTCTTGAACCAGTTGATGAATTTTAACCATTTATGGAGTAGGGGGCCCAAAAAATTTCCAGAAGGAAAGTGAACGCTATACAATGCAGCTTTATTCAAGGTCTGCCTGTATAGTTTATATGTCTTTATCATAGACACTTGTTTTATTAATGTCACGATCCGCTGTTCGTACATTTTAAATGACACCAGTTCTGAAAAAGGATTGATATGAAGTATGTTTGCACCAGTGCACTGTATTTTGTCATGTACTGGTCCCAGACAAGTCCATCAACAGGAAAAATCTTTTGTGCTGAACATGAAGAGTATTTAATGGAGAATTTTCAACAGGTGTTAGCAGTTACCTACAACTTGCTTATAGTGATACTTGCAGAATTAACTTTATGCTAATATGCCACTGAGAATTAAACTCCCATTGCTTATTAATATCTAATTTTTGCTGATGTTCATACAGGATCCAATTTGAAAACCAACAGAGTTTTTTTTTTTTTTACATGCAGGCCCCAATTTACAAAAGTGTCCCATTCCTGAAAACTTTACATAATTTTTTTTGTGTAAATCCGATAACATATTCCCATGGAATCCTATTATAAACGCAGACACATTCATACAGGGGAAAATATATTCCCTAAAACATCATAAAATGCTACAAACATGTTTTTGAGGAAAAATTTTTGTCTAAACAGTAAAAATTATAAGCCAATGAGAAACTTACGTGAAGTACATGCAATGGTAAACACAGAAATTACTGAGAAACTGTGCCACACAAACATAGCTGTATGTTGTTTTGATTTTTAAATAAGAAAATATTATTGCATACATACTTTAAATAAAAAATATATTAACTACAGTTTATTTTGAAGCAGGGAGTTCCCTAAAAGCAAGTTAAATAGGTTTGATGATGTTTTAGAAGCTCTAATGAGTCGCAATGGTTGCCGAAAGTAGAGTTCATAAATAATTATTGTCTGATTGAAGAAATTTATTTGTATTAATATCACATTACTATTGTTTTCACAAAGCTCAAATTAAATCATAAAATTTAATTAGTTTATGACAGATGCTACTGACATGTACTGTAAATTGAAAAATGGGACTATTATTTTTCATAACTGTGGATTTTTGTAAACCTTTGTAAAATGGAACTGCCTGTATTATCAATACTGTAGTAGAAAATTATCTTCATTACTGCATTTATAAATTTTAAACAATTACACATCCTATTAACAGTAACTGATTAAGTGACATGGTACCACAGCTAAACAGCTCCTGGTTCAGTTCCACCACATCCCGATTAGTTCCAGAACTGATGTTTAGGCAAAATTGAATTTAGTCATATCTACTTTACTTCATATCATATTCTTGGTATATTTGTGAATTCATTAACTTTTATATGTTATTTATATTTACTGTAATCATGTACAATACTTTGTTTCTCTATTATTATGAAGTGAATAGAGCTTTATTTATTTTTCATGTCATATACTTTTTCAAATTATAATTTTAGCATATTTCATAAAAAATAATGACACAACAATCCATTTATAAAAGAACTTTTTCATTGAACTCAACAAACTTTTGCAATGAACTGAACAAGAAATAAAAATTAAGTGCCATTTAGATGTAAGAATAGGATTAATTCCTACAAGTAATTTTTTAAGTCCGACTGTCTCTCGGCATTGAAAAACGCTGTTTAACAGGTACTTGAGTGCAGGGCAACACTGACACAATGTACACAGCTTCAAGAATAATATCAGGAAAAGGTGGAATTGCATCTAAGATGCTGTCAAACTCCTATCTTCCCAAGTTTTCCATGACCAAACATGCTTGAACGATGGTAGTTTGAAGATCAACTTCGGAGTTTCCCATTGTGATAACTTCAGTGATAGATTTCCTTCATTCTTGCTCATCCAGGAAAACTTCAGACTCATTTTCCACAATGTCGATGTAGTAGGATCACAAACTCTCCAGTCACTTAGCAATATGGCCTCCCTAACACACCGGTCGCCAAGCTCCAGTTATATATCAAAATCAAGTTCACAGCCTACTCAGCAAAGAATTACTCACTTTGGGCTGGGCTACAGTTAAAAAAGAATGAATGTCAGGAGCTGATATCAATAGCCACTTTATCCTTCATTGAAAGAAAGAGGTAGCTATTGATTGACAGAGGATTAGCAAAAAAATCAATATCAACATATGATATCTTGAGCCACCAAACAATATTAGCAATAGCTACATCCTTTGCATTCCCTGTCTGAGTGCAAACTGTAGGCAGATAGCGACTCAGTGAAGCAACTGAGAGAACATTTTTGCAGGAGAATTATTTGGCACCGACACCTTACGGACAACTCGACACCAATATAAAATTCGGCTGGGACCGGGAACCGTAGATTTTGGGCAGTTGTAGTTCTGGGTTTGGTTCCTCTAAAATTTACTGATTCTGGGTTCACTTCCACATCACTACTGATTACTGTAATGCACTTCTTGCTGAACAGGAATTGTCATGTATAGCTCTACCAATACTATCACAGAGCACACTGCTAATCACTTTGTATGTCCAAGCAAGAATCACCTTCCCATATAAGAGGATGTACAGCATGGAGTTACTGTACTGTAAAGTCTCAGTAGTATTTCAACACCATTTTAGCCACTACCATCTTGTCAGTCTTAAATGAGTATCAGATACAACAATCTTACATCAAGCGTTACAATGCAAAACAAACAAACTATGAGTACACCAGCCTTGGCCTTCAAGGGTAATCCCTAATGTTTTACAGGTCTGCCTGAGCTAACCTCAAAGATAATCCCCAAATTTATAATACTCGGAATATGAAAGAACTAAAAAATTTAATATTTTTTATCATTACAGATTTTTAGTTTGTATAAGCAAAAGAAATTGACAAACTCCTCCAAAAGGTAAAATAATGTAAAGAGTGACTTGAGATAATATAGAAATATGTTAATAAAAATTTAATTCATTTTCATGACATCACTGTTGACCAGCATTATAAACATCACTTATTATTTGTCAACTATGGGAAGAAATAAATTAACTCAATACTCAAATTTGTTAACCTTTATATTTCTTAATCATTCTTAAAAAATATCAAGCTTGTGGAAAAAAATAAATATCACCGGTATTGGCCTTTTCTTAACCACAAACCAAAACTGTAATAGTCATCCCCGTGAATGTGAAACTTGAGAGTTACTGGAGTAACAATTCACAGAAGCTTTCAGTATTATTTATATATCCTTAACCCTTTTAATGCAATTCCCATGCTATCATTTTCAATTCTTATACTATCATTTTATTTTGGCTACCGTCAGAGCTTTTATTCAGCTTAGGGGAATCTCCCATAGCCAAAGGGTTAATTGAAATAATCGTCAAGATTTCTCAAACGTTCAAGCAATTTTTGTTGGCACGCAGCAAAAAAATCAAATACAGGTACAGTACATTAAGGTCTTGTAAAACAACAAGCCAATAGAAGGCATTATTATTACAACATGCCATATAAAATATGAATCCAGTAATTTCATATTGTACAGCAAATTCTTTCTATAACAGGGTCAGGTTAGCTCACTGCTCACTCAGGACAGCAAGGGTAGTCTTCTGCCTGCCATCTTGGATGCAACTGCCTTCTAAGTCACCAAGACCAGTAATCACATGGGAAGCAGTAGCAACGTCAGTCCTCGCTTGTGTTACACTACACAAAGACTGTCATTACTCTGTGTGCACCACATATTATGTTTTATATAGCTTCCATGCTGTTATTGTATCATTTTCATACTAATTCTAGGTGTATTATAATGGTTCCCAAGCACACCATGCAGCATTCTAGAGATGCTGCAGTTTACAAATACAGTAAATGAATAAGTTTCAACTTAGAAAATATGAGAAATATGCCTGTTGCCTCTAGCACCATACACCTTCACTACTTTCTCCAACATAAATACTGTACCAGTTGAATTTTGTTGTTTGTAGTGCAAATTATATCAAAATGAATGTGAATGCTTAACTACAGATATTTAAAATAAATAATATCATTTGTACTTTTGGCGTGAAAACACTAAGACCTCTCCAATCTAGACAAATTCAGTTCAGGGCTGATTCAAAGAATTAGATTAGAGTCAATAATAAGGGCAGTATTCCCTTAAATCAAACTATAATGTTCAATAAATATACCACACTGCCAAATTTCTATGACATGACAATAAATTAGATCTAGATTGTTAGATCGGTTTTATTAGACTGAAATACATTCTTATGCCAAGGACATGGCACAGTTAGGAAAAGTACCTGTCACAGACAGATAATGTGTTAGAGATAAGTCATAAACCTGGCATGGTTAGGCCAAGAGCCAGTTAAAGTTTGGCTAAGACCATGCTCTAGTTCGGCCAACAACCTGTTATAGGGAGGCGAGAACCTGTCACAGGAAAGCCAAGTGGCTGGACCTGAGTTGGGTTGATTCATAAAATTAAAGGTTAAGAATGATGTTAGATGGCAAGCGAGGAACACAGTTGATGCCAGTCATCGGTCCTTAATCTAGCCCTGAGAGGTAACTGTTGTCATATACACCTCTCTTTAGGGACTTTAATTTTAGCAGGATGGTATCTAATTTTAGGAATTAGTTCCACCCACTACTGTCTCAGGGTTACCCTGATTTCACCCCAACAGACAGACTTGCTGGGCTAATATGTGAGTTGCTTAGTCCACAGCCCATCTTCCAGTTCTGGATGACCAAGAAAGAGAAAAGTCCCACATCTCCAACATTCTCATGCTACAGACCACTCACCACTAATGGACCTATTAAGCAAATCTTGATTACGTAGCATTCTTGAAAAATATATTAAAGAAGTTTAATTTTTGAAATACCAGTAATAAATCAATGTGCCAACTTCAGGTGTGATGGCTGATGACTAAAGCCTTTCATTCCAAATGTTTTCTGGCTACCTTACCAGTCCTCCCAGAATCTCTCTCTCTCTCCAGAACCCTTTAATATCTCTTCTACTACCCTTCCATTTTAACTCATGTTAAAGAAGTACCGTATTTAATTTTCCTTAATCTATAAATTTTCATTATTTCTCTTCCTCTTGCCAGTCTTAGTACAATGAGCCCTCATTTTTTCTATCAGTATAATGTATCTAAAAATTTCTTACAAGTTTATTTTGTAGGTTTTGTTTCCAGTACAGTACTCAGTGAGTGAAGATAATCCTTTTCCCAAATTTAAAACAGAATTGATGACTATATTTCTTAAAGAACAACTGTAATTTTTCTATTTTATCTTGGGAGTTTCACCTGTATCCAATGAGCAGATGTGGTTTACTGTACTGTATTATGTGCAAATACAGCTGGTCTTCATCTACAAAAATCTCAACAAACGGAGGGATGCCATCACACACACACACACTCATGAATACAACACATGAAAAACAGTACATGAGTGAGCCAAAAATATGGAAAGCAAAGATGGAAAAGGTGTCAAGACTGAGTAGTGCCAAAATAAAATGCAGTGCTAGTACAAATGTTGTCTTTAATAAATGTCACAATGAATGCAGTTGTGAATAAATGCTGAAAAGAAGGCCAGAAGGATGCAGTCATGAATTAATGCCATAATGTACTGACAAATTAGGTGGTGGGATGAATGCAGTCACAAACAAATGTCAAATGAATGAAGTCACAAAATAGGTGTCAGCATGAAGGCAGATACAAATCGGTGTTAAATGAATGCAGTAACATACAGGTGTCAAAATATACGCAGTAATACATGAGAAACAGAATGTATGTAGTCATTGTACCTCTGTATGGTATAGCATATCTTCATAAACAAATCGTGACATAGGTGTACAAGGAATGGAGTGTAGGATCTGTCAGAAGGCTTATATTATATAGTGAGTAGAATGCACAACCAAAGGAACCATAGCAGTGTTTCTAGGGAAGGAGGTAGAAAAGTATTACAATGGCATAACAAAAAAATGTTTTGAAGATGAGGGTTCACATCTAAAAACAAAAAAAATAGAATAATATTTTAAGACTGTATACTTGAAGAAGGCTATTTTGAAAATACTTCACAACTTCACAATTACTAATAAATGACAAAGGAAGAACTACATATCAAAGCCCTTCACTACAGGGACACCACTTTCAATAGTTTATCTGGCTAAAGCCAGAAAATTTTATTCAACTCAGAGGGAAGTCCATACACAAGGGGTTAAGGTGAATAAGGAGAGGGAGGAATATGTTATTTAAGTTCATTTACAAGAAATGCAGCACTTAAAAGTGTAATAGCCTTTAATAGGATATAAGGACAAGTGTGCCTTGAAACAATGCCATGATAATCAACTAATAGGAAATACAACTATGTAGATACAAAACTTCTCAAAATCAGTGCAAAATGCATAACTCAACTTTTCCTTGTTCAAAACGTCATTTTCACAACATATCGGATAGGAAAAACAAATACAGCCCCCCCCCCCCCCCAATGTTTGCAGATTTTTTTTCGTGGTTCTCTATTATTCGTGGATGACACCCTGGATGTACCCAAGAATGTCTGTGGGTAGTTTTAAAGTTGCCGGCATTTTCAAGGCTGGAACAGGGGCCATTCATTCTAGGGACAGTAATTTATTTTACCTGTATTGTATACAGGTATATGTGTGTGTGTGTGTGTGTGTGTGTGTGTGTGTAGACACACACACACACACACCACACATACAACTAAATAATAATGGGAAAATACTCTCACAAATAATCAGAAACAAATTTATTAAAAATGTGATGGTCTACCCTCAAGTCTGTGCTATATTAATAAAGTAGTAATTATCCTAAGGGCAACACATAAAGGGAATATACATTTCTTTGTACAAGAGTAAAAATGTAACCCCCCCCCCCCCCACCGGTCAGCAAATGTTATTCGCAGATTTGGCGATTCATAGCCATTTTGAGCACCTAACCCCTGCGAATTTGGGGGCCCCCTGTAATAACACAGGACTCAATGCTAGCCATTCCCTCAACCCTAATGCCCCAGAGCACTGAGAGAAAAGTGAAGGCAAAAAAATAAGGTGTACAGCCCCACTGCCCGAGAAGCAAACAAATTTTACTTGAGAAATAATGAAGACTTAACATCACACATCTTAAATATTGTTTAACTTTGGCTTTAAAGAAAAATTTATTGAATAATATATAAATAAATAACAAAATTAAAAAGTACGAATGAACAATTATAGAAGATAAATGCTGAAGAATCCCAAACATTAACACTTGGGCAAGTACTGTACAAAATATATTCAGAATAGCGATAACTTTATACTCACTTGTCGCCTGTAGGAGTACAGTATAGTAGTTTCAAAAGTTAGCTTTGAACCCTATAAAACTTTTTTACTATGAGCCAGTACCAAAAAATTATACTTGTAAGTCTTATGTTACATGAGAAGCAAAATTTCTACAAAAGCAATCATAATAATCAACTGGCAAGCAGTTATTTTTGTTCAATAACATCATTGTAATTTAATGCATATTTCAGTTTTCCAACATGAACAATTGTATATAATGTTTTGAACATCATGCATAAAATTAGATAATAAAGCAGCTCTTTTACTTAAACAGCAGTAGCATCAAATGACAGGTGTTGGATCTTAGAAAACAGGTGCTGAATCTTAGGTAACAAGCAATAAATATTATGACAAATGACTGATCTTAAACATGAAGCACAACATTATTGCACTCAAGGAATCAAAACTGAAATATAACACCAGTCAGTGCTTGACTATCAAATCATGCTACAGCCAATGACAACCACAAGTCTCCCCACAAGCTTATATACTCACGCACGCACGTACCTTGAGTAACAATTACACGTAATATATTTACATATTTCTTATAAGGCAATTAATGGGCCCAAATATTAACATTACTGGTACTACTACTTCCTTGAAACTTTACAGAAAAGGGCAGAATAGATACAGGCATTACTTCCTCACACTCACTCCAACCCAGGAGCACACAAAGAAATAACCCATACGCACATGCACCCACACATTACTATCCACTTCACATCCACATCTTGTATGCATAAATTTTACATAAAAACTAACCGTGAAATGTTACAAATATATCATATACGAAATATTCTAAAGCCCATACAGATAAACATGCAATCATCATCATAATTAACGTACCGTATATCTGTAAAAAAAATTATTAGCTATGCTAGAATACAAAAACACACATCATAATAATGAAAATTTTCTACAAATTAATGTGTGCAAGATAATGAATCATATATGAAGATAATAACAATTATACAGTAGAATAAAGATACATAAAAAAAGATTCATTGTTGCATGTAAAATTTTTAAAGTACTGTACAATTAAAATGTGTTAGCCTATAAGTACTCCACAAGTACTCCTCAACATCATCATCCATATTATTATTATTATTCACAAAAAATGGGTTTGGGACACAGCTGTTAAGTAAAGCAAATAATCATTAACCTATAAATAAAACAAATTATCATTAATATATATACTATATATATATCAGGGCTTTCAAAATCTATTACCTTAAAAAGTACTTCAAGAAATGAGTAGTACTCAAGCATTTCTATGGGACTGGGAGACACTGAAGCCCTCTACATGACTAAATGTAACAGCTTTATCTAGTACCAGTGACAAACAAAACTACCAAATATTACTTGATTTTTAAAGCCCCAATTGTGCATAATCACACTTGTTTGTTTGTACTCAAGTCAAACGTTTTTCAATCAAAATACTGTACCAAAAATTAATTATTCTTCACAAAACTTGAAAAGAATAGGGCATTAGCTTTAAAGCAATAATCAGGATGAAGCAGTCTGAAAAATATTTTAGTATACTGCAATAAAATCCTCTAATATCAAATGGGCTTCATAATTCTACAGATAATTTTTCTAATATTGTACAGTCTCACCCAAAGGTTTGTTAACTCTCCCAGTCAGCTACTGCTGCACTGCCTGCTTCAGATATATGAACTTGAGTCTGTTACTTCGAACCTTTAGATTCATTCGTATTGGTTTCATGTTCTGGTTGGTAGCGAGACATTTTCAAACATCTGAAGCAGGCAGTGCAACAATAGCTGGCTGGGAGAGTTAATGAGGTTTTGGATGAGACTGTACAATCTACCCCAAAACTTTTTTTTAAATTTGTGATTAAAAAGAAATAATACTTACCTACATCAAATAATTTAACAGCCAATTACACATCACCCACCTACTTTTGCATCCATAAACTTATGCCACTCCCATCATTCTCTACCATCTGTCAACTACCCCCACTTCTTATATAAGTGATGAAAATTTGTACCTAAATATATGACCCTGAACAATGCATTATCAGAATTTCAGCCAAGGAAACATTTACTCATACCTGACACTGTTAAACTATAAGGCACTAACTTCTTTATCCACCTATATTTTATAAGCCTTTTCCTTCCATTCAAGCAGTATGCACTTTCCCTAATACAACTGAAGGTCTGGCAATTGGACAAACCCTTCTCACCTAAAGGTTTTGGAACTATTGTGGCTGGCAACGTTGCACTGTGCTTATATTAACCTTCACTGGCTCTAGCTACTAGTGGGGGAGGGGGGACAATTACTGCTTCTGACTGCACATCACAATAATAAACACACATAAAAACACTGGAGGTCAAATAGCAAATCTGAAAACTAGCGCAACAATCAATTTGTACACAAGAACAACAATATTTTATGACAGAAATAAAGATTACAACAGGCTACACTATATAGTTTTTAAAATGATTAAGTATCATCATCTTCTTCATCATCATCACCACCACCACTGTTTTATGGCAAATTTCCATGACTGAATGAGTTAGCCAGTTCTCCATGCTGCACTGTCACTTGCAGCTTCTCCCTTAAAGTTCCTAATTCTGAGGTGATTTCTTTTAACCTCTCCCTAGGTCTCCTATCCTCCACATGAAGACTCATGCATCACCTGACCCAATTAGTCTCCTCCATCTCTAAATCAGCCCAAACCATGTCAACCAGCCTCTATACAAAACCTCACCAACTCTCAAAATCCAGCCACCCTCCTACTTCTGAACAGGGGTTCCTATATCTCAGCATCGCATTACACAACCATTTCACCAATGGGACAACTAAAAGTAAAGAGTGAGGAAAATCCACGATGGTGTTCTAAAGGCAAATTTGAACCACCCTCATTAAATTCTTTCACACTAATCTACATTGCACATGGACTTGGGCTAAAAGTCACTCTGTTGTAGAGAAGAAAAAGTCATATAAAATACAAAACTTCATTAACCTACATCACAGTCATCCATTCTTTAGTTCCCTCCCCTCTAAGACATTAGTATATTGTCATTTCTCAATCTTGCCCAGCACAGTACACTGCTCCATAAAATTAGCACTCTATATAACTAACAAATAAAAATGTACACAAATTGTATCTTTTTTCACTTCCAAACTCATTCACAACATACTATGCATCTTTGCAAAAATTCAGCCTACAATATTTTAACTTATCTTCGAATTTTGATGCCATTTCTTCATTGACCTCTAACTCCCATCTTTAAGTGAAATATTCAAAAAATTAAGAAAATATCTAAAAAAGCTGTACAATGATAACTTACTTCACAGTTTGTGTTTTTCCATAAGTATTCATAGTAATAGTGACAAAGCAGTAACCATCCGTCTCACACACTCCAGAATCACAATCCGAACATACACACTTCAGCAATCTGTCTTCAGGTGGTGTTGGAAGAGCTTGCACAATGCCTGAAAGAAAGAATCCCATTTACATTTCTTTCACAACTGTTGTAAATGAACATTGTGTATACTAATAGACATAGAATTTGTTAAGTACAATTCATTTTGAGGTTGAAAAAACAATGATGAATTCCTGTGTATGAACAGAATCTAAAATGACACTTTAAAGCAATCAACTTTATATGCACACACACAAGGTTCACTGGTGTATAAAACACAATTTTTTGACCATAACCTATACAATGCAATGAATAAAGCAACTGGTGCCACAAATATGAATAAAAAAAGTCTTACCAAACAGCTCAACAAATTTTCTTCAAACACTAAAAATGTGGCACTTGAATTATGTGGACAATTTAGGCAGTTAACAATAAACTCAATTCGGACAATAAAAATGATATGCATTACTTTAATCGTGTACCAGATTGTGTAAAGGGCTGCAACCTCAAGAAAAGAAAAACAAAACAAATGACAGCTAAGGAAGCTGAGAGGGATGCACCATATTATTAACAATAATTGTACTTAGGTTAACTATATCGAACACCTCCTTATTACCAGAAACACCCCTTTTCGCACATGGAGCTACTTGTGACCTTCTAGCATGAAAGAGCCGTACTGTATTTTTTTTCCGGGTATCGGAAACCCATTCATTTTTTTAAACTAACTACAATCTATGTAAAATTGGTTGATCTTTCATATAAAACCATAAAAAACAAATGCAAGACTATTTTTGAAGACGTAAAATCGTGAACCTATTTCAAGAACAACAAAAAATAGAGTAAGCACATCATATAAACCACTTTTTATGCTTTAGATTGATGAAATCAGAAATTGAATGAGTACTGGTACAGGTATGTACAATGAAAGACAAAAGTCGTATTGTAAAATTTGGTGAAAACATATCCAGAAGGACTAAACTTTTGGTGCGCTTTGCCTTGTGATAGGGGACTCTCATAATGTTTCACGAGTTATATTTAATCAACGGACCAAACCACGACAAGACTTTCGTCTTTGTACACATTACTAAGACTAAATAAGGAAAATTTTCCAAAATTGTTTGCACTCTCTTTAGTTTCTACCCTTAACTTTATATTTACCCTCCCATTTTTCCATTGGTTAACATAAGGTTTATACAATTACCTCAATAAAATTTGATTACCACAAGAAAGTAGGCTTCAAGGAATGATGAGGCACCAAAATTTCATGTGTCAATCAGAATTCCTTCATTTATGAGGATTTTTCTTTTTTTGAATGACATATTAATGAGTAAGACGCTAACTGGATGACACTAAATATTGATGATTAGTCTGTGTTGTGGTGTGCGAGAGTTATGGTTTAAAAACTCTTCACCTTTGTACTTTTTTCCTCCTTTCTTACAAGCCCTTTCCTATTTTGGTGGAGGGTAGCAAGACTCAAGCAGAACAAAGGCTTCCCCTGTCAGTCTAACATCAGATTCTTTTAGCATTTCAATTATAACAAAAACTATATTTCCCTTCATACATATTTAAGAAATTACCCCCAAAAATGCCTGTGATGAAAAGAGAGTATAGAGGCATAACATTACCAGTCATGTGTTCAGATACAGCTGCTTGTGTTGTGGACGACTGGGCATCACTGCTCGACTCCAGGACTCCAACTCCACCATCTTGGAAAGCTATTAAATCAAGAATTAGAATTTGTTGTATATTTTTTTTTTTACTAAATTCATATATAAAGCTGTACAACATACAATATTTTTAAAAAGCCATACACATAAAACTTTAATGCGTAAACCTTAAACACTTCAATAAGCATCCGATCTCCTGAAGATGTACTATAACTGAAACTTCTTAAGGGTAGTGTGACAATACTCCAGCAATTAAACTTGTGTCACAAATAGGATAAATTACCTAACAGTCATTGCATCACTTTTCACTACCCAGACCTACAATGAAATTAATAGCTGGTTGTATACAGTACATACATAAATATTATTAGTGTTAGCATAATTTCACATGCACTTAAGTGAGTTCCCAGCTGAGAAGAGATTCCCCGCCCCGTCCTCAAGAGTTACAGCTGATTGGCTGTTGCAAATCTGTCCAATTTCGTCCAGAAGCAATGATGTATTTCTAAATGAGTTTATTCATAATTGTTGGGATGACAGTTTCTGACAAGAAAAATATTTAGCTAAATTATATAACGATGCATACATTCATTATTTCAAACTTGAGCACATAGGAAGTTTATCAGTAATCTTATACATGAATAATTCCCGCCCGCCTCCCATTCTCTCAAAGTTCATCCTTCTCGCTCGCACCACGCATGCCCAGTAATAGTTGCCACATCCCCAAGCCTTGTTTTGAAAGTATTCCAAGGATTTCTTTTTATTACGTTTTGACTTTAGTGCCACTGGTGGAATTTTTTGTAGCCATGAGTTCCAAAGCAGTAGTGTAGTGGCTAAAAGGGAGCGTAGTAGCTATGGGAAGGACGTGAAATTAAAAGTATTGTAATCGTCCGTAAGAAGAATGAGGAACATGTGTCTTGACATCTCAAGCACCTTGCACATGCCTGAAATGACCATACTTAAGAAATAGAAACGAGGGCTTCAACAATACGGAGACATTCAGAGGTGAAATTAACACGGGAAAAGAGTAATATGGTGGAAAGTAGGGAGAGACAGTAGACAATCCAACTAACCCTGCCTTTCTCATCCTCACACTAATCCTCCTCTCCCAACCCTCACCTCCATCCATTCAATTGAGCCCAACATCTCTACTTTTAAAACATTTAATAACATATCTAAATGAATTACTTTTACCAAGGGTGCAAGTGTGTGCACAGTCAGCCGGCCGCATGGTTAGGTGGCCTGCACTGCATCAACACATTGACCCCAAATAACATTAAGTACGGGTACCTTTAAATATGTTATAAAGTAAAATAATTTCATATAATAATGTGTAATCAAATGTTTAACAAATGTTTCTAAATGATAAAAATATCAAATTAAACTTTTTGAGGTCATTTTCAATGTGATGGTCCTAATTAGACCCAATTCCTCTTAATTCTTGTGGGAATTGATTTCCTTTATCCAAAGTATCACTATCCGAGCCTTTTTTCTTGTCCCTATTAAACTCGTGTAACGAGGACCCCCGTACTTCATCACCGAGTACGATTTGTAAAAATTTTGCATTGAAAAGCTGACAAATCAGATTTATTAAACTACTGTACTAGTAGGTGATTGTTTTTACAGAAAACCAACTTTGCTTTTCTAACTTTCAGAAATTACTTTTATGTGAAGGGGCGGGGCGCAATGGAAAATTTGCCGAGTTGAGGAGCACAGTTTTCAAAGGTTTGGAAAACACTACATTAAAAGACAATGTTTCAGTGAAGTTCCTATGAAACAATATCCCCAAATAAGTGCAGCTCATACAATCCCAATTTCATTTTTTTTTAATTTCTAACATTTACATTCAGTAATCATTCTGCAAACAACAGCACATGTAATGGGTGTGAAAACCAAAAAATTTGAATGTGTTTTTTTCATGCTGAACACAGCTTCTAAGACAGGACTTAGAAGCAGAGAGAAAATTTGGCATTAATAACAAAACTAAAAGACTCCAACCTAACCTAATTTGGTCACTGTCCTAACCTACTGCATAATTATTCTACAACCACAGGTATACAGTTTAGGCTTATAAGTTAGTGATTACAGAATATTGGTAGAAAAGAAATCAAATTGCAACATGGAAAACAAAAATTAAAACAAGATTTTTCCAAGAGTCAACCTCAAAAACTGAGCTAGAATACCATTGCCCTAACAAGAAATAAAGTGGTGATATGCAGAGTGGCCAATTAATAACTTTACCTAATCTTCCTACCACACACCATCTTCACAAGTAGAGACGGTATTATTTTACTTTAGGACATAGCTCGCCCGAAAGTTAATAACTATTGAAACATTTAGATCTCGCTATTCTGCGCATTTTGAACCCCATACATACATGGCGGAAATGGATAATAGCGACACAATTGAATTTAATTGATTTTAAGTAGTTTTCAGTCTTCGTCTCTGAGGAGATGTTATCTGTGCATCACGCAAGTGCAAAGTTGACTGACATCAACCAGTCGTGACCATTGAGGATATCATCATCCAAATTTTTTTCGACCAATCACATTTGATTTTTTTTCAAAGAAAGCAGCCTGGGCATGAATTTAATTTCATTGACCAGTTTCACAGTGGCCGTGGTGGAGGTTGGTCGTCGTTTGTGCTCCTACGATTATTTTAAGTTTATTGCCGAGTTTTACGAGAAAGACGATCGTGTTATCCAATTCTTACGTCTCCCTGGTCCTTCCACTTCTAAGGTACTGTACTTTCGGACATAAGGCGCCCCAGTTTTTAACTACTGAAACATTTAGGTTAGTTTAAGTTAGGCCTACCAGGGGCAGAGCTCCCGGCTAGGGGTCAGGTTAGGCCTACCATGGGTCTGGGGGTTAAGTTAGGTAGGTGAGGTTTTGCTAGGTCAGATGACTCGTTTTCTCCCTACCCAAAAACCCCTATTTCCCAAGCTCTCCCCCGTTGTTGTGGGGGTGGGGGGGTAAAAACTATCAATATCCGCCAAAAATTATGGTCAGACTCGTTTAAAACACATCACAATATACTGGGAAAAACATACTGGTCAACCCCTAGTGACTCATGTCTTAAATTAAAAATTTACCATAAAGACCTTACCATTCAAGAACTAATGACTTAACTCCTATTGTATCTAACATAAACCAAGCCAAATGATCCATGGTTTAACACTGAATATATGACATGGTCGTTTAATTAAGAGTACACCTGCCCAACCCTTCTAACCTAACAACCCAATTCTAGTCAATGGCAGTTTCTTTATTTCCGTATTTATTTTCAAAAGTTATGTTATTACAGTTGATAATACAAGTTAGGTCACCTACTGCACCAAACACCATCTACAACACCTACCTTATTTTACCAGAGAAATAACATTCGTGAATACACACCATAAAAGAACAATGATATTTAATTTCTATCATATAAACCAAATAGAAAGACTCATAAAAGACTGACATTTATACACATTTAATATTCAATGAATGTTGAGCTGGGGGTCATTTAACAACTATTAATGGAACACAAATACGAGGACGCCAATACATTTATGACACCTACCGGTACCAAGAAGCCAGTACCAACCCAATAACATCACTGTGAGAGTGTGTTAACTCCTGGAGCTAGAATATTATCACTAAGAAGACTGGTGACCCGTGTTGGCAGCTCTACGTGATCACCACCATCCCACCACCACATATATCGTCCCCTCACATCACACACTTGTACCAACGCCTAAATCTCTACACTAACCGTTAACTAAAGTCGCACTGCATAACACGATCAGCAGATTCCGGAGTTGTTCCATTTCGGTTTCGTGAAGAAACTCCAGCTAAGTTTACAAACTACATTTCCTTCTCTTTCTGCAAATCCTGTACTTTGTTATTTGGTACTATAGACACTTGCTTTCATAGACCAAGTTTGTTCTATCGCAATAAGGATAGTATTGGATTTTGATAAACAAATATACTTAGAGCATTGGAACTCCTTCTGCGCCCCAGATCCTTCTTGCTAGCAGAGAGTTCGGTCGTCTATTATTCAGACAGGCAAGAGCCGCATAACGCCCGACTAGACAGTACCCTTCCGCATGTTGTCTTTAAAACCAGGCCTACCAACACTTCATGTTTAGTATGACTGCACATATATGAGATATAGTCATTATAACAATATAAATATCAAATTTACATTGATTAATATGATTACATTCGGTATATCATACAGCTGCGCAATATGAATATTAAGCCCATAATTTTAAATGAAATAGTTCGAAAATACACCTGCGCTATTATTTGTTGTAACAGGGTAATAATCATTATTCAAAGGCGTAAAATTAAAAAATCATCGTTCTTAATTAAACATTCAATTAAACTGAGGCTCAAGTCGTTCATAAACTATATATTTATTAGTGCTTTGGAACGCGTAGGAATACACTTACTCCAGGGCGGTCTCCTTGATTGTCTCTCAACCTTTGCTTTCAAACACAACTTTGATTTGGTGAGGATATAGACACTTATATTTGTTTAACATCTTGCCAGAATAAATTAATGATGATGTGTGTGTTAAAAGATCAGATATGTCGATTATTCGCTAGACAGTTATTATCTCGAAAGGAACAGTCTCGAGTCAAGTAAGCTGTAGACAAAGCTTACTTAGCAGTATTTAAGTGCAAGCAGCAAGCTTCTCATGTAGTATTCAACATGAACTAATTTAATAGGTTTTCCTATAGAATTACCCGAGGATAAGAATACAATAATAATCAAATATATCTAGTTACAGCAAAAACCAATGATAAATATAATTACTTAAAATAGGACCCACTTTCGCGCTTTCATCAATGATAACCAAACGACTTCTATAATTGCACAGATCGAAGCCTGCCAGCTTTATCAAATTGCGCAAAAGATTAAACTAATTACATATTTCGATTTTCCGTTTCCTTTATATGGGAATTTTACTTTATTACTTTAATAAAAATATTATGAGAGACCCCCCTCCCCTGGATCAATCATTGGGCTGTTGGTAGAAGTGGGACAGCAACGTCTGTACATAGTGAAAAATTCCTCTTTATTATCCATACGTATTACTATAATAGTAGAGTAGATTCTTAAACAAAATCTTGTTATGTGGTTTATACAGCGAATGTTAGTAAGGTGTACAACAAGGGGAGCAGATGGAATCGGCCAAACGTCCCAATACACTATACCTGACATTGAGTTAGCAAACAATTTCAAAGGCAATAAAATCACAACAGAATATAAATACTTAAATGAAAACCTTGACCATATAGAATATGTATAGAGGAAAATTGAAAACTCAAATTCAACATCTTCGACACCAAAGGAGTAAGGCGACCGAGTGAATAAAATGCTCGCCTCTCACCCCTAAAGAACGTTAGTTGTTGAAACAGAGAAATATTGTAAAACAACAACCAGAATAAGGAGACTGACTATACAACCATCTTTAGTTCACGGAGACGCACACCTGTCATAATCTAATCGATAGACCTGAGTATGCAAGAGATAAATGAAGAGGTGAACACTCATATGGCATCACGAAAATTGTAACCAAGTCCCAGGTTGCTGATTTGACTTTCTGCCTCATTCACACACAATTGCAGGTCTCAATTGTTTCTCTTACACAACATGCATATATCGTTTCTCACAATTGATCCGTTTTTCATTTTGGTATTCCTTTATCGTTGTTTATTATTATTATTATTACTTCATCGCCCCCCAGGCCCCGATGTGGGTCAGTGACCTGTGTCCGGGAGGGCTAATCCCCGTAAAAAAAAAAAAAAAAAAAAAAAAAAAAAAAAAAACACCGCTTGGGAGGTAAATGATAAGGTAATTCTTATGACAAAAATAAAAACTGAAGAAAAGCAATGGAGTGTATAATAAATTAACAACAACAATAATATCGTGTTGATGGAATGAGATTTTGTGTAAACAGCCGGTGACATAATGATTCATCTCTGTTTTGTTGTTGACGTTGTTCAAAGGATTACTTGTTGTTTATATTACTTTGTACTGTTGTAAGTCGTTTTATCGTCATTGTTGTTTTGTCGTTTATTGCTCAGTTGATGGTTGTATTGTTGTTGAACTCTTGCTTCTTGTTTAGATTCTTGTTGTTTATTGTTTCAATGATTTAAATAATATTGTTTTGATTATTGTTTTGTTAATGTTTATATTACTGTTATCTTGTTTATTGTTTTATTTGTTCTTAAATTGTTGTTTTTGTTGTTGTACAATGTTTTGTTGATGTTTATTCTTTGTTGGTGGTTGTACTGTACTGTCTATTTTGAACTCTAGCCTCGTTTTTAAAGCGAATCAGCCAATCAGATACTTTAAGTCGCCAGCTAGCATCTACCAGTTCTACCTGTCGTGTGTGAATTGATAACAGGGAACCAGTTTATCGTAACCTAAGCCTTCAACAGGAGTGCGCCAGTCGAGTGGATACAGAGCGCTTGCCTCCTGTCCCAGGGACACTCCCACGTCCACCCAGCTGTAAATGGGTACCTAACTTTAAAAATTGGGAAATGATGGTGGTTGAGTGTAGTGCTGGTCACGTTGCCTCCTCGTGTGTCGAAGGCTTAGTGTGCAGTGTGCTGTATCCACATTGTCTGTAACGGGCAATCATGCCAATGGGTCCCACTTTAAGTTTGTTAAGCCTCCGGTTTCCTGCTCGTTATCCCTCACTTCCCTTGATGGCAGAATAACAATCATAATTATTAATATTTAATACATTTTTCCACTCAATCCCTGCAATAATTGAAAGTAACTAATTTTAGACTAACTCACATCAGTAAACGATATCTATAACTCATACATTACAGCTGCTTTCTTGCCCCTGTTACGTCTAAACTTAGCATAAACTTCTAAATACGCATGAAAGACCTGCACGATGTCAGCAGCTTCACTGTATGTCAATACGATCGCTTAAGTGTTCATAAATACAACAGTTTGGAGGAATTTACATCATGTAGTGCTACTCACGGCCTTACTCCCTCAAATTAACTTTAAATAGACTCTTGGAGCAGAAGACACTTTATTCTCGGCCTTCAGACTCACGACACAAGGGCCATGTTCTCGTGGCACCAGCGGCGCCAGGCAGCACCCCGTCATACCGGATGCTACAGTCATATTTAATGTTGACACACGGGACCGCTGGACGGGAAGTGGGTTTTTTTTTACCCAGTACGAACAAAACATCCTAAATATTATCCTACCGAACGAGCTAGACTACTTAATGTAGTCCAAAACTTGCTACTTATAGGATTGGATACTTGAGGCTGGATATAGAAATTCCTGACAATATGCCAAATTGTAACTAAGAACTAATTTGGTATTTATCTTAGAGTAAAAAAATAAGCAAAGAGTAAACACGGCACAAGTTTTCCGGGCACGCGACGCCATGCCAAGAACGTCACTACTCTACGTCGTAGATTAGTTAGTTCATGTCTTTGCCTAGTTATGTCTTAATACAGTTTACTTATAAAGCTACCTAAAGTTTTTAAACAAGTTATGAGGTAGCAGTAATAGCTACGTAGTTACGTTGGTATCCCATACCCGTGGCTAGTTAATTCCTAGCAATTTTGTATTTCTATTTCTATTTTATTTTAATTCATCATGATCACCACTTGCCAGCTCACTAGCCGGTAGGGCGGTCGGTCTGTTATCTGTTATGGCCTCCAATGTGATGTTTGATAGTCGCACTGGATAACATCAGATCCGGAGATCAAACCCGGGTAGTAGTACTGACAGACAAGCGTGCTAAAAGTCTTCACTACTTTATATCCAATTTTCTACTGGCTGTTGACGAGTTCAGTTCGAATGGCGACTGTTATTTAAAGCGTAAGAGATTATTAAAGGGTAGATGTTTGCGTGGTTGCTGAGCAAGGGTTAGTTTGGCTCACTGGACACAACTGGCAGCAGAGAGAGCGCTGCCATGTAACATGTTGAAGGAAACACTCTGCTTACAACCTGTGACCAGCATGGGTGTCAGGGTTGAGTACTGCATTTTTTTTTTATCTCAGCTAACTCTGGCGTAAAATGACGTCTGTTAACTATTAATATGTAAGGCTTAATGTGACCGAGTTGTAGCGTTTATGATTAACGTAAATGTTACTGTACTGTAATGACGAACTGAGGCTCTTGAAATTTCAGTTGTACTGAAATTAAACGTAAACGAATGAATGTAAAATTTAATCTAGAGTTATTGTACTTTATCTGATACTGATGATGAGGTGGCGGATGTCAGGAAGCACCCAGTATAATGTGTATCAGAGCCGTAGGCAGAGGCGAATGAAATAATGAAAATCCCGTTTATTTACCTAACGGTCACACATTTTCTCACCCAACTAAAAACAGTTTTCATTGAGGTCTTGCTTCGTGACCTCAATAACACAGTCGTGCTTGTTTTACGTCTCTAGTAAGATCCTATGTTGATGTTCTTTAAATATTCTTCATAGGATACTCGACCCACTTATCACTGCTTGTGCTCCACCTAACACTCACTCTCACCTTCGTCTTGTCCTCCTTTCCTTCTTTAGTCCCAATCCCTCGAATTTAGTCCTCGCGTCTTGTGTTTAGATATATTTATTTACGTTATCTCATTCCCTATTTTGCTATCGACATTCCTCCTTTTCAATCGATTTATCAAGAATCATATGTTTCCTTAGATGTTTAAGATACAAAACTCCTTTATGAAGCCTCTAACTGGGTGTAACTTCAATCTTAAACATTCCGAATTGTAGTAAAAATAAAACTCTTGACAAACAAGAAGAGGCTAACAACGTAAGTACTGTCATCGGTTGCGTAACTTTTAGTGGCGTCATCAGTTTTACATCGTCCATACTTGCCCTTGGATTTGCGGGAATATATTTTGATCTTTCCAAATTAGATGTTATTGAATACTATCTGGAGCTTATAAACTGGCAGTTATGGTTACCCCTTTCCTCTTGGTCTGTGCCTCCACCCAGTCAGTCAGAACACCGAGATAAGAGAGCCGTGGTTCTGAGGTGAACAAGGAGATTTAGGGCAGGGTATAGTTAAGAAGTGGGAAGTACAGAAGGAAAATGATAGCAGGTGGGCTTTCCACCTTGCGGAGGCTGGTTTGTAGCTGAACTAGTGACAGACGTCCCTCAGTCCTCCAGGGGCAAGGGAGGTTAGATAAGCTAAGCTAAGCTGGTTTAAAGTGCGATCCAAGGGAATGTGCTGTTTTAGGGTTTGTTGGAGGGTCCCTTCAGGTCCTTGTGTTGCTGAAGGGATGTTCCTTATCGTTTGTGATCGGGGGGTCCCGCCTCCACCCTCCGCTCCTCCCATTTACTTTATTTTTGTCGCCCCTTCTGCATACCTCCGTTTTCTGTCATCTCGCTCATGTAAAGGCTCTTTGTGCCTGGTCGTCAACCGTACACCACCAGCCAAGATTTTTATTCCTCAGTCAATGATCTCTCTGTTCAGCATGACCACTTTAGTATTTATACAGTCTCGTGTGTATGCATAGGGACTCTCACCCACCTACTCACGTGTGTAAACAGTCGTTGATCTTGCTGATAAACACTATACTTCAGCTTAGCTACGGCCAAATATGAAAACATTTTACAAAAGGTTATGTACTATTTTCCTATTTCAATGCTTATGTTGTTGTTGAGTTTGATTATTATTACGGGTGGTATAAATCAAGTGGAGCATGAGGAGTCGTATATATATAATGTACAATTTATTTTGAATATTTCAAAGTATAGTAATTAACCTGTCCTAACCTCTAATTAATTACTCTACCATTTGAATGTAACATCTAGACGCTTGTAAACAAACATAAACTAACATCACACAGAGATCAACAGGTAAATATAGTGACATCGATGAAGGTGAAGTGTACAATGAATCACAACAATACGGAAGCGCAATAAAAAAAAAAAATATCTCGTGTGTGGCCCAGAGTAACTCGGGGCATTAGGTGGACTTGTCAATATCTAAATTATATGTTTAATTTTCTCTCACTCTTATGTGGGATGTATAAAGAGATACAACAGAAACACTGGGTAATGGGGAGAGGAGGGTAGAGTGGTGTAAGACGAGCGGAGGGAGAGACAGGAAATGGTTGGGGGAAAAAGGTGGTAAAAATACTCTTTTAAACATTCTCACATGCTCAGCTTAATACGCGTAATACAAAATGAACGCCTCACCTTCATAATGCTTTACAACGCCTAATTTATAAATATACCGTAACTATATTTGAAAATTTTCTTAAACTAAACACTGAGTAAACATAGTACAGTACTTAATGTTTATAAACTGACATAAATATCAAATCATAAACAACGCCTCATCAATTTATAGAAATAACGTACTGCTTGGGTGATAGAGTTGATGAGATGTTTTACTCCATTTCAACTTCTCTCTGATAGTTACAGCCATACTGGTGTTGTAGAAAAATGACTCGGGTCTCGGCAAATTTGGATCACCGGAAGATTAGACACCCCAGCTTATTTCCCTGGAAGATTAACCACGCTAAAGCTACTTGAGGGATTAGATTAGATAATTTACTATAGTTATATATATATGACCAAACTCTCTCGCATATCACTCTTATCTACTACCCCTCTACCCGGGCGAAGACCGGTAACTCATGTAATATAGTATATAAAGTATACAGTATTATATACAGTGGTTGTTCTCCTACTATCGCTCTCAGCTCTGTTATACCAATGTTTGCTAAAGCGATTTTATATAATCTCCTGGAGAAATAAAGCTTGCAAAATGCGTATCTCCGTATAGAGCTACAGTACAGTATACTCCAACACTATTTGCTGTAACCTGCATGTAGTCGTGATTGTACTGAAATAGTGTAAGTTGCTGTGACTGCATTAGTTTTTATGATGCTGCTACGCACTGAAAACATTTGTATATAGTACAAAAGTAGATGCGCCGCCCGGGAATCGAACCCGGGTCGCAAGAATGGGAATCTTGCATGATACCACTACACCAGCGGCGCTCATTTCAGAAGAGAAAATGCAAGAATAATATCGGCTTAATTTTCTTCACAGACGTAGTATATGTTAATATTATATATATATATATATCTTATTTGATGCATTCGAAAATTTGCATACCCTCAGGTTTACCAACACAAAGGAAGTTTTCTTTTATAAATACTTCATAGTTCACTACGATACGGCATATTGAAATTCAACGAAAGACTATCGGCAATCTTTTCGTTGGAACAGTAGTTTAAGAGCATCACTTCATCCAAAAAATTTCGCAAAAAAGAGACAATATATCACAAACATTGTGTAAATCTGGAGTGCATGGTGCGGTGTCATAAATGACGAGGCGGGATTCCTGGAATTGACACCCACTTTCTGTGACGGAGTTCCTAGGGGTGACTGCTAAATATTGTCCCCTCCCTGTTGATTCGCTCGTCCTTTACATCAACATAATAACATTGTTTCACGAACACAATACTAATTAGGACTAGTGGTGACTGTACAGGGTAACGAAGAGTGGATAAAATGACTCATTTTCATTATACAGGATGTGTTTAGCAAGGCGAGTGCGGCGACGGCCCCAAACAATGGGAGTCATGTTTACGATCAATGGACGCGAGGCAGTCCTACCTGGGAGGAAGTTAGATATAATGGCAGCTGCGTGGGACTTGACAAGGAGTTAAGACAAATTCCAAAGCAGGGCTACCAACCCTTGTGAACACTGCATTGATTTTCCCGAGCCTGATGTGCGACGCTCAGCAGCAAAGGCTATTTATAGTTAAGTTGGCTGACAGCAAAGACCCACAAGACAAGACTAACATAATGAACACTTAGTTGAAGAGAGATCGGGATGACCAGGATGATCAACAACAATGAATTCCACAAAAGAACTATAGCAATGCAAGGAAGTGGAGGCAGGTGAGTGAGGTTATGTGAGGCCTAATATTTTAAGAAAGTCATTACAGTTATTTCTCTTTCTTACTCTTTCAAAATAATGCAACCTGACACTAAAGGAAGTTAATGCGACACAGTATACGACTAGCTGTAACTTAAGAAAACTGTGTTAAATATAGTCAGCCCAAGTTTAAATAGTGAGCTAACAATTCTAATAAAATCGCAATAATATAGAGAACTATCTGAAGTCGAAACAAAGCTAACATAACCTCACATTAATTTGTCTTTTAGATATTAGCAAAAATGACGCAGTCTGTCGTATGTTAACGCTACGAGTCTAGAGACGTGTTTGACAGGTTGCACTGTTTGTATATACTTTATGTGAGATTCAAATTGTGTGGCACTGAAATGTTTGCATATAAATTTTTACACAACAATTAATTACATTTCCTAACCAGTTCTGGGACACTAATTTTGAAGTCGGGAGCTTACAACTCTCTGCCGCGAAATATTAATCAGCTCATAGAGAATATTCAGTGTGTGTGTGTGTGTGTGTGTGTGTGTGTGTGTGTGTGTGTGTGTGTGTGTGTGTGTGTGTGTTAAAACTAGTCGAGAAAATATTAACCAAAGTTCCACGAAGTTTCTGTTACATAATTACTGGCATACAACCCGAACATTTGATGAAAGGAAGACGAATATTTCAAACCCTGTATTCTGATGTGACGATAATGTACTGGTATTATTTTGAAGTGCGTTTACCTGTACTCATATCTATAATTTTATATGTTCCTATACTTGTTTCTGTACCTGTAATTATCTCTGTACCTGTAGTTTTATCGGTGCGTGCTGTACTTCTATTGGTAAGTGCTGTACTTGCAACAATACCCAAGGCTTGAGTTGTAAAAAGCTAACAGGTCGATCAGTGGCGATAGTGTATAGCATAATATAAAAGAAACACGTACACACACAAACGCTGACACATACATGCAAAATCTCCCCCGAATATACAAGTGTCCACCTCCACTACTTTATACATACAAACTCTCGCTCTCAAATACACACAACCCCTCCCCCCCCCCACTGTAACCCCAGCGCTGCATGGGGGAAATCTGAACCTCTACCCCACACACAACTGTATCTCCTTCCTCTCATCCCCCTCCTCCCCCCCCCCCTCCTTCCACACCCGGTTTCCTTCAATTTCTATCCCTATTTTGCATCTAGTAGCTAAATAAACTCACGTGTACAGAACTAAACAATTTACTGGTGTCTGGAAATACTCTTGTACCATTCACTGCCACGTTTTCACCACAGTCTGCTCAACACTCTTTGTGACCTCTTCTCTGTAATCCTTTTTGCGCTACAGGTCACAGGAGGAGTATGGGATGCGGAATAATCTAGCTGATGTCTGCGGATAATTAAAAACAATAATAATAATTCTTCCAATAACTACAACCGTATGGGATCCTCTACAACTCCAAATTATCAATGATTCATAGATAACCTGTAAGTTCACTCCATATTTACTTTTTATAATGAAAGCTTTTGTTAAATAATTCACTCCCCTTTGTCACTATATCTAATACTGTTTGTCACACACACACACACACACACACTGCCTTCCCCCTTAACACGCACATGAACATACAATCCCCCTCTCCCCCCCCACCTCCCTTTCATTTCAGTCCATCCTGTGGCCAAATGTCAGTGTCCCGGCTCTGCAGCAGGAAGATGGTCACCTCCCACAGGATTACCGCCATCCGGAGACATTTTTGGTGGTCCGGCTTACTACAAGAACGACGCGGGGCCTGGGACCGGGTACACCAGACACCGTATCTTAAGTTTTTGTTCCCGGACTGTTGTTAAGAGGAAATATATTATTAACGTTGAGTGTCAGTTAATTTTTAAGCCATTTTATAAATAATGTTCATGTTAAAGCTTGGACTCATTATGATTTTGTTCTTATTCTCCAGTTACGAAGAAATTTTGACCTATGAACCTTTAAGAATCCAGGCACGAAATGAGGGTCAACGGACGTTTTTTACAGCGAAAAAAGGTCCCAGTGTAAATTCATTTCATTTTGTTTACTGTCTAACGCAGCAAAACACTTAAGTTACGTACTGAGACCTCCACTTAGACGAACAATACATTTGAAGATCAGAAAAAGCAACAACAACAAAAGTTACTCTAAATGTTTCACTGCAAATTTTACGCTATTTTGGTCGTCAGCTTTATGTCATAACTTATTTTTGAACGAACCAGTTAGATGCGCTCTTACATCTCCAGCGAGGCGTTGAAAACCCAACGAGCTGCACAGCCCTTTGAGAAACCGGAGCTCAGCAGGCTACAGAAAGTTCCGCATGACGACGCATGGCTGTTGATGGATATGATATACTAGTAGGTGTCATGCCAAGTGGTCATGAGGTGGCGCGGCCTTGAGTCGCCAGTATCATGCACGGGTAGCCATCACTGCCTGGCGTGTTGGTGGTGGTGTTAGGTCATGAATAATCACCGCTGTTTGGGTTCACGCTTGTTGGGTTGTTATTGTTGCTGTCCAGTAAAGAACTAAGCCCGGGTGATATAGGAGGAACTGTACCTAGCAATTCTTCGTTATGATTTTAGAGTTTTATTTTATTCTACAGTAGTATGGGCTTGAGTGCTGTGAAGACACGCACCCTCCTTTAAGAGTGAATAAAGACATATATCAGATAAGTAAAAATAAAACGAGTTAAGAGTTCAGGATAAAAGTGTTCTACTCGTTCGCCGTCTAATTTTCAATAATTTACAGGCGAGTATGAGTTAGTTTCCCTAAAGACATACAAGAAAAACGACCCCAACAAACAGAAAATAACAAAAAAAACAAATAGATAAAAAGCCGCAATAACTGAAATGAAAAGAAAGAACCTCATTCAACACGGAAGATCTCAAGGTCGTATACACATTTCATTAACACCAAGACGACAAGAACAGTGTAGCCAACGTCTAGTAGTATTGTGTCGCCTCAAGACTTCCAAAATTGTGTGATGGTAAATAACGCGTGTGTTTAATAGCCCTGGGAGCTAAAGCATGTAAATCAACTATGTAAATATTTCTTATCCGGGAATCTTTGTTCATCGCGTAAACACTAGGTTTTTTGAAAGCCACATGTAATACTTCCTTTCATGTCTCCCACGTACACCAGTGACATATGTCTAAGCCGTAATGACCTCAGATGTCGACGGCCAGAAAAACAAATAAACCAATGCACTTTCTTTCACACTCACTGTATCTCTTCACCCCATTATATTTATACAGTAAGTCTCCCAGAACGTTTGTACTTTCGTGAGAATTATTTAACTTTCCAAGATACTTAAAGGTTATGTTAAACATCACGGTAACTCCTCCAGAACCACTAACCTATCTTAAAAAAAGACACCTTTGTGGTAAGTGTTATTTACTTCTTTTTTTTGGCTAGAATAGTAGGTATAGTGGACAGGCAGACAGACACAGAGTAGATAGTAAAATCGTCATATAAGTTTACACAGGCTCAACGTGGAGACAGAGTGCGAATATATAAACAACGGCAAACAGTAAGTCATTTGAAACAAGGATATCTCAATTGACTAATTAATGGCCTAATAAGCACTGTTTTGTTAGGACACCTAATACAAGTGTGTGGGAGAGACTTCTTCAGGCACTATTCCCATTTAGCTACAGTCAGGAAGATAAATACAGAGAGATTAACTGTAATATATGAACAGGTTAGTGATAAATACACATCGCTCTTCTTAGTCCTTGAACACTCACTAATTATTTGGTCGTCTATAACGTTCATAGTTTTATTATTTTAGCTCACGTGTCATGACGCAGGAACGAAAATGTCTAACTCTTTCACAGTTTCAATTTGTATTCGTTCTATAACAACTTGTTTTCCTCTGTATTAATTACTTCAATCTTGAATTTTGCAACAAAGGTTTCATTACCATGGATATGAATTGCATGTACTTGGAAAATATACCAGCATGAATAAGCCTTGCTTGTGATTAGATTGACTGTGCCAGTTCAAACACGAGTGTAAGATATAACAACAGCTAGTGCGTGATAACATGGCATTAGCGGCGTCAGCAAAGCTGTGTGTGTGCGCGAGAGTATGATATATTATTAAAAAAAAGTTAGCCCTTTATCACGTTTTCTACTATGATGCCATGAGAGAAAATGTACTCGAGCACTGACTGACCGTCAATATTACATTTACGACTACCCATTGTAAGCTTTATTTATGGTTTTTGCTTTGAAGTTCTCCTTGGCAGTCTTTCATTTTACAAGAAAGTTTGTGATGAGTCTAGCGAATTCCAGGATCGAGGTGGCCGGTGAATGGCAACTTGATAGTCCTATTCCGAATTCCGGTACGCCGGGGACGTGCCATTTCCAAGAGAAAAATTAAACATCGATTTGAAAAGTGATATGGTTATGTTCTCAAGGTACAAGCGGTGTTTGAAAACACTGTGGCCCAGAAAAATAATACACGAGAGAGTAATATGGGTGATTGTGGATTGCTGAACCGAAAAGTATTAAAAATAAACAGTGGGACATTAAATTTCATCCTCGTCGTGGCGACATAATTTACCTTATTTACCTAATGGCAACCCACTAGAAGCGGCCAAGCTGAGGGAAGGGCGCCAGTGGCTTGTGTAGAATCCCTCCCTTGTTCTTGATCATATTGTGTAGGGCTATTACTGTTCTCGATTCCACAGCTTGATCTAGTAGTATATCCTTATGTTCGTTCTCCATGATAACTTGGCGAGCTTGAAGTTATGACGGCAGGTGCACACTATATAATTATACTATCTTCTTAGGTTACAACGTAATTATACTCAGACGGGAATACATAGATAACGCCACAAACACAGCTGAGGGGCGTATAGTGTCAGTTACCACACGAAGATGGCGCTGTAGTTGACCTGTAAGCTTGTCAGTGAACTTTATCCGTTGAATTTACTTCCTCTGGTCCATTATAATTCTTAAAGCAACAGGTGTACAGGTAACACGATCCTGACAGGAGTAAGAAGCATCAATAGTCTCCAGTCGATGAAACCAGTAAGTGAGTTGGGTGGCAGATCCAGGGTGCGTGTTTACCTCTATATAAATCTTTACTTGGTTACTTCTTCTTGGTATTGCATTTATGATTTTCCTACTTCTCTTTGATGAAGGTTTCAGTAATATTAAATCTCAAGCAAAAAAAAAAAAGAAAATAATAAGATGAAAGCACCATTTTCTACGTCTCTGCTGCGGGTACAATATTATGTTGTAGGTACACTCGACTTGCCTTCAGCGGTTCTCACAAAGTGCACTGTAAGTCATATTAAAATTCATACCTAACATTAAACTTTGTTGTTTTTATTATACTAACACTGTAGACATAATCACTTAGGTTTGAACTTGTCTCTTTTATGACAGGAATAGATAAAGGATTCAGATGTATTTTATTTGTTAGTGAACATTACGTTGATGAGCTGAGGAAAGTTGTGTTGTGGTGTACAGGTGAGGAACAGTGTGTAGTGGTTGTGTGTGGGTGAAGAAGCTGTAGATGTACACAGGAGGAACAGTGAGAACTAGCAGGAGTAGAGAGACAAAAATAAAACATCACAAAGGAGATTGAAGTTTTTGACAGAACTTTATGTAATACCGATTTAATCAAAGTTCCATACAAGGCGAGTGACACAGACCCACATAGGGCTAATAACTGTGATGGTATAGAGTACACGGAGCTCCTGTTTACCGACACGAAAAATATCCATGACTATTTGGAGTTCATAGGAATTTTACATGTAAGCTAATCAATAACTCGTAAAATAATTATACCGAAATTATCAATAGAATTAAATTCGCTTTCTCTCTCTCTTTTTATTTCTTTCTTCTTCTAATTCCTTCTCTCTCTCTCTCTCTCTCTCTCTCTCTCTTTTCCCCCTTTCCTTTTTCCCTCTGTTTTTTTCTCAATTTTTTACTTCCTCTCCCTCTCTTCCTACCTCCCTTTCTTCCTTGCTCCCTCTCCATCTTCCTCCCTCCCTCTCTTGTCTCACAGATGACTCACAGATCAGTATACTATTCACTTAGTGAGCTAAACGCAACTTTCATGGACCTAAAAAAGAATGAAAGCAGCAGAGAACCTTGTAATAGTGGGTTCCTCGGAGGGTCTCTTAAGAAATGGGTTTTGTGGTGGGTCAGCTGCCTTGGTGGGTCGGCAGTGGGTCGGTAGCGAGTCACATCTTGGCAGTGGGTCAGGTCTTGGTGGCTCTTGCAGTGGGTCAGCTGCTTTGGTGGGTCGGCAGTGGATCACATCTTGGTGGATTACTCCCTTGGTGGGTTTTGTGGTGGGTCAGCTGCCTGGTGGGTCACTAATGGTGGGTCAGTGTCATGAAGAACTCACTGTCCTCCTCCTCCTCCTTCCTTCCTTCCTATCTCCTTGTCTGTTCCATTATTTCCGCCCATCTTTCTTATCCCTCTGAATTATTCATGTCTCCCCTACTTCCTCCGCCCCTATCCCTCCCTCTTCCTTTGGTTGGCTCTTTCTTCTCTCTCTCTCTCCTTCTCTTCCTCTTCATCAGTCTTCCCGCTTCCTCTCCTGATATATCGTTTTCCTTTGTTCACATCTCGTTCTTCTGACTCTTTACTTCCCTGCGTCATGGTGATTAGAATTGATCCTCGTGTTTGTTTCCTCAAGTCCAATCCCTCCAATCTTAAGTCCAATCCCTCCAATCTTAAGCCCAATCCCTCCAAAACCCAAGTCCAATCCCTCCAAGACACAACCCCAGCTCAAGCCCGTCCTTCCCACTCTAATTCGTCTCCAATTCAGTCCTCCTGTAAGTCCGCCCTAGCTTGTGTTAATCCCTCGGCCACACAACACAAAACTTTTATCTCATCCAACAACGTAAATTAAACTCGCGCGGTCTTACGTTCCACTAATCCCTCAAGACAGTGGAAACCTTTCTAGCTGGTTTCGGAACATCTTGGCATAGTCTTCTTCATTTTGTTTCATTTTGGGACAGTCTGCTTCATCTTGCTTCATATTGGGACAGTCTGCTTCATAATGGGACAGTCTACTTCATCCTGGGACAGTCTACTTCATCCTGGGACAGTCTACTTCATCCTTGGAATAAATGAAAATAATACAATCTGCCGTGACCTCCCCTGACCTCCTCTATGTTTCTTCTGACCCTCCTGGACCGCGACCTGTCCTAATTTCACTGTGACCCATTGTGACCTAACATAATCTACCTTAGATCACGTTTGATGCTTAATGACCGTTCCTACATCACCTTGATGACTTCTATCCCCCTCTTGACTCACTGTAACCTGACCTATCCTGGCCTGAACTCTTAATTGATGCATCCTGATCCTTCCTAGACTATCCTGACCTTTTATAACTCCAGTATGACCTCAGTTAACCCTCCCTGACCCAACTTGACCTCATAGACCCGCCTGGACCATGGAGGGCCACAAACAGCCCAGAATCAAGAACATGTTCGACTCAGAATCATTACTGTAGCAAATCCCCCGAAGATCCACATTGGTGACTATTCATATTCTAATTCTGTCATGTCATCCGAGGGCGAGTTTCCTGTCTTTTTTTTTCTCCCACAATATATCGTCAGTTTTTCTTTATCGATCGTTCAGTAGAAGACGAGATTTGACCTGAATGGGAGCGTCCGGGCGAGCGATAAGCAGTGATACAATAGGTGACTGGTTGCTACACCCCCTGAGAAAATTGTGTTCGGTGGGGCATCACAATTCAGTTTTATACAGCTAAGGTACTATGGCAGCCAGAGAACATTATAGCATATATTATCTCTATGGCAGTCTTTGTGGTGACTTACCTCGACTCTCCTGAATCTCCTCACATTGGTAACAAAGAATTATATTATTTTCTGTATAATTCAGTATAAACAGGTGTTAATAATACTGTTCTCAACCTTCATATGAGAGTAACAAAAACACAAACAATAAACAAAACAATAACCATAAATATAAAACAAGCAAACACAAACACTAACAATAATATGTCTTTTGATGTAAATAAGTAAATAAATTAAAACAACAAACGCGGTTATTAATAATGTTCAATAGGCTGAAGACCACAATAGGTGTTATGCGTTTTACGATTAAAGAACACTGAAGGAGGATTTTGTAATAGGTGTTGTAAATAATTATACTGTGGGTGTTTGATAGTGTACAACTTATTAACAAACGGCACAAACAATGTCACTTTTGTCTTGAATAATATATGCTTGTAAGAGTCAATGTTGAAAGCATATCATTATTTTTCATTAATCTAAATATATTATCAATACTATGGGTAGTAAATGATTCCATAATTTTGTTTTCTTTTATATAGTTTGTTAATAATTAATTAAACATTTCAGGAGAATTTTGAGTCACGCGGGTAAAATAAAATTCGCTGCCTAAAACCTTCCCTGTCAGCCCTATTATCAAGTTAACACCGGAAGTCCTTAATTAACGAAATTAATAAGCATTTTCACCTGTGTGGGTTTTTACTTTTAATTTAGGATTTAACAGGTTAGAGTCCTCTGTGTGTGTGTGTGTGTGTGTGTGTAGTAGTGTGTGTGTGTGTGTGTGGTGTGTGTGTGTGTGTGTTTGTGTGTAGTAGTGTGTGTGTGTGTGTGTGTAGTAGTGTGTGTGTGTGGTGTGTGTGTGTGTAGTAGTGTGTGTGTGTGGTGTGTGTGTGTGTGTGGTGTGTGTGTGTGTAGTAGTGTGTGTGTGTGTGTGTGTAGTAGTGTGTGTGTGTGTGTGTGTGTGTAGTAGTGTGTGTGTGTGTGTGTAGTAGTGTGTGTCTCCCGGAAGCTACACTAAACTACTTTGCCAAGATAGAAGTTGTTTTGGAAAAGGTTTAGCACCATCATCCCATCTAACTGTTGGTAAGTGTAATTTACATCCTCACTGACGAGGAACTTTTGTTTGTGTACGGTAGATACGTCACTCATCCTGTATTTTGTTAAAGTCTTTCCGGTGCGGTATTTGAGCCACTCCCGTCGAGCTGTTTTGTCTTGTGTTAAGTTCATGTTAGTCAACAACAAAAGGGAAAGATTAACAATAACACCTCCATGTCTTCCATATTTGAATATTCAATTAAGATAATGAAATGACATAGAGAGAGAGAGAGAGAGAGAGAGAGAGAGAGAGAGAGAGTTCATTATCTCTCTCGCTGAAAAAATTCTCTTTCTAAAAGTGCCAGTCAGTCTCCTGTTCACTGACGTCATCCTCAAAAACACCACTGAGTGGTCAGCTCATATATGACGTCAGTTTCTCAGACACCTGTGATTGGCCAACTACGATGACATTTATACATACATGCTATAAGTGACTCTTTAAAACACTGACTTCTTGTCGCACATATAAAGGCTTAACTCCGCACTCTTAGTTTGGTAATTCATCGAAGACAACACAAATATTATAAACAAAATTGGAGTAAATTCCGCAAACTCTTAACGGATATTGATATTTAATCTAAGATGTTTACAGGGTTAGTTACTCCGGGGGAGGGGGAGGGAGTTTATAATATCTAAGAATAACATTTGTGTCAATAAAATGTTATAACTATTATACTACTACTACTACTTTTTTTTTTTTTTTTTTTTTTTATAACGTGGCCTCCAGCCTCCCCCAATAGCCACACCTTCGCCACCATTTATTTACCTTAATATTAAATATCCTAATACATAAGAAGCTATCCTGTCTGTGTTAAATTAGTTGAGCCGCAGATCTATGCGGCATTCAGTGACTGTAGCCTCATAGTCAATATCTGCAGCAGTTGTCGGAGTAGGGGCAGAAGCTCTCGTTCCCCTGAGGCAGAGCAAAGCCGACCGAAGGAGAGAGAAAGACAGTCGACATCTCATCCAGGCTGTGACATAACTTCTGGGCTGCTGCTTCTGTTCGGAGATCACCTCCGCGAGTCTGGCGTAGAAACATCTTGCACTTGGTCCCATCCCACCAGAGGTTGTGAACACTAGAGGAGTGAAGCTGCCTTGATCAACGTTTTGTATTCTCTCTCCATATCGTTGTCTCCTACGAAAAAAAAATAATCATGTGACAGGACCGACTGCTCCCGCCCGTTACCATGGCAGCCAACTGACGCTGGCTGGCGGGTCGAAAAACAATAGTTTGTTCATGCAGGCAGAAAAACCCAAATTAACCACGCTGAACAACCTAAATGTGACTCATAATTATGAGTTCCGTTTTTAGCTTTGAACCGGATAAAACAATGAAACAACAGCGGTAAAATATTTTGCTAATTAGCGGGTTTTCGAATGATGCTCAAACAACCGGATTATGCTAATTTTGCAGCGTAACGCAGATCAGAATAAGTGAAATCTATATCAAAATGATCTCTGGAATATATCTGATACTACACAACGTAACAATTTTATCTTGTCGGCGGTATTTCTTGAATATTTCCGAGTTTATTGTACGCACATGGCAACTGGTATAATAAACTAGATCCGGGTTATCTCGAAGAGTCGTATTTCTAACCATTAACATATAATAAGGCAATGTTTCTAATTACGATTCACATTCATTATAATTATGACAATCCCGGTAAAATATGACTAATTTCCATCAGCATTTTTATAATTTAGCTTAAGGAACATATCAAAAGTTTAAAGGCAACACGATACTAGTTTTAGAATGTGTGTGTGTGTGTGTGTGTGTGTGTGTGTGTGTGCGTGCGTGTGTGTGCTGAAAAAAAGACGTTTATAGTGTGTCTGTGAGCGTGAAAAATACATAACTTTAAACCCTTTAATTGAAATATACTTAGATTAGGTTAGGCTACACTAGGTTAGGTTAGGTTAGGTTGGTTTTGTGTCGGCATTAGCAGTGTTACCAGACACTCCACTCGCGCCAAAATCAGAAGTTACTACCAGACTCAAATGTAAACAAAACACCCTCAAGAGACTCCCTCGCCCCGCTGCAGTGTTCCCTAAACAGCACCACCAACTCTCTTAAAGAACTCACACTAATAATATGAATACAGCGACTTGATTACACTTTGAGTAGAATCACTTGAAGATTAGACACCCCAATTTATTTCACCTTAAGGAGTAACCAACCCAACGTTAACCTAACCCAAATTAACCCAATCTAACCTAAACTAACCTAACCTAACCTAACCTAACCTAACCTAACCTAAACTAAACTAACCTAACCTAACCTAACCTAACCCAATCTAACCTAAACTAACCTTAGCTCATCCAACCTAACCTAACCTAACCCAATCTAACCTAATCTAAGCAAATCTAACCTAACCTAAACTAACCTAACCTAACCCCATTAAGTAGCGTTAGCGTGGTTAGGTTAGGTTAGGTTAGGTTAGGTGAAATGTCTAATCTTCAGGCGATCCGTTGAGTGCTGAGGTTAAGTCACCCAGCCAGTGCTCGGACCCACACACAGGAGCTCATGACGGAATGTTTTCACCAAAATCACACAGCCAGATTTATGGAAGTTCACAGGAAAACCTCAGTCGACCAAACACAACACAACAGACTCATTATATATACAGGTACCGACTCTCTCTCATCACACACAGGTAATGCCAACACCTGGAACACCTGGTCAGTAATTATGTATAGTTTAATCAAGGTTTGGACCTGAATTAGTGGTGTTAATATGCTAAAACCTGCAGCCCTTCAGAATATAGAAAGAGAAAAGTCGCTAAAATTCACTTGATGACATGAAGATTAGCCACCCTAGCTTATTTCATCGTAAGGTTAACCATCCTAGCGCTAACCTAACCTAACCAAACCTAACCTATCCTAAACCTAACCAGACCGTGTTGGATATCCTGGAAATAAACAAAAACAGAGAATAAAATAATATTAATAAAAAACACACATGATAATCCATTACTCAATAAGGTTTTAGGTGTTTAGACATTTAACCAATCAGGATCCAGAATATCTCATTAAAATACCTGTATCATCCTGGTAAGGTGATAAGCTGTTCCAAGTATCGAAGTAAGCGCATGAATGTAGTGTCATTACCAAGAGACTAAAGACTTTAATTTAAGGTTTAAGTGGTGACAGAGCTAGTTAGTGACGGATAGTTTGCTAGTTCAGTATAAATGAATCTCGTTTATTTTGTATTAATGTGGTATAGATATTTAAATGTATCCCAAATTTCAGTAATATATATAGACATTTCATCAAGTTACAACACGATAACGAAACTGTAACTTACAAAACTCCAAGATGGATCAGCTTCTGTAAACACCATTAAGTGAACGTGTGTCAAGGCTTACGATAATATACTCACGAGCCATTAACTCTATCTCGGAGCTCACCTGGTCGTCGCGTCGCTGAACTGAGCTAAAAAAAAAAAGTGTACCTAAACGATATCGCTTATTCAGTTTCCCGATAACAAAAACAAAACAATAAACAAAACAAGTGAACTGCGAACCTTTTCAGCCCACCGAGGCAGTGTTACCAACTCGTGACAAAATCCTGCTTGAATTATTAAATGTTTCCCCCCTCCCTCCACACCCCCCTCCCTGATGCCGCTGTAATTATGACTGTCAACGCTCGTAATGTTGATTGTTCATGACAGGATCCACCTATGTGTCTGTCATGGTTTATTGGTTGATGTCAGGGAGGTGTGTCTGTGTTTGTTTGTAGTCTTTACATACTTACACGTAGACTTACACACACACAGACACACACACATGAAGTCAGCTCTGCAACAACTAGAAATTCCCAAACATTGAAGCAGGGGAAAAAGTCGGTGTTCCGGATAAGTAAACAGGATGGTACAGGGCACAAGGGAAGAAGAAGAGAGAGAGAGAGAGAGAGAGAGAGAGAGAGAGACAATTCTACACATGAAACGTAGTACATGTAAAAAAATATATATCACGTTTAAATAATAATAATAATAATAATAATATATATAACGCTACATAAATATTAACACAAATATTACCATCTAAATATTGACATATAAATCACACCATCACCACCAGCTCTCAATACACACCCTGTCAACTATCAGTAACTATTCTGCCATAAAAAGCTCTCCCTTCCCCCTCCCCCTTTCCCTCCCCATTCTCCCTCCCCCTGCCTCTCCCTCCCCATTCTCCCTCCTCCCCCCTGCCTCTCCCTCTCCCTCTCCCCTTCCCCACCCCACTCCCTCTCTTCCTCCCCTCTCCCCCCAATAAAAATCTTGTCATCGGCAATATCAATACATAACGACACGCCATTTTACTTTATTTTCTAATCAATTATTCATAGAGGATTGAAAAGCGAGCGAAGTATTTTGGTGTGACCGATGCTTTATGACACACAGTTGGTCGTCGGGAGGAGATAAAAAAAAAAAAAAGGACTCTTGAATATCGTTTATAAGTTCGACTGTTAAAAGACGAATAATTGACGTCTCTTATCGGCACAGTGTCCGCCTTCATGTGCGTCCCCATTACAATGTTAATTATCTGAGGAAGAAAAAACTATTTGTATCATTCCGTGTTTGATATTGTGTTTTGTTAATGTTTAGTTATATATATATTTTACCGTATTCACACATATGTATATAAACTTATCTTATTTTCGATTATTTCTTTAACTTATTCATATATATAATTATCTCGTGGGAAATATAATTCACATAAATGGGAATTAAACGAAGGTAATTATCTCAGGTAAGATTATTAGTACATTGTCGTTACCATGGTGATCGTTGTGTCTCTTAGTATTGGATAGAGAGGACGTGAAGATTAGGCACCCCAGTTTACGTCACCTGATGATCAAATACCCTCACGTTAACCTAACCTAACCTAACCTAACCTAACCTAACCTGATAACTTGTCTCACTTCAACTGGTTAATGTTCTGATATCATTACGTTATCCTCAGCTATAAGTGGTGGATAACGTTATTAAATCCAAACTTTATCCTCAGCGAAAATTCTATCCACAAGGGCACTGTTATGAACCTATGTAAAGTCGTCACACCTGTATACATTTCACACCTGTATACAGTCGCAGGTGAACCAGAAACCAACTGTAGATTGTTGTCATTATTATTATTTTTTTGTTTGTTTGTCAGACAGTTGGTGAAATTAATAGCCGAGGCAATTTCGTAATCAGTGAAAATAACGAGGTGATTTTTTTTCTATTCATGTTTTTGTGTGTGTGTGTGTGTGTGTGTGTGTGTGTGTGTGCGTTTCAGATAACTGGTGAAATTAAAAGATAAATTAATGTTGTTATCATAATAATAGGAAGAATATATTAAATTGTTGATATCGTTTCTGTGTGTGTATGTGTGTGTGTGTGTGTGTGTGTGTGTACAGTTGCGGACAGAATTCCTTGAATACTCGTCAATATCTCGCTGTTAACTACTGGTGGTGGGTGAGATATATGTTTTGTTATTATAACTTTGATTAGAAAAACAATAGGAAATTCAGTTCTTTCTATTATATAAAAAAGTATGAAAAATAGATGCAAAAATCCCAGCATTTCCTTACTTTTGTGATCCTGGATATTGCCGATAGCGTCCAGAGAGGTTTATTGACACGTGTACTCCTACCTGTGGAAATTTAAGATAAATGAAAACAATATATGTGTTACGCCTTGTTTACTTGGGAGCTACCTAACCTAACCTAACCTAACTCATTAAGGTACTTGTTTTAATGTATCTATTTTCGCCAACTCGTGTCGTCTTAAAGTTTGCTAAGTCAATATTTACACTCAACAAAACCATTTACAATATTAAGAAAGTTAAGTTAATTTTTTTCTGTTTTAGTTAAATGTAAATAGTGAAGGAAATTTTTATTTTTTTTTCAACTGTGAGGAACATTTATCATGTGAACCTTTGTCAGTCTGTACTCTGGTTATTAAGTTCTCACTCAGCTAAATATAGAGAGTTACCTTATAGAACAGTCGAACCTAAGAAAAAACAGTAAATAAAAATCATGTGCTACATTTTTTATCCCCTGACAAAATCATGATAACTTAGGTTCTTCGTTTGTTGACACGGGTGCGTTCAGCAAGTTAGCAAACGTAAACACAATCTCACGTGTTAATAGAAAATTTAAGTTATTTATCGCATTTACAGGCACAGTACAGACACAGGTACAGGCACAGTACAGACACAGGTGCAGACACAGGTACAGACACAGTACAGGGGACAAGCAATCAGAGTTAGGAGAAAAAAATCAAGGGGCAGGCAAGGCGGGTCGAGTAAGCCTGATTTAATATTGTCAGATCCCCGTATTAGCCAGCCAGGCCTTTAGGGAAATTCCCTGCCAAGATAACACCTCTCTTGGCAGGATTTACTTTCCTCCTATCCCTCTCCCCCCATCTCTTCACTATCCCTCTCCCCTATCCATCCACTCTCCCATCCCCCCCCATCATCCCACTCTCCCACCCCCACTCCATTCCTACCATGTCCCATCTCCTCCCTCTTCCACCCCAACCCACCTCTACCTCTTCCTTGAAATCTCTCCCATTATCCCCCACATATACTCCCCCTCCCTTCTACCTCTCCCATCCCTCCCACTGTGATGTCATTGTAGGATTAGGATCTGTATGACTTTTTTTGTTCTGTTTGTGGTTTATTACGATGGTGGATGGATCAGTCAGGCTGCTGGAGCATCTCTTTAGGGGATTACGGACATAGGAACATGCGAGGACGTAGAGAGAGAGAGAGAGAGAGAGAGAGAGAGAGAGAGAGAGAGAGAGAGAGAGAGAGAGAGAGAGAGAGAGATAAATTATGAAAGAAAAGAAAACAGAGATGACAGACAACAGGTGGAAAAGAAAAGAACCGAACCACCTAACAATTTCACTCTGGGGGTAAAAGAAGCACACGCACCAATTAAGTTCCTATTACCTATTCTTAGATTTCACCCAATTAAAACTTGACGCTATCTTCTATAATCTCCAAGTACACTTCACTATTTTAGCAGGGAGGATGACTCAGATATATAATATTTATATAGTATGAAAATAGGACGATATTCTGGAGAGAGAGAGAGAGAGAGAGAGAGAGAGAGAGAGAGAGAGAGAGAGAGAGAGAGAGAGTTTGGAGGATTGATGAAATTTCCGATAAAATGGATCACACACACACACACACACACACACACACACACACATATACACACACCAACCCCTCCTACACCCTCTCCCCCACACCAACCCCCACCCACCTATCCCCCTACCCTCCTAACCCCCCCCCCCTTACCTCACCCCCACCGCCCCTACCCAGTGAAACACAAAAGTGAGAAATAAGACTAAAGGAGAGAAAACTTCGTCAAGACAACCAGTAACTTTACCATCAAAGTTTGTGTGAGAGAGAGAGAGAGAGAGAGAGAGAGAGAGAGAGAGAGAGAGAGAGAGAGAGAGAGAGAGAGAGAGAGAGAACTCCCTTGTACACGGTATAAAATATTCACCAAGTCAAGAACAGCTGGCACTGAGTCGGCTAAATGCACGTTAAAGGGTATTTTTTTATTGTTTATTCATTATTATTATTTTTTTTCTTGAACTGTATAGGATTTCCTGAGCTTTTTATAAAGGTAAAATGTGTGTGTGTGTGTGTGTGTGTGTGTGTTTGTTTGTGATGTGTGTGTGTGTGTGTGTGTATGTGTGACCTAATCCCTACCTATTTGTGTATAACAAAATGCAATAAAAGGCTATTTCTTATTGCCACAATTAGTTCTTGTGTAGCCCTGATCTTGGGGGCTGTACACCATCTGTGGACTATACCAAGCATCCTCGGGGGACTACCTAGCATCTCGGGGGACTACCTAGCATCCTCGGGGGACTACCTAGCATCTCGGGGGACTACCTAGCATCCTCGGGGGACTACCTAGCATCTCGGAGGACTACCTAGCATCTCGGAGGACTACCTAGCATCTCGGGGGACTACCTAGCATCCTCGGGGGACTACCTAGCATCTCGGAGGACTACCTAGCATCTCGGAGGACTGCCTAGCATCTCGGGGGACTACCTAGCATCTCGGGGAACTACCTAGCATCCTCGGGGGACTGCCTAGCATCTCGGGGAACTACCTAGCATCCTCGGGGGACTACCTAGCATCTCGGGGAACTACCTAGCATCCCTGGAACTACATAGCCCCTGGGGATGGCTACACATTCTTGAGCCTAGCCAGAGAATCCTTGAGTGCCAGTTTTTTTGTGATTAATATTTCATTATCATAATACTAATGACCAATTTTGAAGATTAATGGATGAATAATTATCCCTAATGAGGTTAATAATTAATTATATATATTTATTAGGATAAGAGAGGCCCGGAGTATAATTATGTTAATGCTACAACAGTAAATTATGGGTTTGAGTGTCTCTTTGTCGTGTCGTAACTCAAGTGTATGTGTGTGTGTGTGTGTGTGCGCGCGAGATAGTATTGGTAGTGGTGATGAAGTTAATGTGGGGTGAGGTAACATCTATCTCTTTTTTTATATAATAACAAGATCAAGTGAACGTATATTCACGTAAAAAAAAAAAAAAAAAACTCCTGTCAGTTCTCCGTCACATCCATAAACCCTGAAGCTCATGAAGCAGTGAATCCGAGACATCAACACAGTGCACCATCTATGAACCCAACAATATGTGATGTCTCGGATTCAAAGGTTCATGGATGTGAGAGAGGACTGACAGGACTTTTTTTTTCCTCCATGACTGTACATATTAAAAGTTCGGTGAAAATTCCCTGCCAGTATTGTTTCTATTCATAACACATTGGTGGCGCTTATTTTCACCAACGTGTGGAGGCGTTGTGTTTTTGTGACTGGACTGCAGATGAACTTTTGGTGAGTTCAAACGCCGGGATCTCTTGGACTATATTTGGAACGAGTCTCTGAACTACTTAGTCTCTCTGTAGATGGTGCTGTAGCGTTTAATTTTCTTTTTGGTAACTCATTAAATCTTAAAACTTATATAAAAATAATAAAAATAAGACAAAATAAATTATTATTCCATTAATTGTAAAGAAAAGCCTTACATTTTAAAATCTCCTTCAAGTTTCGTTTTCCGTTTCCAAATTGTATTCAGAAATTCGCTGCTGCCTGTTCGAACCATATCAACTCAATGTTCCAGAGTTCACTAGTCGCTCGAACAGTCTGCAGATCTTTACCCTTGAGCTCACATCTCCTCGACCCGTTCCGAGCTATCTGTCCAGGAGCTCGCTGGCAGCCTCTTGTGAACCAAATATCAAAATATATATATATATATTCTTGGTGCTCCTTGGCGGTTCAAAATGTTTCAAATTATTTATTCCGAAGCTTCGCAGAGACCAGTGTTTTGGGAGGAGTTCAGGCGTGACAAGACGATATCCACTGTTCTCACGGAGACAGCTAAACATTCTTCCACCCACAGTATTATGTAACATTCTATTTTTTATCCTAAATAGTTATATGGTCTGTAATAATTTATTGGACTACATCACGAAGGAAAAAAAATGCCTCGTGTCACCAAATTATTACCTGAATTTGTAAACATTGGAGAAATATGTAAATTATACAGGTCATAATTTTGGTTACAAGTTTGTTATGTAAATAGTAGTGTGTGACGCAATATGGGTTTGTTGACAATGGGAAATTCGTGATGTAAACGAGAGCTGTACGAGGAGGTTATTTATTTTCAACTTTTTTTTTACAAGGTTTGGGGATAAATTAGCTTTGCTTAGGTTAGGACAGATAAAGTTAGTTTAGGATAGGTTGAGAGGGGTTAGCTGAGGTTTAGGTTAAGCTAGGTTAGAGTAGGTTAGGGTTGAGAAGGTTAGATTGGGTTTTGCCAGATAAGGTTAGATTAGATTACCTTTGATTACGTTAAGCTAGACTACACTAAGTTAGATTACTTGACAATCAAATTAAATCAAATTACATTAGTTTAGCTTAAATCAGGTGAGGTAAATTTCCATAATGGGTTTAAGACATCATCGAAACCTTGGCAAGACACCAGTAATCCTTTCCAGGAGAGAGAGAGAGAGAGAGAGAGAGAGAGAGAGAGAGAGAGAGAGAGAGACACCCCCCCTCCCCCTGAACTGTACTCGATTCCATTACCTGAAGCAGCGGTGTTCGTTACCTGGAGACAACCTCTTTAAACCACTCTATCTTTCAACACGCCAGGGAAGACCCACTGAACTGGGCCCACACGCTCAAATATTTACACCTTCATTTTTGTTTTATTCCTCCTGTAATTGTTGATGACTGAATAGATTTAATTAGGGTGAAATTTCTCTCTGCGATTTTGACATCATTTTAGTGGTAGTGGTCATCTCTGTACTGTGGGATTTAAAGGGGCGAGTTGTGGTGTTTCACGGGATTGGTTATGGGGGGATTTTTAGGAGTTAAGGGGGATTTTAGGGGTTAACGGCGATTTAAAGGGTTAAGGGGTGATTTTTAGGGGTTTAAGTGGGTAGATTCAGGGATTAAGGAGTGGATTCTAGGGATCGAATGTTGAGGTTAGTGATTTAAACCCCTAAAAATCACCCCTTAACCCCCGAACTCACCCCTAACCCCTAAAAATGAACTCTTAACCCCTTAAACTCACCCCTTAACCCCTAAACTCACCTCTTAACCCCCTAAAACTCGCCCCTTAACCCCTAAACTCACCCCTTAACCCCCTAAACTCACCCCTTAACCCCTAAAAATCACCCCTTAACCCCCTAAACTCACCCCTTAACCCCCTAAACTCACCCCTTAGAGTAAATTATAGTAAATACATCACCACACCTAAAACAGTAACTCACGTATCTGTAATGTATCCAAGCTTAGTTAATCCTTCCTCTGTTCACTGTTTCGTTCTAGTGATATTGTACAAAAAACGGGTCGGTGAGCTCAAGGCTGTGTCGATCAGTACCTGGAAGACACACACACACACACACACACACACACACACACACACACACACACAGAAAGCGTTTGTTAAAGATTTTAGCATAAGTTAAGAGAAGGAACGAGAGTCTTTTTCCTGTCATGTTCTCGGTGGCGTAAATATTCGTATTTCCCAGGAGGTAAGACACTTGTTAATGGAGTCGGGAACAAATTTGCTGGAATGACTTTTTACGAGTTGGATAAAAGCCATTTATAATATTTAAGTTAAGGGGCCACAGCAACATTGGCCAGGACGGAAAAATAACCTTTGTGTCGGAGGCGTATTGGAGTTGTCTTTAGTAATGTAAATATATGTGGTTTAAAGTGCCCCTGTAGGTATGTGAGAGAGAGAGTCAGTGAGAGAGAGTCAGTGAGATAGGTTAGGTCACTGTAAAGCTACTGTGTTAGTTCCTTATTTTACTTTAAGTATCATATACCCCGAAGGACTGAACCGCTCCGTTACTTTAAAAGAAATCATCGCGTAGGTTGAGAATTGACAAGGTGCTCTCTCTCTCTTTCTTCTCTCTCTCTCTCTCTCTCTCTCTCTCTCTCTCTCGACTCAGTAATAGAACAGAATATCCCTGCAGACTGTGAGGCAGACAACCGACTTCCCTCGAGGTGTCTGAAATGGTGCACAAGAACCCTCTCCCCCCTCCCCTCTCTCCTCCTCCTCCTCCTCTTACCGGGGAAAAAGGTGACCTACCAAAACTTAATCTCCTTCTAATGGCTCTCGACCCTGCCAAATAAGACGGTCCAAAACTTCTACCTTTTGGCTCTCTCTCTCTCTCTCTCTCTCTCTCTCTCTCTCTCTCTCTCTCTCTCTCTCTGCTTCTTACGGTAGTGCTGGTTAGTTTTTTTTCATCTACAAATTGACCTAAAAGTTGTTTTCTTATCGATGAACTTGGCAAAATGTCAATAAACCTAGGAAACTGTGTGTGTGTGTGTGTGTGTGTGTGTGTGTGTGTGTGTGTGTGTTTTACCAATTAACGTACTAAAGAGTTATTTTTTTCAGTAGAACGATTTTCTTTTGAACTCAGAACCAGGAACTAATTTTAATAATAAACTAATAGAGATGGTGTATTAAGCCAAGTCAATGAACGATATGTTGTCACTATTACGGTTGAGGTCAATAGTTAACACCTTTCATGACTCTCTGGGATTAGTGAATTACTTAATGTTTCTTTAAATTATTCATAAAAGTACACCAAATTTTTCTAGAGTAAGAATTTTATACAATGACATATTTTAGTTATGTTTTCTTATATATTAAAACTATTTTGTTGGTGTACAGATAAAACACAAATGGTGGGTTGATTGACAAAGATTTACTGACGAGAGAGAAACACTAAGGAGTTTTGTGTATTTACGATAGAGATTCAGTCCAATCAAGACACCATCTTAGCTGCCATCGTTGTGTTGGTAGTTTAAGCGAGCCAGTTAGACGCGGTCTCACATCCTTAACTTACGAGAAGAAATTAACGCCATGGACCTTTGGAAAATATGCACCCCTGAAAGTTTACAATTACAGCGTTGGGTTTATTCTTAAGTTACCAATTCTTATACAGTATGAAATTAAGAGAAATAAAACAATTATCGATATTACCTTTTGAGTATCAGTAAGTTTATTCAAATTTATTTTCATCACTTACGAAAGCAGTTAAGTGAAAAAAACAAAGACATACGATCCTATAAGAATATGGGAACAGTTTCACAATTATGGCGCCGACTTTATTCATTTCACTTCCACTATTCAGCTGGAAAATACGAGTGTAAATTCTTAACACAGTGGAGACGTTGTTAGTCGCTATAACTCACAATCAGCGGCTTTATGTCCGAACGTTCCCTACTCTGCTAACGAATGACGTCACACTGTTTATCTTTACGGTGCAAGGTCATTGGTCGAGGGGAGAATTATATGGTCATTGTCGTTTAAGAAGAGAATGGTCGTTTGTGTGTTACTATTATTATTATTATTATTATCATTATTATTTCTATAGTTCTTCTTTTTCTTCTTCTTATTATTATTACTTTTTTTTTTAGGTATTTTACATCTTCTCGTCCGCCAGTCTTGCAGGGATCAGTTCCCCTTCTTCAGGAGTCGGCCAGATAATCCAGGACCTCGTCAGCTGTCGGAGGAGATGTCACTTCCCTACACTGAAGCTCCTGCAGCTCTCCTCACGGCCCTCACACTGGCTCAGTCTGGTACCGGCGCAAACACATTTTCTTGGGCGGTTTCCAGAAGATGTTTGGAATATATATTTTATTATTTTGTTTTCAGTAGTTTATATCTGGATGACTCTGTCTGCATTAAGGTAAGTAACTACGATCTTCTCTAATAACTCCAGGTAAGTAACTACGATCTTCTCTCAAATCCAGGTAAGTAACTACGATCTTCTCTCAAATCCAGGTAAGTAACTACGACCTTCTCTCAAATCCAGGTAAGTAACTACGATCTTCTCTCAGCTCCAGGTAAGTAACTACGATCTTCTCTCAAATCCAGGTAAATAACTACGATCTTCTCTCAGCTCCAGGTAAATAACTACGACCTTCTCTTATAACTACGTCAGAAGGAAGTCTTGTTGTCGTGGGCATCTTCTTGTGTCATAATATTTGTCTTTTAAGAAGTCAAAGGTGACGCGATCGTGTGTGTGTGTGTGTGTGTGTGTAGAAAGGCGTTTATAGTGCGGTTCTTTTCACACATACTGTACACACAATGGTGTCATCGTGTCAACTTGAATTCGTCATATTTATCTCCTCAAACTCGTAGTAAATATTCTGATATATTAACAAGTATAAAAGAGATTGTGTCCATTTTTATAACTATTCTGATATGTGTTAAAATACGCTTAATGTACCTGTATTGTCATCTGACGTTCTTCATCAGTAGCGTTGGGATATTTTTATTTCTTTTGGATCGTAAAAAAAAAATCCATGTTTTTTTTATTTCATTCCATCTCTTAGCTGCAGCTGGTGTATGCTTATTGTGGAGACCGACTTACGATAAAATCAACAACAAGTGGCAGCAATATCCAGACCTCAACAAGAGTATTGATATAAGCGACGAGTCTTATTTTTCGGAACAACAAGATAATACGTGAAGCTATACAACTGACCACATACTTTTATCTCTTGTATTTTAAGAGTATATTTGAGTTAGTGTATTCGAGATGTAATAAAGGAAGGTGTATTTTCTTTACCTCTCAAGGGGTTATAAAGTTGGTATAGTGTTTTATGATACGAGAAGGTGACTCTAAAATATTGTTATGTTATGAACTTCTTCCCTATACATCAAGATGACATTGTACTCAGGGGGTCTTAAATCATCGTACTCCTGGGATTAAGAGTGTACTCAATGGGCTAACTCACTGTACTTGTGTTGGGTTAAATCATCGTACTCTGAGAAGGTAACACACACACACACACACACACACACACACACACACACACACACACACACACGAAAACTCCCTCCCCCCAAAATAAGCGGTCCCCTTAAACGTGCGTGTTGTTTAAAGTGGAATTTCATGTTTGGTGGCTGGTGTGTGTGTGTGAGGGGGGGGGGGGGGGCGCCACTCCCTACCCTCGCACTATGGTGATTGGTGATTGTGTCTCCCGATAGTTCATGGATACAATCACCTTGAAGTGGATGATGTGATGAAGCCTTTGATATTATGTGTTGAAGAAGAAAGAAGGAAGAAGAAGAATGAAAGAAGAAGAAGAATGAAAGAAGAAGACACTCAAAATATACCACCATGTACATTATATTAACACACACACACACACACACAAATAAATGTATAAATAAATAAAATACAATAAGGCGGGCCAGTCTCTATGCGGACGGCGGTCGCTCTCAACAACTCATGACCGTAAGGCAGACTCTGTTTCCGCCACTTACCAAGAGTTGACCGTCACAAAAGGAGAACGGACCCGCGCCGGAAACTTTTTAAATTCTAGAGAGATCAAAGGTGTTGTCTCGACCAGTGATCTTTTAGTTTACCTCAGTTTAATTATATTTAAATTGACCACTTGTCTGCTGGCAACTTCTTCGTCTTTTACTCTTCTTTCCTCTTTGTATCTTCTTTCTTCTTTACTTTTTCTTGAACTTCGTATTTAACTTCGTCTTCTACTATATTTTTTCTTCTTTTCTCTTTCTTCTTTCTTTCTTTGTCTTCTTTCTTTCTTCTTTCTTCTTCTTCTTCCTTTCTTTTTCTTTCTTCTTTCTCCTTTCTTCGTCTTCTTTCTCTCCCTTCTTTCTTCTTCTTTTCTTTCTATTTGTTTTCCGATAGCATTATATTTACCAATGGTGATTCAAACTACTACACCGAACCATCATAGAGATAGTTTAATATTATCCTTAACTAACAACGTAAAGTTCGTCTCTGGCTCCAAATGGCTAAAAAACGTTCCAATATTGTGACTATCCTTGACATAGAATAACAATATCTTTAAAATACTAGAAATAAACTTAAATACAGACAAAAATAAAAGTAATACATTAAAAAAAAAGTAAATTTGAGGTTTTGTTTTCGTGTAAACTTTGTTCGGTGTTGTGTATATTTTCTGGTCGAGGTGTAACTTACGTCGAGGTGAAAGCAAAAGTGTTTTCTCTTTCCTTGTTTCTCCTGTGTTAAACTTTATTTTGCTATGTTGTGGTCATGTTATATTTTGATCTTTGTGTTGTTGTGGCCGTGTTAACACTTCTCTTGACGTTGTCGTGTTATATTTTCTTAATTTTCTACTTTAATACCTGGTACCTAACTTAACACCTAAAATTCGTCTTCCATTTGAAAGTTATTCCAATGATTTTTTTTTATGAATTAATTACCATAACAATTATTTCATTCCCCCGAAAAAATACCGGGTTTTTTTTTACTCATATGATAAAAACGACAAAAAAAAACACGAAAACACGCGAAAAACACACACAAGAAAATAAGCCAACGAAATTCATGAATGAAATATAAGCACAATGTTCCCTGATTACAAAAGTTTGGAAATAATTACAAAAGTGATATAAACCCTTGAAATATGCAAATACAAAACAAAAAAATTACAAAAAACAAGAATTACTTCAGTTTTATAATAAGTGGAGTGTTTATTAATAAAAAAAAATGGCTCTTATTACACCACGTTGGAAGAGTCAAGATCCTTTACCAGTTGATGTTTGTATACATTCTGGAGCCATTTGTTGAAGCTACTTCTTATGGGTAGAAGTTTGATAAGCTCTCTCTCTCTCTCTCTCTCTCTCTCTCTCTCTCTCTCTCTCTCTCTCTCGCTTTGTTACTCGCTCTCTTTTTTCTCTAATTCCTTTTCTACTGCTCTCTCTTCCTTAGATAAGAAAGATAATGATAACACCTTAATATTAAACGCCCCAACAACGACGACCACCACCACCACGACAACGCCCCAACAACGACCACCACCACCACGACAACGCCCCAACAACGACCACCACCACCACGACAACGCCCCAACAACGACCACCACCACCACGACAACGCCCCAACAACGACCACCACCACCACGACAACGCCCCAACAACGACCACTACCACCACGACAACGCCCCAACAACGACCACCACCCGTCAACGCTTTAAAAACAACGACCTAGCAAGCGGGTGAGTGTTGGTGTGGGTTATGGCCCCGAGGTGATGGTGTTCACGGAAGGTTCTGATGACGACTAAAGACTCAGGCGCCACTAAGATTTTTTGGCTCCATTTTCTTTGACGACTTTTTTGCAGGGAGCTTTTTTTTATCTTTCTTTTATCCAGTAGTGTTTTTTTTTACTCTTTTTCGTTTTTTTACCCCCCCCCCCCTTCACCCCGTTCGGTTTTATCAGAGTTTCCTTCCCTTTTATATATATATATATATATATATATATATATATATATATATATATATATATATATATATATATATAATATACATATATATATATATATATTCCCGTTCCACTTTGCTTTTGTGAGTGTGTGTGTGTGTGTGTGTGTGTGTGTGTGTGTGTGTTGACTTTCACTAACAACAAACAAACTACTAATTAATCATTGTGTAAAAAAAAATTATCTTTTTTTTTTTACACCAGTTGTCGCTTGGGTGATATTATGGCTGAGTGGACACAGTGTTCGCCTCATGTCCTCAGGGTCTCTAGTTCGACTCCCCAGGTACACATAATCCACTCAGCTGTAAACAGGTACAAGTAGACTTTACCTTTACTGTTGTACTAATTAAATAACAAAGTGTAGAGTAGTAAAACACCTGTTAATTATATACTTTAGTTTAATCTACCTGGTATCAGTATATTTCTATCATATCTATATAATGCTCTACATATACTACATATAAGATTATCCCTGCTATATCGCTATATCGTTATCTCGTTATCTCGCCATCTCGTTATCTGGCTATCTCGCTATCTCGTTATCTCGTTATCTCGCTATCTCGCTTTTATTACCATATATTTTATTCAAGAAGGAATTTTATTTATTTTTTTTTATTCCGATTTTAAAATATAGTACGGGATTTTTTTTATTTTATATCTAATTTGCTTTAAAAAATTCGTGTATTAATAATTTTCATCTCAAGGTGTTAAATCATCATACTCAAGGAGGTTATATCATCATACTCATGAGTCTTATTAATCATTATAATTACAAACTTAACATATTGTAATTCACTATAAACAAGAACACACTCACTAGCTCCTCAACACACTCACTAGCTCCTCAACACACTCACTAGCCCTCAACACACTCACTAGCTCCTCAACACACTCACTAGCTCCTCAACACACTCACTAGCACCTCAACACACTCACTAGCTCCTCAACACACTCACTAGCACCTCAACACACTCACTAGCTCCTCAACACACTCACTCGCTCCTCAACACACTGGGTCTAGTATTTTTTTCAACATTATCTCAACAGTCTGGAATTTCGGCTCCGTTTTCTGTGTCAATGTTGGGTTGTCGCCGAGTATAATGACGTCATAGAAGGATGCTTTAATATAATTGGTCGTTGGGGGAACTAATTTCAGCCAATGAGGGGATGGTGTCGTTTTCAAGAGGAATGTTGCGGAGATGGTTGCAGGATGTTTCAGGGGGGGATGTTGTGGGGTGGGGAATGTTTAGGGGGATGTTTAAGATGAATTATTTTCGGGGTGAATGTTTGCAGTGAATGTTCTTTGGGATAAATGTTTAAGGTGGAAAATTCAGGATGTTGAGATGGCCGGCCGGCCCAAGGGCCACCTAACGTGAATTTGTTTAAGGTGTAGAAGCTGCCGCCAACACAACAACCACACCCTGAGTTAACGAGTTGCATGATCCAGTGTCAAGGAATATTCCGAGAAGACCGGACAACTCTCCAACTGCACTGGCTAACCATTACCCTGGAATACGATCAGCAAATCGATCACCATCCAGGTCCCCAATTACTGCTGGGTAGACAGAGGCAAATGGTAGAAAGAAACTTTCCCATAGTTTCACCCTGCCCGGGAATCAAAACGGATCCACTAGCTTGTGAGGCGAGCATGCTGACCATTACACCACAGGTCGCTAACACACACACACACACACACACACACATGACAAGCTGCCTCCTAGGTCACTGTACCACAGGGAGCCTCAGACGTGTTATATAGAACGCAAAATTCCTCCATTGTCAGGGGAGAGAATTTTGGAAGTGACCCAGGAGGTGAGGGGTGCTGAGGACAGTGCTAAGTCTTTTACCTCCACGTTTCTCTCCCTTCTCCCTTACCTTTATCTCCCTTCCCCCTCTGCGTTTCCCTCCCTTCTCCCTTTACAATTCTCTCTCTTCTCCATGCTCTCCCTCCTTGCATCTCTCTCTCTCTCTCTCTCTCTCTCTCTCTCTCTCTCTCTCTCTCCTTCCTCACTTTACAATCCTCATTCATTTACCTTCCCTTAAAATCCCATCTCATTATTGGGACCACCCAATAAAACACACCTAACCTAACCTAACCTAACCTAACCTAACCCTCATGTAAATCTTCTTTAGATTACGTTAATTAGTACCATACTCACCTGTCCTCACTGACTTAACTGATGAACCATTTTTTTATTATTGGGTGTTCGGGGATTCGAGATTCAGGGATATGGGATTCGTGGGTTCGGGATATGGGATTCGTGGGTTCGGGATTTGGGATTCGTGGGTTCAATAGTGGGATGTACCTGTAGATATAAACGTCAGCCTCCCCCCCCCCTCCTCGTCACTAGTTCCTCCCCCTACCCTCCCCCCCCCCCCTGCCTCCCCGTCGTCACTAGCCCCCTCCTACCCTCCCTCCCTGCCCCCCACCACCCCCTCACCAGTACAGGACAGCTAATGACCAGCTTAGTCCCGTGTTGTCATAATATTTCAAGACAATTTAATGTGTAAAAAATTTAAAGATCAATCAAACTGTTTAAAAACATTCCAATGCAAATCAGAGAGAGAGAGAGAGAGAGAGAGAGAGAGAGAGAGAGAGAGAGAGAGAGAGAGAGAGAGAGACTATAAAAGCACCTCTCTCTCCCTGGTGTGACGGTGCATTTGTAAACATTTGTCCTGGACACCAACACCATAATGAGTCTCTACCCCAAAGACCTATTTTATTTTTAAAGTCTCTGGGTGAACATTTTTAATGGCTCAGAGGGGACCTTTTAAGAGCTCAAGGCAGTATATTTTGTGTGTGTGTGTGTGTGTTTTAGCTGTCCATTGCTCAGCTAACAGGTGATAATATATATATATTTTTTTAATTTATGGATGGAGAGGTGTGTGTGGGGGGAGGGGGGGGAGGGGGGGGGGGAGGGGGGGGGGGAGGGGGGAAGGTGTTGTTCGGTATATTATCAATAGTCATTCCTATACATAGAGTAGATGTGCATAGGAAAAAACAAGGAAATAACACAGAAATAACACTGAATAATAGAGATATAACATAAATAACAATTAAGACGGAAACGTTGATAATAATGAGACACTTTTTATACAGGAAACACACACACACACACACACACACACACACACACACACTACATCTTGAGTAAGGATAAAGTAGTCGTTTATATATAAGATAACGTTTAGTGTCGTCCCCTTTATGAGGTATTCCAGGGATAATATGACTCGCAATTTATTTACCCCTGATCTAATCCTTAAATTATATTACGTCGTACTAGTGACATATTTGTTTGTCTGTGTGTGTGTTTGTATGTGTTTCTGTCTCTGTTTCTCTCTCTACACACACACACACACACACACACACACACACACACACACACACATATAAACACACTTGGGCAGAGTAATGACAGCAATGTGGGGCGTAATTACGTGGTTTGGTTAATCTCGGTTAATTAAGGAAAATTGGCCACGGGAGGAGGAGGATCAGGGCACTAATGGAAGGGATTGTGACTAGGATTAATTTTTGTCCTTGACCCTCGCCCCTTCCCCTTCCCCCCCCTCCCTTTTTCCCTTTCCCCGACCTCCCCTCTTTCCTCCCCCATTCCTCAACCCACACTAACCCCCTCCCCCCTTTAGTTCTGTCTCTTCCTTGTTTTGTGTCCACCATTTTTTCTTATAAATTAAATGGTTAGGTTAGGTTGGGGTGTCGGAGGAAGGTAGGGGGAGGAAGGAGGCAGGGGGAGGAAGGGGGAAGAAGGCAGAGGCAGAGAGACACAGGGGGAAGTAAGGGGAGGCAGGGGGAAGAAGGGAGAGGCAAGTGAGTTAGGGGGCGGCAAGGAGAAGAAGGGAAAATCAGGGGGAGGTAGGGGAAAATCAGGGGGAGGCAGGGGGAAGGCAGGGGGAAGGCAGGGGGAAGGCAGGTGATTCAGTTGGTGATTGATGACCAGTTAGAAGGGTCTTAGCGGCAGAGGCGGATTTTATTTTATTTATTTTTTTACCCTGAAGACTTTTTTTCCTCCAAGAGTCGATGTTAGTTTAAAATTCTGCCGCTGGTCGCTCATTCCTCAGACTTTTGGCGGGAATCCCTCGATGCTTCCCGCGTTTTTTTTTTTTCGGGTACGTTTTCTTTTTTTTTTTTTTCGTTTTTTTTTTCATTTTCTACTTTTTTTTTTTTTACTCGAGTTCGCTTTTTTTCCTTCTTGGGTTCGATTTCTTTTGCTTGGATTCGTTTTTTTTGTTTTACTTATTCGGGTTCGTCTCGCTATATTTCACCCTGTGTTTGTCTGTCTGTTTTTCTTACTAATTTGCATCTTTTCCTTTCTTTCTCTTTGATTATCTCTCTCTCTCTCTCTCTCTCTCTCTCTCTCTCTCTCTCTCTCTCTCTCTCCCGCCGCCCATATTTTTACCAACATTCACACAATAAATCGTCGGCTCACTCTCCCTCGCTCAATGTTCTCCTTTGGGCAGTAAACAACGCTAGTAAGGAGAGAGAGAGAGAGAGAGAGAGAGAGAGAGAGAGAGAGAGAGAGAGAGGAACGTAGGTTTATAGGAACAGGGAGACAAGGAAAGCGAGACGAGGAGGAGGAAGGAAGGAAGAAAAGGGGAAGGAAGTGTTAGGGAGAGTGAAGGAAAAGGGAGGGAAAAGAGAGAGGTAAGGGGCGAGAAAGAGGAAGAGAAAATAGGAAAGAATGGGTGAGAGGAATAGGGAGGGAAGTAAATTCGGGAGAAAGGGAGAGAAAGAAAGGCAAAGGGAGGGGAAGAGGGAGATATAAAAGGGAAAGAGAGACGAGAGGAAAAGAGAGGGAAGGAGGAAGAGAGGGAAGGAGGAAGAGAGGGAAGGAGGAAGAGAGGGAAGGATATTTTTCCCCTTAGTGGAATAGGAAGCTGCCAATACCGTATAAAGACAACAAGGAGGATGATGATGATGATGGTAATAATAATAATAATAATAATAATAATAATAATAATAATAATAAAGTTGTTATTCACTACTGTAGGTAATTCTTGTTACTGTTACTTCTCTAGACAACGCTTATTATTCCCTAGACAACTTTTGTATATATACTGTATAACTCCAGGTAAAACAGACGTCAGGTATCTAAAACACCTGTGAATTTTCCTCTAATTATTACATATCAGCACAACATACATACATACAGCCAACACCTGCATTGTACACTCACACAATACTAAAATAATGTGATATTAAAAATTTATAATAGGATTTGAATGATATCAGCCGAGTCATTTTTCTTTTTACCTGTGGCTATTAACTGGTGCCAGGTAATAGTGTAGTGATGTAATAGTGTTTATTTGTACCAGGTGTTGTGTATCTTCTAGCAGTGAAGAGGGGAGGAGGAGGGGAGAGACGGGGTGATATAGTGTGGTTGTCATGAAGATATGTCACCCCTCCCCCCTTCCACCACCTCTCCCCCTCCCCAATATCACATCCTTCCCCTTCCCCCTTCCTACCACCACCTTCCCCCTTCACACCTCTCCCTCCATATCACACCTCCTTCCCCTTCCACCACTCCCTCCCCTCCCTTCCACAACCTCTCCTCCTCCCCAATATCACATCCTTCCCCTTCCCCCTTCCTACCACCACCTTCCCCTTCCCCCTCCCCTTCCACCACCTCTCCTCCTCCCCAATATCACATCCTTCCCCTTCCCCCTTCCTACCACCACCTTCCCCTTCCCCCTCCCCTTCCACCACCTCTCCTCCTCCCCAATATCACATCCTTCCCCTTCCCCCTTCCTACCACCACCTTCCCCTTCCCCTCCTACCCCTTTCCAATATCCCATCCATCTCTTCCATTTCCCTTTCCTTCCCTCTCTCTCTCTCTCTCTCTCTCTCTCTCTCTCTCTCTCTCTCTCTCCCTCTCCATTTCTTTTTCTTTCCGTTTCTCTATCAGTTTCTCGCTGTCTTTATGTCTGTCTGCCTGTCTCCCTGTCTCACCGTCTCCACGTCTCTGTCTGTCTGTCTGTTCTTCTCAACCTGTCTGTCTGTCTCTCTACAATCGGACCCAGTACCCACCACAATCACCACGCCAATTCACAATCCTCACGTCCTGAATTACACATCACTGGACACCATTATTGTTATCCCTGGCAAAATTCGAACACCCAATGATTGTTAGAAAACGCGTCATGTGGGTGTCCGATTTGTTTGTAAGTAAACTCTTTGAGCTGGACACGTGGTTTTTGTAAACAGCTTTAGGGGAGACAATTGGGTGAGGAATAATTAGTATTTGTTTGTTTATTAATGTGTTTGTTTGTTTGTTTGTTTGATTTGGTTGTAATTTGAAAAAAACCAGATGGAAATATTGAATACATGTGCGTTTATATGTATACAGTGTGTGTGTATGTATGTGTGTGAACGAATACAAACACACACACACACACACACACACACACACACACACACACACACAAACACACACACACACATCACATCCACCAGTCTGTCTCACTTTATGAAAATTTTTCCCGTAATCGTTTCACTGAGGGGGAACCTGCACTCCCCCCCCCCTTCCCCCTTCCTCCCCCATTCCCCCTCTTCCCCCTTCCTCCCCCCCATCACCCCCTCCAATTCCCTAACAAATTGGACCAAAGTTTATGTGCTGTGTTTTATTTCCTTATTTTTCATTCAGCTAAATTTATTCAGTTCTTTATACATCTTTCTTTTATTTGTTTCATTATTTATATATTCATCGATTTAGTCATTATTCACTCATAGACGTCATTATACACTTGCTTAAATATCTAATCACTTATTCGTGTAAGAACCTGAATAACGATCATCATATATTGTAGTTTATTTATTATTATTATTATTATTATTATTATTAAAGTTGTGTTTGCTTATATTGTTGTTGTTGTTGTTATTATCACTGACTTTAATAATCGCACACACACACACACACACACACACACACACACACACACGCATACACATACAACGAAACTGTCAAATATACAACTGGAAATATATTCAGCTATATTCCTCAACAAGCAATATTGATCCATAAAAAATATAGCAACTGTCAACACGGACCCAAACAGCTGGTGTGAGAGAGAGAGAGAGAGAGAGAGAGAGAGAGAGAGAGAGAGAGAGAGAGAGAGAGAGAGAGAGAGATTTTTTTCACAATGGTACAATAATTAGAAAAGCGGAGAGTTAAATAAATGGAAGAGGGTGGGAAGGAAGAGGAGGAAGAAGAGAACGAAATACTGGAAGGAAGAAGGAAGGAAAAATAAAAAGAGGAAGAAAAAAAGATGAAAAAGAAGAAGAACATATTTGAAAGAGAGGATTTAAAGGAAAACTCAATGATAAATAGAGTTTGGTATGGAAGAAGAGGAGAATGACGTGTACTGGATATAAAAAAGAAATTGGTAAATAAGAAATGACAAAAAATGGAAGGGAAGGGAGATGGAGTAACAGGGAGAGAGGTGATGTTCGTGGAATAGAGAAATAAAGAGAATAGACCCAAACAGAGTAAAGAAACATTTTAAGGCAAAGAGAATAAGTGAAATATCAAGATAACATGTATAAAATGATGATTAAACGGAGATAAATTAATATAGAAAGAATATAGAATAGAGAAAGGAGGAATAAGAATAAAACAAACATAAAGAATAGAATAATAGAGGAAAATATCAATTAAAACGAACATAAACGTCTAGGGAAAACAACGATAACCTGGCGAATAGGAACGTACAGGCTCTCACTCGGGGGTCCCCAGGTAAACAAACCCGAACTCTACATCACATCCACTACACAACAAACCACTGCCTTAAAACAAATAAAGAATGACATCAACAGTGAAAATAAAGAAAGGAGAGGAATGAAATAATGACAAAGGAATACAATAGGAGTAATGAAATGCAACAGCGACTTAAACTTGAATAACTGTGGCTTGGCGGATGGGAACGTATCGCCTCGCACTTCCCACGTAAACAAACCGGAACCCTCCTGCATCACATCCGCCACACAAGAGGCAGCTCAATTACTCTCCTTACGCTCCATTTTTACAACCAAAATATCCTTAACAAAGCTCGGAGGCGTACAGGGCAAAACCTCATTATATGTATGTCGGAGAATCCCATTAGTTAGTGAGGTACGGGACGACCTTATGGCTATTATGACGTATATCTGAATCTCCTTCGTTGATGATGACTTGAAACGTACGCTTAGGCCTTTGGTAGCTATTCTCTCTATGTCTCTCCTTATTTAATTGGATAGACGGCAGAGGGGAAGAAGAGATAGATGGGAGGTGGGGGTAGGGGAGGGGAAAGAGGGGAGGGGAGGAGAGGGGAAAAGCCTAATACGTGCAGAGATGGAGTAATTCTGACCCACAAATTCCACGCTATTATGTAAATGTCGGCAAAATAGTCTATTACGTTGAGCTGAGGGGGTGAGGTGCTGTTACGTGTGATATTACTTGTTGGGGTGTAGGGTGTAGGGTGTAGGGTTAGGGGTGTGGGGTGTAGGGTGTGGGGTGTAGGGTGTGGGGTGTAGGGTGTGGGGTGTAGGGTGTGGGGTGTAGGGTGTGGGGTGTAGGGTGTGGGGTGTAGGGTGAGGGGTGTAGGGTGAGGGGTGTAGGGTGTAGGGTGTGGGGTGTGGGGTGTAGGGTGTAGGGTGTAGGGTGAGGGGTGTGGGGTGTAGGGTGTGGGGTGTAGTGTGTGGGGTGTAGGGTGTAGGGTGTGGGGTGTAGGGTGTAGGGTGAGGGGTGTAGGGTGTAGGGTGTGGGGTGTAGGGTGTGGGGTGTAGGGTGTGGGGTGTAGGGTGTGGGGTGTAGGGTGTAGGGTGAGGGGTGTGGGGTGTAGGAGGTGGGGTGTGGGGTGTGGGGTGTGGGGTGTAGGGTGTAGGGTGTGGGGTGTAGGGTGTAGGAGGTGGGGTGTAGGGTGAGGGTGTGTAGGACATACGACCACTAGAAGTAAGAGAGAGAGAGAGAGAGAGAGAGAGAGAGAGAGAGAGAGAGAGAAGGATAAGGAATTTCTATTATAGCTTTAATTAAAAGTAATCCTTGGCCACCTTACAAGGATTTACCCAGTGACGTCATGGGGTCTTCTCTGACGTCACACACACACACACACACACACACACACACATAATAAGAATGTCTCGTGTTCTCTAAAAATAAGAAAAACACATTTGGGTATTTTTAGACTTTAATTAACATAGTTAACTCGTAATAAAAAACTACAACCGCAAACCTCTAACCCGTTGACCTGTGACGTGTTACCTGGTGACCTCCCCATAAAGTAAGTTCATTGACGGTTTGTGAACATTTTTGTAAAGTTTGGTGACATGACTTTAATTATGAAGGAAGGAAGGAAGGAAGGAAGGACACACACGAAAAGGCAATCACTTAATGCCCCCCCTTCCCCCTCCTCCACTACCACATAATAGACTGGGGGGGTAGGGGGGAGGGGAGAGGGGGGGAAGAGGGGGGTATATGAAAATCAACAGACTTTTTCCTGTTTAAAATAGACCGTATTGTTGTTTGGGAATAATTTACATATTTGTTCGACTCTGTAATAAAGCCAGTGCGTAAATTCCTAGTTAAGCGCTGTTTAGTGATCAAGCTTTATATAGAGTACAGTGGAGAGAAGGGGTGAGGGTGGGGTGAGGGAGGGTAGAGGGTAGGGAGGGTGAGGGTGAGGGTACGGGGGGGATGAGGGAGGGTAGAGGGTAGGGAGGGTGGAGGGTGAGGGAGGTTGGTGGGTAGGGAGGGGGCAGGGTGGAGGGTAGGGAGGGGGAGGGTGGAGGGTAGGGCGAGGGAGGGTGAGGGTGGGGTGAGGGAGGGTGAGGGTAGGGAGGGGCGAGGGTGAGGGTAGGGAGGGGCGAGGGAGGGTGGCGGGTGGGGAGGGGGGAGGGTTAGGGAGGGTGGAGGGTAGGGAGGGGGGAGGGTGGAGGGTGAGGGAGGGTGGTGGGTAGGGAGGGGGCAGGGTGGAGGGTAGGGCGGGGGGAGGGTGGAGGGTAGGGCGGGGGAGGGTGAGGGAGGGTGAGGGTGGGGTGAGGGAGGGTGAGGGTAGGGAGGGGGGAGGGTGAGGGTAGGGAGGGGCGAGGGAGGGTGGAGGGTGGGGAGGGGGGAGGGTTAGGGAGGGTGGAGGGTAGGGAGGGGGGAGGGTGGAGGGTAGGGAGGGTGAGGGAGGGTACGGGGGGATGAGGGAGGGTGGAGGGTAGGGAGGGGGGAGGGTGAGGGAGGGTGAGGGTGGGGTGAGGGAGGGTGAGGGTAGGGAGGGGGGAGGGTGAGGGAGGGTGGTGGGTAGGGAAGGGGCAGGGTGGAGGGTAGGGAGGGTGGAGGGTAGGGAGGGGGGAGGGTGGAGGGTAGGGCGAGGGAGGGTGAGGGAGGGTGGTGGGTAGGGAGGGGGGAGGGTGAGGGAAGGTGGAGGATGGAGGGTAGGGAGGGAGGAGGGTGAGGGTAGGGAGGAGGGAGGGTACGGGGGGTAAGGGAGGGTGGTGGGTGAGGGAGGGAGGGGTGAGGGAGGCTAGGGAGGAGGGAGGGGTGAGGGAGAGTAGGGAGGGTAGGGAGCTTATGTGGGTTGACTAAGACTGAATAAACATGTATGATAAATAATTAATTATCTTGTATATTATATTAAGTGACGATATATAACAAAAAAAATATCATATATGGGAGTTATTTCTACTTACCTCTTTTCTCTCACATTTTATAACCTTTATCACTAATTTACTATAATTATCTCTTCTCCCCAGAGTCTTTGATGCTTCTATACGAAAGGGGAAGAGGGGGAGTAAAGATTAATTAGAGATGAGGTGTAATGAAGGATTCAGTGAACGTCTTTATAAAGGTAATGCCAGTTTGTTTACATAATACCAGTTTGTTTACATAATACCAGTTTGTTTACATTATGCCAGTTTGTTTACATTATGCCAGTTTGTTTACATAATACCAGTTTGTTTACATTATGCCAGTTTGTTTACATTTATAGCAATTCGCTTTTGTTATCGAAGAAGTTTGTTTGTGTTTGAATTAAAGAAGATAGAGTGAGAGTGAATACTATTGGTGAATCTCTCTCTCTCTCTCTCTCTCTCTCTCTCTCTCTCTCTCTCTCTCTCTTCTCTCTCTCTCTCTCTCTCTCTCTTAGAAAGCAACATGGAGAAAGCAGCATCATAGGCCAAACCATTCTCCAGGACTTAAAACTTTCTCTATTCTATATAAAACAAAAAAGTACTTTCTCTCCTTTCTCAAAAACTAAAAGTAATATCGCTTTGTTTTTTAACCTTTGATACAAACACGACCCTCATCCCCAGGGGTAAAAAATGGTCTTACTTTCATCTTCAAAAAATTAGGAAAAAAAAAAATACGCCTGCGTTTACTTTTTAGAAAACCCCTTTGTTTCCTGGACATGTTTTGAGTGTGTGTGTGTGTGTGTGTGTGTGTGTGTGTGTGTGTGTGTGTGTGTGTGTGTGTGTGTGTGTGTGTGCTTTAAGGCTCTCACACCACCACCCATGACCTACAGTTCAGTGTCACCTACAGCAAATACAGCAATTAATACAGTATACTACAGTAATGGGCAGGTACAAGCTGGTAATTAAAATACAGCAGTGAAGATCTACAGGTGAGTCGGCTGGAGGTGCGTACGTGATAGATGGTACATGGTAGATAGTACGTGGTAGATGGTATGTACTGTAGTAGAAGGTACGTGATAGATGGTACGTGGTAGATAGTACGTGATAGATGGTACATGGTAGATAGTACGTGGTAGATGGTATGTACTGTAGTAGAAGGTACGTGATAGATGGTACGTGGTAGATAGTACGTGATAGATGGTACGTGGTAGATAGTACGTGGTAGATGGTATGTACTGTAGTAGAAGGTACGTGATAGATGGTACGTGGTAGATAGTACGTGGTAGATGGTATGTACTGTAGTAGAAGGTACGTGATAGATGGTACATGGTAGATAGTACGTGATAGATGGTACGTGGTAAGTGGTACGTGGTAGATACTAAACTGAATACGAAACTTCATCCCAGAGTCAATGAAGTGTTTACTCAGTGGAACGACATTTCATACATACAGACAGACACAGACAGACAAAGACAGACAAAGAAGCCCCGATACTGTAACTCTCAACGTCTTAGATAAAAGTCTTCGCTAAACCTCTTCAGTAGAATCAAATCCCTTTTAAGATTATAAGGAAAATCAGATCCCATTAAGTACTAAGTTACTGAAGCCCATTTAATATTATCTATACCATCATAAAAGAATAATTGAATAAAAGACGTAGATATGTAAATAGATTTCTCATTTCTCTGTCAGTCAGTCAGTCAGTCAGTCAGTCAGGTGGTGAGTGTTGTAGGATTTTTTTTGTCTGTCTGTCTGTCTGTCCATGCACCCCTCCCCCCCTTTCTCTCTCATATACAACAAGAGTTCTAACATCACAACAGTACAATAACACCATTGAACACACTACACATATCATCACCTATAATCCTGGGTCGGGTCTCTATAACACAAAGTAGATCTAGGGCCTATTAATTACTCTCGTCACCAGCCATTGTTGCAGTCTTTTGATTGGCACAGAGCTAAGATCATTATCCCTTAAGCGTATATAGAGCGTACTGTAGCGTATATAGGGCGTTGTATAGCGTTATAGAGCGTTATATAGCGTCATAGTGTTATATCGAGGTAGTACAGTATTACATAACTTATAGGTACAGTATTATCCTGCGTTAAGATCATTTCGTATTTTGTAATTTTTATCTCGTTTTAATTTTGTTTTTTCTGTGATTTTTTTTGTGTATATTGACAAGAGAATGTGTTTGTATTTTTTAATGTTATCATAATGTATTTCTGTATTTTTTTATTAAGTGTTGTATATTTTTTTGTATTCAGTATATTTTTGTGTGTGTAATTCTTTGTACCGCAATAATATATTTTTGCCAATTTATTTTTTTTATGTTTTTATATTATTTTTATTTCGTATTTTATCCTAGTTTTTATAATTTGGAAATATATTTACAATTTCCACCCATGTTCCCGAGTTTTTTACAACCATACAGGGATATAAGGTAAGTCAGTTACCCACTAAAAAGGGAAATAAAGCTTACCTATTGTAATTAAGTAAACAAACTAACACTCACTCAGACGTCGGAACTTCGAACAAAAATTTAAAGGTAGTCGCTATGTGTGTGTGTGTGTGGTGGGGTGTGTGGTAGCTGTGGTGGATTGAGTGTCTACACCACCACAACCCCGTACACGACACCCACCTACCCACCACCACACCCACCCACCCACCACACCCACCCACCACACTCATCTCCCTCGTTCAATTCTCACATTTCCGGCTGAAGTGGGTGGTAATCTCCGCCATAACTCCAGTTTTCTTGATGGAGACAACAAACTCTTGAAATACTTCCTTTGGCGGCTCATACCTCAAGTGACTGCTGGACACACACACACACACACACACACACACACACACACACACACACACCTCATTACATTCATTCCACCGAAAATACAAACACTTGTACATGAACGCGTCCCTTCATACATAAACATACATTAATATTCACATTTTTAAAAAGTCCAAAATTAAAAAAAAAATTGGATGTCCTAGGGACGGCCCTGCCTGGAGCACAAATGGAACACCAAACTCAAACACTAAACTAAAACAAAACCAGAACATTAAACTGGAACACAACTGGAACACTGTACTGGAACACACACACACACACTACACTGAAACACAACTGGAGGTGCATCACTCGACTGCGTCATAAAGGAGCCTCAGGTGGATGAGGGCTCCATATGGTCATATTTTTACGGCTTGTGTCTCGTGTTCTCATGATTAGAGAGAGAGAGAGAGAGAGAGAGAGAGAGACTCACGAAAAAAACCCACACATAAAAGATCTTTTTTTTTAACATCCGACGCAGTAATCCCGAAGAAAATAATCCCAAACATCGGGTTACCAATAACTAACCCGACAAATAAATTTATCAAACCGGAATAACAAACAGGACATTAGGGTTAAGGTTATGTAATGTAATGCCGTGTTCTGACCCCTCCTGACCCCCCTTGACCCCTCTTGACCCCTCCATGTGACAAGTGACTCGGTACAAGAATCAGACTTAGTAATCATCAAGTTTAAGTCATATGATCTTTGTATAATCACAGCCTTTACGTGTTCGAGTTATTTGTTCGGCTTGAAGATAAAAAAGATATATATATATATATATTTTCTATTTTTCTATTATATATTGAAACGATAATTAGTTTTTTATAGATATACTTTGTCGATATACTTTGTAGGTAAATATACACAGTGTATATCTAGAAACGTATGCTCGCCTTGTCTCTAAATAATGCTGAATCAATATAAACAGGTATGACAATTTTAATGAATAAATTGAATTGAACAGGACGTCACACGCTATAACCAATCACAGGCTGGCGACATTACACACACACACACACACACACATGTACTGTAGCTAGTGGGCGCTCGTCATCGAGGCTCTATGATTGGATGTTGAGTGACCTTCTATTTTTCAACACTGGCTGGTCCGTGGGTGTGTGGCCGCTGACAGAATACACGCGTGCCATGTTAAGTTGTGCCACATTGGGCAACACCTTCCTTACATACTTCTGACGCGGTAATGAGAGGGCCACCACCACCACCACCACCGTCAGCGCCACCAGCAGGCACCCCCCCCCCCCGTCGTTAGTAATCACCATCAGGTCCTTATACTAAAAATAATTCTGCCAATCAACGCCAAGGAAATGAGGACATCAGAAATTGGCCAATCAGAGCGAGGCAGTTGTTCTGTCTGAGACCTTACGTGTATATGTCACAGAGTGTATGAGTGAGTCAGTGAGAATATGAATAAATGAATAATTGCGTGAACGAGTGTATTAGTGAGTGTAAGATTGGATGTAAAAATGAGTGGCTGAATAGAGAAAGCATATGAATGAGTAAGAGCCTAGACAGATGAAGAGGAACGAACGAATGAGTAAATATGAGATAATGAGAGAGAGAGTTAGTGAATGAGAGGGTAAAGAGAGATCGACAAGACATTGTGAAATTTGGGGGTCTAACCTAACCTAACCTAACCTAACCTAACCTAAAATAATAATGGTTGCCCCTTATGTAACGAAGATGGCCGGTCCTAGGGCCACCTAGGCGTGAATTTGTTTAAGGTGTACAAGCTTTCGCCAACACAACAACCACACCCTGAGTTAACGAGTTACATGGCCCAGTGTCAAGGAATAATCCGAGAAGATCGGACAACTCGCCAACTGCACTGGCTAACCATTACTACGGAACACGATCCGCAAATCGATTAACATCCAGGTCCCCAATTACTGCTGGTAGAGAGAGGCAAATGACGTAAAGAACCTTGCCTAAAGTTTCACCCTGCCCGGGGATCGAACTCGAGTACGCTTGCTTGCGAGGCGAGCATGCTGACCATTACACCACACATACAATACAGTACATTCAACCACTGAACAAGTTATATACAGTGGCAGATCTGATCCTCTGTACAATGTTAGGTTTTATTCTGTAATTGTTTTAAAAGTCGACGAATAATGTAATGTTGTCATGAGATTGTCCTAATGTTTTATCTCTGTGTGTGTGTGTGTGTGTGTGTGTGTGTGTGTGTGTTTATTTACGTATGACTATCACAGTATATATGTGTGACTGAGTATATGTGTATCATGAATATATGTGCGAATATTTCTCTGTTAACAGGAATATACAACTTGTGGTCTAACACGACAATAAAGAATTCTTAGGGTGTGGGAAGTCGCTTGAAGGTTATGTGTACCTATATCGCCCTAACCTCGGGAAGGGATTAATCAAATCTCCTGGAAAACTCTTTGATAGGATTTCTTAGGGATGGATGGATAGATGGATAGAGATAGATGGATAGATAGATAGATAGATAGATTGATAGGAGAGAGAGAGAGAGAGAGAGAGAGATGCAATCATTTTCACACTTTCATTTCAACTAACATTCGTCTCTCTCTCTCCTTTAGGTTACACTACCACCTCTATCACTACCAACTACCACCATCACTATCACTACCAGCCACCACCACTACCAGCTACCACCACTACCACTATCAACACTACTACCACTAACACCAGCCTCTAATCTTTCGCTCTCTTCTTTACTTCCATTCTTCTCTTAATTATTTATATTTATCTTTATATTCTAAACATCATACCAAACGTCACAACATAAACGTCACAATATACGTCATAATATACGTCACAATATACGTCAAAATATACGTCACAACAATAAACGTCATGATATACGTCTTAATAAACGTCACAAAGGAAGCAAAACTCAAACCATCTCATGTAAAAAACAAAAACACATCAACCAAATGAATTACAGTATTCCATCAGGCTCCTACACCCACAGCAATATTCCCTGAGTGTTTAGCATAAAAGAAATAGGTCTCCTCCCTCTTCCCTACCCCTCTCTTCCCCCTCTCCTCCCGTCCCCACCCCCCATCTCCTCCCGTCTCCAACCCCCCCCACCATCGTGCATGTTTTTTTTATAATGCATTCGAAATTTTTACTATTTCCTTTCCTTTTTCGTTTTCTTTTGTTTGTCTTCTCGAGATTTCCTCACGTCTCTCTTATCTTCCCGCGGATTTCGCATATCTCCCTTATCTTACAGGGAATTCCTCAAATCTCTCTCTTGTCTTCCCGAGTATTTCTCAAGTCACACTATCGTCACGTTTCTCTTGTCTTACCGGGAATTCCTCACGTCACACTATCGTCACGTCTCTCTGTCTTCCCGAGTATTCCTCACGTCCATCACCAAAATACAATGTTTCTCAAGGAAGTAGTAATGTATATCTCATTCCTCCGCTCAGGAAACTTTGTCACTTAAGATCCAATGATACAGTTGTCAGCTTCTTCCTCTTCTAGCGTCAGTTGTTTCTTATCTGCTGTGTTTCTCTTCCTGTTTCTTACTGGGGGAGAGGGGTAAGAGGGAGAGAGGGATGAGAGGGAGAAGGGAGGGGGTGTTGATTATGTTATGTGGTATCAGATTATTATTTGCGTAGAGGATGTGCTTAGACACACACACACGATAAATCTCTCATAACTTGGCGTATTATGTAGACTAACGCTAAAGAACGACCAAAATATAGAACTATGATTGGCAACACCTGACGTCCACTAATTCCCTCGGGGACACATCAGACGTCAAAATTAGTAGAGACGAAAAAAAATCACGTAAATATGAAAGCGATTGTCAGTGTGAGTGTTAAGTATGCGTGCGTCTGTGTGTTGTGTGTGTGTGTGTGTGTGTGTGTGTGTGTGTGTGTGTGTGTGTGTGTGTGCGTTTTATATGTATGTATGTATGTATGTATGTATGTATAAAGCCCCCAGAACAATCAGAGCGAGAAGAGAAACATCACTGTAGAGGTCAAGTAACCCTTCCAACCTTCACCAACTTCAGAAATTAACCAAAAGCTTGATGGAAGTTAGTGCGGGTATTTTTGGCCGACTGTGGAGGAAACATCAACTTAAGAATGTCCCAATAAAAGGACCCAAACAGTGGACGTGACGACCTCTGGTAAAACCTTCCCCCGGCGAGAGTTACGGCCAGTTCCTCCCTGACCCCTGTCTCTAAGTGGGTATTAAAAACCTTCTTGGTGCAACTGAAGGTGTCGTAAGAACCCTGGCGTTGATTCCTCCTGCGTCAGTAGGGTACTTACTTCAGTCCAGTCAAGGAGGAGGGTAGGGTCGTTACTTTAGTTATGGAGGGGGGGGGGGTACACCAGTCAGGGGGTACATCAGCCAGGGGGTACATCAGCCAGGGGGTACATCAGTCAGGGGGTACATCAGCCAGGGGGTACATCAGCCAGGGGGTACATCAGTCAGGGGGTACATCAGTCAGGGGGTACATCAGTCAGGGGGTACACCAAGCTAGGTCAGTCAAGATGCTGTGTGAGGGGTGACGCCAGACAGCCTCACACTCTCCCAACAACAACACAACACAACACAACTCTCTCTCTCTCTCTCTCTCTCTCTCTCTCTCTCTCTCTCTCTCTCTCTCTCTCTCGGACGCAGGCAGACAACAGTACACACTCAGAACTGTAATTATACAAGTTGTCTAAAATCTTTTCACTCAAACTTACCATAGTGGGTCGTCAGAGTCACCGTGTAAACCACAAACACAAAAGCTACGTCCCTCCTGTCACCAACGGACGGTTTAGAGCAGTACAGTGTGACGCAAAAAATTTATTCTATAGGTTTATCCCGTAGAGGAGGGGAGGAGGAGAATGCATTGTACGCATTATTGAAATTTATTTTATGTTATACTTGTACATATATGACGCAGTGATGGTGGTGATGGTGGTGATGGTGGCAGTAGTGTGTTAGTTGTAGGGACATTAACTATTCTACGGTCGTGTAATAGTGTTGTAGGGGCCACTGTATCCCTCTCTTTCGTTATTTATGGTGTCTTACATTGTGGTCGAGCTTTTAGGAAAGTGATCTATGTGCTAGGAGGAGTCTTTTGGTGTATCTAACGCCAGGGGCACCTCCTATACTGAAGTTATCTTGATACATCCTACAAGGGCCTGGGGAAAAAAAAAAGGGCCAAACAGAACATCCTAACACTACCCTACTGAAGTATTGTCTCCTGCTACATATCCTGTGGTCAATCCTTTCACAAAGATACGCCCTATTAAGGTCATCTGGTTTATTCATCATGGAAAAAACTTGACCCTTGGAAACACATAAAATGAAGATGTAGTTTCAACGTAACAATATCGGAGCATTATCGTCCTGGTGGCTATAGTGAGGTTAGGTTAAGTTAGGTTAGGTTAAGTTAGGTTAGGTTAAGTTAGGTTAGGTTAAGTTAGGTTAGGTTAGGTCAAGTATCCTCCAAGACCTTAATATTCCTACACGTAACGTTATCCTCTATAAGAAAATATTGTATGGATTATTGTATTGTATTGTATTGTATTGTATTGTGTTTCCCTCGATGCGTCATTATGGTCAACTCGAGAGGGACATTAAGAGCAAGACCTGAAGCACCACAAACAAAACAGAAACACCAAAGGACCCCACCAATATCCCAGGGGTCGTGAGGGCCATCCTTCCTGTACTGTAAAAGAAGAAGTCGGATCTTCTCTGGAAATTCTATGATTCACAATACACCAGTTGGATCCTGCATTGAAAGTCCCATAATCCATCCTAGAAAAACTGAAACACTGTGTTCATGATCCGCCGTACAGGACGTGGATCTCCTCTGAATTGTTCGTGATCATTTCCTCATCATTTGATCCACACTACAAGAGTTGGGTGTTCCTCTTAAAATTTTTACGATCCACCTTACAACATTTAATCTACCATCCAACGAGTGATCCACCATATGATCAGGTTGAGTCGTGTTATCCACCCCCCTACAACATACGGGTCCCTCTGTCAAAGCCTATGATCCTGCCACAGAGAAAAGGATGATGGAGAGGAAGTATGACGCAGTAGTAAGTGTTATTATTATGGAGTGGGTAGTGAGGGTGTGTGTGGGTCGGGCGTGCGACACGATACACTGTGCTTAACGACGTCCTCACTGCACCAGGCCTTCCTCACCGCTCGTAAAAGGCGCCACTCTCTCTCTCCTTCCACCCGGCCTTCACCACCTCCACCAGGACCCAGGATTCACCAAGATTCGTACGATAATTTTTTCTCTCTCCCCAATCCTGAGTTTTCAAAGTTTTGCATGTTAAATCTTTCCCCCGACTTCCGTTATTTTTAGTTGTTCTTGGTCAGCTCTTCCTCACTGACTGACTGACTGGCTGACTGACTGACTGGCTGACACACAGATTGAAACCTTTTACCTTAGCGTCTATCGTGGCGCTGTAAGAACAACAATTAACCGTTTTAGTTACAAATTCAGTCTTTCGCCACAAGAAAACACAAAATAATTTAATATACTGAGTTTTATCTTTATTATAACAGACATTTAAGGGGAAAAGTAATCACGGAACAGTACGATATGTTGTTCATTAGCTTGGGTGCCAGACGTATTCTCATAACTCTTAATGATAACTTGATCCAGATAATGTGTCCCCCAGTGTCGACGCGACCCACGTTAAGTACAGCTAACACTAGGTCATCCTTAGTCTCTTCTTCATGAATCCTTCCTCTCAAACATTCATGGCCCCCCACCCCCTCCCTCTCACATATTCATGGCCCCCACCCCCTCCCTCTCACACATTCATGGCCCCCACCCCCTCCCTCTCAAACATTCATGGCCCCCCACCCCCTCCCTCTCACACATTCATGGCCCCCACCCCCTCCCTCTCACACATCCATGGCCCCCCACCCCCTCCCTCTCACACATTCATGGCACCTACCCCCTCCCTCTCACACGTTCATGGTCCCCCTCCCTGTCACACATCCATGGCCCCCCGCCCCCTCCCTCTCACACATCCATGGCCCCCTACCCCCTCCCTCTCACATATTCATGGCCCCCCACCCCTTCCCTCTCACACATCCATGGCCCCCACCCCCTCCCTCTCACACATCCATGGCCGATGAGGTTGGGTTAACGACGAGGAATTCTCAGTTGCCAGCGAGGTAATTAAGTGCTGTGTATTTGTGGAGGATGACTGGGAGACTCAGCCAGATTATTGCTCAGTCCTGGTGAACCTTTCTCACCTCTCATGTCTTATCTCTCACCTGTCATGTCTTATCTCTTACCTGTCATGTCTTATCTCTCACCTGTCATGTCTTATCTCTTACCTGTCATGTCTTATCTCTTACCTGTCATGTCTTATCTCTCACCTCTCATGTCTTACCTCTCACCTCTCATGTCTTATCTCTTACCTCTCATGTCTTATCTCTTACCTGTCATGTCTTATCTCTCACCTGTCATGTCTTTTCTCTCACCTCTCATGTCTTATCTCTCACCTCTCATGTCTTATCTCTCACCTCTCATGTCTTATCTCTCACCTCTCATGTCTCATGCCTCATCCCTCCCCTCTCTTCTCACCCTACCCTCTCTCTCCCTATCTCACTCTCCCTCTCACCCTCCCTTCTCTCTCTCTCTCTCTCTGTCTTCTTTCTCACTTTTTGTCTCTCTCTCTCTCTCTCTCTCTCTCTCTCTCTCTCTCTCTCTCTCTCTCTCTTCGTAAACAAGTCAAAGGTCAAGATAACAGGAAAACTCTCGACAAGGTTCACCAATTTTTCTCGGGAGGTCAGACGCAGAAGTTACTACCGCAGTGTGTGTGTGTGTGTGTGTGTGTGTGTGTGTGTGTGTGTGTGTGTGTGTGTGTGTGTGTGTGTGTGTGTGTGTGCATTCGAATGGTGTTATGAATGGAAGATTATTATTATTTTCATTATCAAGATTATCATTATTATTATTATTATTATTATTATTATATTATTATCATTATCATTAGTAGTAGTAGTCGTGTCGTCATCATTATTATTATCATTATTGTTATTATTTTCTCCAATATAATAACAATGTTAACGAAATAGAATATATACATAATTTCCTGTAGATTATTAAACAAAATCGTTAACGTTCACAGAGTTCCCCGTCTGATGTGTCATTACAGTACTTAACCCCCCCCCCCCCCCACACACACACACAAAAGCTCCCAGTGAAGTCAGGTATATAAAACAAGTGTGACGTAATAACTACCGAGCTCAGGTCTATAAAACAAATGACGTCATAACAGAGACCAGGTTAAATAAAACAAATGACGTCATAACAGAGACCAGGTTAAATAAAACAAGTGACGTCATACCAGAGACCAGGTCAATAAAACAATTGACGTCATAACAGAGACCAGGTCAATAAAACTAACCTGATGAAATTTACGTAAAAAAAAATATCGAAAGAAAAGACAAAATTAACCACTGAGTGTCTTTACAAAATTAGCTTATATAAATTAAAGAGGATAATGCTTTCTTTATCCCACGTATTATCTTAGTGTTAATATAAGAAAGTGGAGTATATAATATAACTAATATAGTCAGTTAACGAGGTACCCACAGTAATGTACAGCAAGGTGAGGTAGAGCAATTAGCCGTTGAGTAAATGAGACGACAGGTGTGAGTATATGAGACGACAGGTGTGAGTATATGAGACGACAGGTGTGGGTATATGAGACGACAGGTGTGAGTATATGAGACGACAGGTGTGAGTATATGAGACGACAGGTGTGAGTATATGAGACGACAGGTGTGAGTATATGAGACGACAGGTGTGAGTATATGAGACGACAGGTGTGAGTATATGAGACGACAGGTGTGAGTATATGAGACGACAGGTGTGAGTATATGAGACGACAGGTGTGAGTATATGAGACGACAGGTGTGAGTATATGAGACGACGGGTGTGAGTATATGAGACGACAGGTGTGGGTATATGAGACGACAGGTGTGAGTATATGAGACGACAGGTGTGAGTATATGAGACGACAGGTGTGATAGATGAGACGACAGGTGTGAGTATATGAGACGACAGGTGTGAGTATATGAGACGACAGGTGTGAGTATATGAGACGGCAGGTGTGAGTATATGAGACGACAGGTGTGAGTATATGAGACGACAGGTGTGAGTATATGAGACGACAGGTGTGAGTATATGAGACGACAGGTGTGAGTATATGAGACGACAGGTGTGATAGATGAGACGACAGGTGTGAGTATATGAGACGACAGGTGTGAGTATATGAGACGACAGGTGTGAGTATATGAGACGACAGGTGTGAGTATATGAGACGACAGATGTGAGTAAATGAGACGACGGATGTGAGTATATGAGACGACAGGTGTGAGTAAATGAGACGACAGGTGTGAGTAAATGAGACGACAGGTGTGAGTATATGAGACGACAGGTGTGAGTATATGAGACGACAGGTGTGAGTAAATGAGACGACAGGTGTGAGTATATGAGACGACAGGTGTGAGTATATGAGACGACAGGTGTGAGTATGAGACGACAGGTGTGAGTATGAGACGACAGGTGTGAGTAAATGAGACGACAGGTGTGAGTATGAGACGACAGGTGTGAGTATATGAGACGACAGGTGTGAGTAAATGAGACGACAGGTGTGAGTATGAGACGACAGGTGTGAGTATGAGACGACAGGTGTGAGTAAATGAGACGACAGGTGTGAGTGGGGGTACTAATGGGAATAACCTAACCTAACCAGACTAGAAACCTAGCCTAAGTTTACCAACCTAACTTAACCTAACCAAACGTAACCTGACTTAACCACCAGATGGACAGGAAGGTAAGGTTAGGTTAGGTTAGGTTAGGTTAGGTTAGGTGGAAAAGATTCACTGAGTTAATAATAATTTGTGTTGTTAACTATCATGGTTCATAAATCGCGGAATAAAACAACCACAATTAATTATGCAGTTTGACCCGAGGCGTGACAGTAAATGTTTTGACGCTTGGTAAATATTATTATACTCCGGGGAGATGGTGTGAGAGAGAGAGAGAGAGAGAGAGAGAGAGAGAGAGAGAGAGAGAGAGAGAGAGAGAGATTCTTCATTATATACACCAAACACGTATCCCTAATTATCAACGAAAGGCGTCGTCTTTAAGCCTCTGAACCGCCAGGTAAAGGACTTCACCTGTTGAAGAATAATAACACAGGTAAGCTAACCCTTCCGTCTGCCTTTAATTAGTCACTGGAGAGTTAGTGGCCTCATTAGCGAACTCATGAATATAATGAATACTCACTACAGAATTTATAAATAATACTTGTGTATTCATGTGTGTATATAAATTAATATTCAGGTGTGGAGATACGAGTTTATAATACAGTAAAGTATATTAGTCCTACAGGTGCGCCTCTTCTACTCTACGGCAGGTGATAGCAACATTACCTTAGTTCACCCTCCCTCCTCTGCTATCGTTTTCTTTTAGGTATTTTCCTCTAATATGTTATCGTTTTCTTTGACATCTTCTCCACTTTGCTGTTATTTTCTTTGATGAGCGACAACTCCCGAAAAAGATAACCTGCCATATTTTTACATCGTCACACACACACAGCACCAGTTTCCCCACAGTATATGTATGTGTGTGTGTATGTATGTAAGTGTGTATGCATGTATGCATGTATGTATGTATGTATGTATGTATGTATGTACGCACGCGGGGCGGTCAAAAGGTTTTCCAATTAAGGGTTAAAGCATTATTGGAGGGTTCTAATGGCCAGGGTAATTTAAAGCTGAATGTTTGAGTGCATTTGTTTCAATTAATTTAACTAATGCGATATAGTATATTATCTCATGGCCACAGTGTTAAATATAACTCCTGAGAGAATTAATATTTTGGGTTTAAAATTCCTATTAAAAATCACCGTAAAGAGAGTTAATTAAATAGTATGACCTTAGATGACCTCAATTAACACCATAAGCAAGGTCATGGTGTTAAGCTCGATGCAAGAGACCTGAAGATACGACTCAAGCATCCTCGCTACAGCCCAGGCATCAAGTATTATCTGCTTTAGGACTTGGAGTACCACCTGTAAGGGCGCGGCTATTATGAGAAGGTCAGGTCAGGTCAGGTTTAGGGTTACAATAACACCAAAATACTCTGGGTATATATACTGACACCACAACTTAAGAGTAGAGTGACAAGTCCCCCTTCCCTTTCCCCCACCCACACCCCCTCCCTCCCCACACCCCCTCCCCACCCACACCCCCTCCCCACCCCCTCCCTTTCCACTCTCACTACAAAAACAAACAACAACACAAAACAACAAAAACTACAAACAAAAATTAATACGAATAACAATGAAAAAAAAAAATAAAAAAAATAAAATATAAAATAAATAATTCCCTTTTTGTTGGCACCGTCTTCCCTCTGCCCTACCTGACTCTACAGTTTGTGTCACCTGGTCATCACTTCTCAACTTTTGTCTCTCTAGATCCATTTGGTAAATTAGAAAAGAAAGAAAAAAGAAAGATGTAGGAAATACCTCTGATCCGCTTAGCCAGACGGGCAACTTTCATGGTGGTGATGTATGTGCTAGTGCTCTGTCAGCTTACACACACACACACACACACACACACACACGCACACACACACACAATAACTCCCCTTAGCGTAAATATTGAAACCCTTTAAAACCATTATCGTTCTGGTGTTTAGGTTAGGTTAGATTAGGTTAGTTCTCCCCTCTCCTCTCCCCTCTCCTCTCCCCTCCACCTACCCCTCCCCCTACCCCTCCCCTCCCCCTCTCCCGATCCCCTCCCCACCGTCACCCAAAAGCAGCAGTTTAAAAGCGGTGAAATAAAATGATCATTACGGGATATATCAGTGGTTAGCCTTTTACTAGACTAGACCAGACCAGACCCCCGTTTACCTATCCAAGCGTGACCCCTCCTTTGATGCCGTAGGGCCGCTGTGTGTGTGTGTTTGTCGGGGTGTTTGTCGGGTGTTTGTCGG
>CAUDMG010002649.1:5515000-5562500 GCA_958450375.1 Homarus gammarus | reverse complement strand
CGAGAATTTTTTCCCCCCGCAGAAGAATGCAACAGCGCGATTGCTTTTACGGCCTCTGGTTGGGAACAGATGGGTGGGAGGGGGGAGGGGGTAAATATTTCACGGTTATGAGGGGAGTGGATGGGTGGGAGGGGGGTAAATATTTCACGGTTATGAGGGGAGTGGATGGGTGGGAAGGGGTAAATATTTCACGGTTATGAGGGGAGTGGATGGGTGGGAGGGGGTAAATATTTCACGGTTATGAGGGGAGTGGATGGGTGGGAGGGGGTAAATATTTCACGGTTATGAGGGGAGTGGATGGGTGGGAGGGGGTAAATATTTCACGGTTATGAGGGGAGTGGATGGGTGGGAGGGGGTAAATATTTCACGGTTATGAGGGGATTCTCTTTTATTTTATTTTATTTTTTTACGATGTTAGTTTAGGTTAGATAAGGAATTTCACTGTTGCAGTAGTTATTTCTTCACTGTTGTTAGAGGGCGTCACGTATCACAGTGAAGATAGTGTATAAGGTGCGGTATAAGTATTCCACAGGTATGGTAAGGGGTTGTTTTTTCACTGTGTTGTTATTCCGGTGGGGGGTTGATATTTCACAGCACAAGTAGGGTTAGATTTTCACGGATACATTACCATAATGGGGAGTTGGTATTTAACAGTGACGAGAGATATAATATTTCCCCTGGGTAGTGGATCATACTGTGTTGTAATGACTCTGGTATCTTATACTAATGGGGGTGGATATGTTACAGCAATGAGAGTCTATATTTTACGGTGATGAGGGTCGGTATTTTACAGTAATTGGTGATGATATCTTTAAGTATTTGGTGTTGCATTGCTGGAGGGAGGGAGGGAGGGAGGGAAGGGGTGTTGGGGGGAGGGAGGGAGTGTTGGAGGGAGGTAAGAATTTCACATAAATGGAGAGTATAGTTTTAGTTTACAATGATGAGTCAATGTTTCAAGGTGTCGGGAGGTGGAGGTCGATAATAATTTACACTGAAGTGCAGAGTGTATTACAGTGTGTGTAGGTGTATCTGTCTGTGTCTGTCTACCTCTCTCCATTCTAAGGTCTGTCTGTCTGTCTGTCTCTCCCATGTATTTATGAGATAGTATCTGACAGTGTCTAATCTTCAGCCGATCCACAAAAATTAGGAAATGGATATTTATTTTTCATTTACCCAAATTAATTTCTTCGCTCGTCTGGTCTCGTATCTCTCTGTATTTCCCCCAGGATCAAAAATACCCAAAAATCGAACACAATAATTTTCGAAACTTTCTTGATATATAAAACTACTTCTCTTTAATTAATGTAATTTAGCAAGCATCGCAAGTTTCGTTGAATTTACTTACTGAAGACATGTGAAGTTGAATTCCTCTGTTAATTTGTTATTATTATTTTTGGGGGGGTAATGTTTATACTTACAGATGTAGTGAAGTCAAAAGTGAGATCTCATGAAGCAGTTTTAATCTATGTACACTAACTAACAAAACTTCCTGTTCACGGGTGTTCGAAACTCTACCAACCCCAAATGAGACACCACAGTTTTATAGACAGACATACCAGTCCAGAGCCTCGTCCTAACAGTTCAGAGCCTCGTCCTACCAACTCAGAGCCTCGTCCTAACAGTTCAGAGCCTCGTCCTACCAGTTCAGAGCCTCGTCCTAACAGTTTAGAGCCTCGTCCTAACAGTTCAGAGCCTCGTCCTAACAGTTGAGAGCCTCGTCCTAACAGTTCAGAGCCTCGTCCTAACAGCTCAGAGCCTCGTCCTAACAGTTCAGAGCCTCGTCCTAACAGTTCAGAGCCTCGTCCTACCAGTTCAGAGCCTCGTCCTAACAGTTCAGAGCCTCGTCCTAACAGCTCAGAGCCTCGTCCTATCAGTCCAGAGCCTCGTCCTAACAGCTCAGAGCCTCGTCCTAACTGTTCAGAGCCTCGTCCTAACAGTTCAGAGCCTCGTCTTGGCAGTTCAGTTTTTCAAGTGTATACAGGGACTTATGTTCGTAACTGTAAGAATGGACCAGCGTACAGTAAACCAACACCACTTCACCAAAACTACTGTATCTATTATTTGGGGAGAAACTTTGGACACACTGAACTAAAGTGATCGTCTGTTCTTGTTTCAATTTATCTACCTGCTGTTATATCTATGGTTTTTTTTGGTCAATATCTCTCCTCTCCCCTCAATTTACTGCTTCCCCTCTCTCTGACCCCTCTCTCTCACACCTCTCTCTCTCCCCTCTGACAAGCCTCCATCTCACCCCCTTCCTTCCCCTCTCTTCCCTCAGCCATCCTCAACCACTGATTTAATTAACACTAAACTTTTACCCAGTGAGAGTGATGTCTTGCTTACTCTCTTACACCCTTCTCCAATCTCCCCTCTCCGTCCCTCTTTCCTCCCTCTCTCTCCCCTCTCCGTCCTTCTTTCCTCCCTCTCTCCCTCCTTTCTCACTTTTCTTTCATTCCCGCCTCTCACTCTCCACTCTCTCAGATGACACAAAGGGGGGGGGGGGGTTAGTCAGAAGGAGGGAGGGAAGTAGGAACAAAAGGGATAGAGGAAGTAGCCAGGGAGAGGGAGGAAGTAGCCAGAAGGAGGGAAGGAATTGACAAGGAGAGAGAGAAGGAGTAGCCAGGGAAGGAGGGAAGGAAGTCGACACCCCTTAATACGAACCACCACGCGTCCATGTAGAGGTAAAAATGACAAGTTCCCTTTATGAACTGTGTATATAAGTTGAGAATATGAGCAGGTGTAGTGTAGTGTATTGTGGGTGTATTGTAGATGTATTAAGGGTGTATTATTGTATTATTGGTTTATTATGGGTGTATTGTTGTATTGTAGGTGTCTTGTTGTATTATTGGTGTATTGTAAGTGTATTTCCAATTGTTGTATCAAACCTTTCCTGTCACTTTCTACACCTGTCTTCCCTCTCTCTCCTCCCCTCCCATTTCCTCTCCCTTTTTTTTTTTTTAGGTTTCTCTGTCCCTTCATCCACCCCACGAGAGAGAGAGAGAGAGAGAGAGAGAGAGAGAGAGAGAGAGAGAGAGAGAGAGAGAGAGAGAGACCTGAGAGAGAGAGCTGAGAGAAATAATGAAATATCTATCGTGGCAGCAGCTGTTAGCGAGACAGTAGACAGTAGACAGTAGAGGGTGTGGGGCAGTAAATACATTATGATATTTTCTTTTTGTTGTACACTGTTTCATGGTCACGACTCCACTGTGGTGAACTTGCCAGTGTTTTGGGAGTAAATAATTTTAGTGAGGTTTTTTTAAAAGGGTGTGGTTGTGGTGTGGTTGTGGTGCGGTGTGGTTGGGGTGTGGTGTGGTTGAAGTGTTTAGTCAAGTGTATAGTGAGTCTTCTCTTCTCTTCTCTTCCATTTTTCTTCTCCTCTTCCATAACTGAATTTTACACCCTCCTTCCCCATCCTATTTTCTTCCTTTCATAAACTTTGATAAATTGTCTTCTTTTTTACTTTCTTTTCATCTTTATCATGAGTCTCTCTCTCGCTCTCTCGCTCTCTCTCTCTCTCTCTCTCTCTCTCTCTCACTCTCTCTCTCTCTCTTTCTCATAACACCCTACACCACAAATTCATACATAAATACACAATACATCATTCATACGTAAAATATACACAAACCACTATGTATACCCAACCATAAATATACCACTATACTTCCTACACATACCAGTATATCATATTACACCTGATATGCTGTGCTGGTCTATCCCGTTATATCAGGATGTATCACAATGGATCAGGATATATTCGGGTATGATGTGGAGCATATTGAACATGTGGAGCATATTGCCATCCCCTCCGCCGAGAATATCTGAGAGCATTGTTTGCATTCTGTGTAATGTCTCTCGAGGGAGGGAATGTCTCTCTTACTACAGATCGAGGTGAGTTAAAGACAGATAAAGACAGATAAAGACAGACAGACAGACAGACCTAACCTAATCCTCACCCCCAAAGTATAACATTCGGGTGTGTTAAATCATCATCATCATCATCATCATCATTATTCCTAACATCATCCAGTCGCTACATAAAGCATTCAAGGTCAGATATTTCTTTAGTATTATACATTAGTTAAACGCTGTAGAGGAATGTTTGGGGTATTTCCTGTAGAAGGTTCTTGGTAGGATGGCCCTGAATGGTTGGTGGTGTGGCCCTGAAGGTACGGATGGCCCTGAAGGGTTCGTTCGCGTGGCCAGGTGTGATTTCCGTGACACAGGTAATGTTTACAGTAAGACGATGACGTATTCTCACACATAAATCACCAGACTGAAATGCGAAATACCTGTGCGAGGCGGTGATGGGGAGGTGCGAGGCGGTGATGGGGGTGATGGGGAGGTGCGAGGCGGTGATGGGGAGGTGCGAGGCGGTAATGGGGAGGTGCGAGGCGGTGATGGGGAGGTGCGAGGCGGTGATGGGGAGGTGCGAGGCGGTGATGGGGAGGTGCGAGGCGGTGCTGGGGAGGTGCGAGGCGGTGCTGGGGAGGTGCGAGGCGGTGCTGGGGAGGTGCGAGGCGTGATGGGGAGGTGCGAGGCGGTGCTGGGGAGGTGCGAGGCGGTGCTGGGGAGGTGCGAGGCGGTGCTGGGGAGGTGTTGGTATGTCTCTCTTGTAGATTTACCTGGTGATATTCAGTAGTTATTGTTTGCTTGTTTTATTGTCTTCGTCTTTCTTTCATTCTTTCATTCTTCTTCTGCTATCGTTTCTTTCTTTCTTTGCTTCTTTTTTCTTCTTCGTTGTTACTTTTTTCTCTTTTTTCTTTTCTTCTTTAAATTATTTTTTTTATTCTGTCTTTCCGTCTTTGGTTCTTCTTTCCTTCTTTCTTTGCTTCTTTCTTCTTCTTCTCTTGTTTTTCTTCTTATTATTATTATCATTAATCTTAAGTGTGTCGTAGCCGCTAGTGACGTGCTCGAATGATATTACGATGAGCGAGGTCAAAATATTTCCTCCCGACAACTGTTTCCATCAGTCAAGTCAGTTAGTCAATCAAGGCTTCTTGTAACACACACACACACACACACACACAGAGCGCTCGTTCAGTGTCAGATTCTTCCAAGTCCTTCCGGTCATATAAAGTGTTTTACAAGTGGTCATTATCAGGGGTTCTTGGTGTGTGTGTGTGTGTGGGGTGTGTGTGTGTGTGTGTGTGTGTGTGCGCCATATTCTCTCCACTGTCTCCGTCGTTAATAAATTGATAACTTTACCTCAATTATCCCCACATTAATTACTTCTATTATTTACAGATATTAAAACAAAATTAAAATAAGAAAACAAATGATCCTTTTCACCCCTCCCCCCACATACCCCTTCATAACTCCCTCCCCCTTCCCTTCCCCTCCTTCCCTTCGTCTCCTCACCTACAAACGACTGACCCTAAACGACCTCGCTCCCTTAAATCACCGTAAAATGGCCGTAAATTAGAGATTATCGGTCGTTCATCAGAGTCTTGCCTCCCCCTTCATCCCCTCTCCCCCCCTCTCCCCCTCCCCCCTCCTCTAACCCTGATCATGCCTAAGGCGCCTCTCACGTATTATATATTAACTATAAGACGTGACCCACCACCACTACCACCACCACAACCACAACTACAACCACAACAACAACAACAACAACAACAACAACAACAACAACAACAACAACAACAACAACAACACCAATAACAACAACAACAACAATAAGAACAACAACTCCTTCATAGTAACTCACCTTTGGCAGCGAATGACAAAAGGAATTATTTCAATTTTATCCCAAATACAGTGTTACCATATCAAAATAAACTAGACCTACCTGTAAGTATTATCTCCTACCTGGCAATACTGTAACCTCCTCTTGACCTTACTTAAAACACCCCAAGTCACATAGATACATAGATCACTTAATTAGTCATTATATTACCCTACCTGTGTTTTACCTGATGATAATTTACACACCTGGTTATGATATATTGATGATTTTCATAGACATATAGACGAAGATGTGTATATCTTTCCTACCTTGACTTGTATGTGGTATGTGGGTGACGCCTGGAGTATGTGGGTGACGCCTGGAGTATGTGGGTGACGCCTGGAGTATGTGGGGTGACTCCTGGGGGAAGACGTCTGGTTGGTCGTCATCTGTCACAAGAAAAAAAAAAGATAGATCCTGTATAATTATTCAACTTCATACATCTATTACCTCCTCCTCCTCCTCCTCCTATTCCTCTCCCCTATTCTCACCACCACCATCACCTCTCTCTCATCACTACCACCACCACCGTCATAACACACACGAAAACTAGCCGTCAATTACGTAATATTCTATTGGACCAATGGACACGCTGGTGATCTCCTCAGTGTCAAATATGGTCGTTAATTCCGCAGGCGATGATAGTTCACACACACACACACTGCCTTAGTTGTTAAGGTAGCTGACGGGGAGGGAGGAGGGGGGCGGGGGGGGAGGGGGGAGGGGGCGGGGGGGGAGGGGGGAAGGGGGGAGGGGTAGAGAGTGTGGTGAATAAATAATGTTTAGGAATGATCACTAAAAAATAAATAAAAATGAATTACTATTCCTCTCAAAAACAATTAATGAAAAACACACTAACCCCCCCCCCCCCCCCCCCAAAAAAAAAAAATAATAATTATTGAATCATTAAGCGGACGGGATTTTGGTAAACATTATAATTTTGTTTTTTTTTTGCGGTAAATTTCAGAAATGAGTAGTTAATTAAATACACCGTTCATTAACTAGCCACAGGGGAAAGTTATTTTTAATGATGTTCTCAAATTAAAAAAAATCAGATGTCAAAATTAAAAAAGTAAAATAAAAGAATAAATAAAAGAAACTCGGATCTGTCATCGTTTTCCCTTGAATGACGTCATCTAATTCGGTAACTATTTTTATATATTTATTTAGATCAAAATTAAAGAAAATAAGTAAATAAAACAGATGACCTGAAGTATCCACACCTTAGCGTTACCTGGGAAGGACATTCTACAGGTGATCCAATAATTTTACTTTTTTTACATGTTAATCTAACCCCTCAAAAAATAATGATAATAAATAAAAAATAAAATAATAATAATAATAAAAAAAAATAAAAAAAATACCTTTTCATAAGACAATTTAAATAACGAGTCTAACATTCTTGGAGACACATTGCACTAACAAGAGCCTAAAGTGGAACTTAAGGTAAGACTAAGAATACCGAGTTTACATTCTTCATCCAGACACCTGAGTCTTATTGCAATTCTGACGAACCATTTTAAGCAGATAGGAGTTACGAGTCTATTAAATAATCCCTCAAAAAAGGCTCATATAGGCAGTGAGAGGGGAAGGTATTTTATAGTCCAGGCAGTAGTGATCCCTCATCAGGTGGCGGCCTCTCAGCTGGCCGTATAAACAAACCATCTTGTACACGACCATTGGCTGTGTTCAACTCCCACAGCTAGCTCCTGACATCATTGACGGTGGGCAACTGACAAGCTCGTGGCCAGAGGCAGACGGACGGACGGACAGACAGACACACAGACAGACGGACAGACAGACAGACAGACAGATATATAGATAGATAAAGATGTTAAGTTAGACGTATAGACAAACAAAATGGGAGAGAGAGAGAGAGAGAGAGAGAGAGAGAGAGAGAGCTATATATTAATCTTCAGGTAGGTCGTTGCCTCACCTGTGGCAACGAGTGATGATGTCATTGTGTTTACTGATGACGTGTTGGAGGGAAGTTGAGCAGGAGTGAGACTAGAATAATGGCGAGGAATAACGCCGTGATATTGGGACATAAACTACTTGAGGGATATCTAACTTAACCTAAATTAACTCAACTCAAGCTAACCTAACCTAACCTATAGCTGTCCATACCTGTACCTGCCATACCTGTAGCTGTATCTGTAGCTGTTGTCTTCTAATAAATAGTCTTGAATATGAATGGAAATAATGATAAGATTCAGAGTAACAGTGTGGTGTGGGTGGAGGTGGTAGCAGGGCAGTGAAAGTGAGGGTGGGCGGGCGGATGGGTTGGTGGGTGGCAGGGCGTTAAGTGGGTTAGTTGGGAAGGTGGGTGGAAGGTCAACATGGACTCACCCACACCTGAACCATAGGGAGGGAGGGAGGCGGGAGGTATTGTAGGGGTGTGGAGGGGGGGGGGTAAGAGAGATCATGGGAGGTGGGGTGTAAGTGTAGGAGATGTATCGTGTGGATGTGAGGAAGTGACGAAAGGTGTATTGCGTTAGATCTGGTCCAGGTGTAGTTATAACAGGAAGGAGAAAGTGGAGCATGGTGTAGGTATATGGGTGTATCACGTGACTACACAGGGAGTGGGGGGGAGGGAGGGGTGTATGAGGTCAGGGGAAGAGGAGGCATAAGAAGATGAATGAGGGGAAAGGAAAGAAGAACGTGAGACGAATGAATAAATCGGTAGACGGGAGAGAATGAGAAGTGGATGTGGATCAAACAACTGTGCGAAAAGATGGAATAGGAAGGGAAGGGAAGGGGAGGGTGTTCTTCCTGGGACATGAATTAGAACACACAAGGAGCACAAGGGAGCACCACGGAAGGATTAGCACCAGTAGCACAAAGACAGAAACGGCACCGAGCTGCAGCCTTGGGGGAGCTAAGGTCATGACCCCTTCCTCTCACTCTCATAATGGAAATGTCAGTTGATCCTTGGTTTAACATGGCCTATATCATCCTGGGTTTAACATGGCCTATATCATCCTGGGTTTAACATGGCCTATATCATCCTGGGTTTAACATGGTCTATATCATCCTTTGTTTAACATGGCCTATATCATCCTGGTTTAGCATGGCTTCTATCATTCTTGGTTTAACATGGCTTCTATCTTTCTCGGTTTAACATGGCCTACATATTCCTCGGTTTAACATGACCGATATCATTTCCGGTTTAAAATTAAGAGATTTATCTTTTTTCGAACCATGCAGATTATTTCGGACGCTTCTTGAACGACTTCGAATCTTACAACGAACCCCACAGAACCATCTCAAACCCTCACCGAATCGTACAGAACCCCTTTGAATAATGTCCCAAAATTCCCCAACAAACCTGTACCGAACCTCTCCGAAACTTGCCTCAAACTTCTCGAGTCTCACCAGATAGCGAAGATGGTTGCTTGTATTTCCTGGTTTCATAAGATCATCGAAACAACCGAAAGTTCTTATAAAATACCGGCCATTCTATCTCTCCTCGGGACAAAATCCTTGGGTATTGCCTCCTGCCTTTGGTTTTATTCATGATAACGATACTTTTTCGACCTGTGAATATTATCAGATATTTGTGGATTTGATCTTTTAGTGGATCCAAAAATTCTCGGTCGTTCTCACAGTGTTTGTAGATTATAGAGAGGTTTCATATATTCTGTGGAGGGTTCGATTCGTATGTGGAGGGTTCGACTCGTTTGTGGAGGGTTCGACTCGTTTGTGGAGGGTTCGACTCGTTTGTGGAGGGTTCGAATCGTTTGTGGAGGGTTCGAATCGTTTGTGGAGGGTTCGAATCGTTTGTGGAGGGTTCGAATCGTTTGTGGAGGGTTCGAATCGTTTGTGGAGGGTTCATATCTTCCGTAAAAAGTTAGTATTGTCTCCAATCTTGTGTTGTGGCCTCTAATCTTTTGTGGTGATTCAAGATTTCTTCTCTGAGGTTCCTAATCTTTCTTTGGCCATTCCAGATTTCCTCTCGTGATCCCCAAATCTGTCTACAATGCTTCTAACTTTCTTCTCTGTGGCTTTTAATCTGTGGTGTTCTGGGAGACACAGCAGATAACGGGCGGTTAGTGGGTCGTGACGGTAGGGAAGGTTAACGCAGGCGGGTCATTGGAGGTCAACGTGGTAAGGAGCAGTGAGGTTTAACCAATCATGGAGCGTGTACCCGAGTCTCCTACACGATCTGGCCAATCGTGAGCTGAGTTATTATTTTGACAGCTACATGCACTAGCCAATCAGGGACCGAGTTATGGACCACGACTAGTAATCTTGAAAGGCTACAGGAAAGAAGAGAGAGAGAGAGAGAGAGAGAGAGAGAGAGAGAGCAACTAGAACGAAAAAAAGTATAAAAAAAAACATCCCAAATAAAGAAAAACACGAAAAACAAAGAAGCGGGGAAAAAAAAGATGAAATAAAACGAGAATGTGAATAAAAAAACTGAACGCATCACCGAACAAGAGAACATAGAGTCAACATGGACAACCTTCACGAAGATCCTGAGCTCAGCCAAGAAGATCACCCAGTACCTAGCAGCTTCCCTACTAAACCACCCTAGCGCGCCTTACTGGACCACCCAAAGGCATTCACTTCACGACCTGTAGCCTCATTGTTCACGAGTTTCATTCAACTACTCCGAGACATCACCAACACCATCGTCTAAAGGTGTATGACAAGACGACAACACACCAAACAAGGTTGTTGACTGAGTATGAGGTGAGATGGGGGTCAATTGCGTGCTGACCTCTCTCCGTGACCTCGATCAACACTCAGGAACAAAGAAATTCACGAGAAAAATAAAGAGTAAGAAGAGGAATGATGCCGCTCCCCCTCCCCCGTTTTCTGTTCTTCGTTTTCTTTCTGTCTAATTTCTGGGTAGACTTTAATGTTATGATGTGATTTATTTATTTGGGTAAATTTAGGGAGTAACTGATTTAATTTAAAGGAATGTTGCTTTTTTTTTTATTATGTGGAAGATAAAAACTTGGGAGGTGAGTGGGTGAATATGGGGGAGGAGAGGGTAGGTGGGTGGGTGGGTGGGAGGATAGCGAGTGGGTGAGGGTAGGTGGGTGGATGGGTGGGTGGATGTATATATATGTAGGACAGAGACTGAAAGGAGAGTAGGTATGCCGGGGAGGAAGGGAGAGTAGGTGGGTGGGGGGATACGGGACAGAGAATGGGTGGGTGGGTGGGTAGTTGGGTGGGTGGGTGGGTGTGTAGGCCAGGGAAAAAGAAGAAGTACTATATGGAAAAACTGTATTGTTGAGTTATATTACATAATGGCGTCTGGGGAGTGGCGGGGCGAGGCGTTTGTACATTAGTTGAGGGAGGCAAGAAAACTCTACCCACTACACCCGTCTACAAGGCTTTACACCCACTACACATCTACACCATATACACATTTCCTCATCTAAACACCGGATCTACACACTATCCCAGCCACACTATCCCAGCCACACTATCCCATCTACACACCCCAACCACACTATCCCATCTACACACCCCAACCACACTCTCCCATCTACACATCCCAGCCACACACTCTCACAGCTACGCCAATACACAGTAATACAATCTTAGCACATCGATGATCTGCGCCAGTAACTCTCAGCGTCATTACGAGATTGATATTAAGGCGTGTGTGGTCCCCGGGAGACTCTGCCACGGACACTGTTACCAACGCCCACAATCTTGCAAGAATCGCTTAAGTCGATGATGCAAACACTCGCTATATTTCACTTAAGTTCATCCCCAGACTAAGTGGATATTGTTTATTTTTCAAGTGATTTAAGTTGTATATTCAGTAACTTTATACCAAAACTTACTATAAATCACAAAAAGTCGCTTAATGTTAGTTATTTCATCTAAAAGTCGCTAAACTTCACGTGAATTAATCCATACGTCGCTTAGATTCAGTAATGCCATTCTAAAATTCGCTAAACTCGCTAGAATGAATCTAAAACTGACTCAAATTCAGCAATGTCAGCCAGGAAATCACTAACTTATACACAAATTAAATAAAAACAAAAATCTTCAATTGAATAATATCATCATAAAAATCGCTATAATTCACTACAATCAACCCAGAGAGTGTCTAAAGTAAGTGATTTCCGCTAGATTTGGTCATATTTCCGCTAGAGTTGGCGACGGTGCTGAGGCTGGGTGGCCGCGTTCTGCTGACTAAAACAATATTAGAGGAAAAACAAGAGGAAGTTGCACGCGGCTCTCCGAACTTGATCTCAATTAATGGGAGTAATTTTTTTACGGGCACGAAGCAGCTTGGGTGAAGTGAGATTTTTTTTAAATACATTTTGTTCTATTATATTATGGAGGATTTTCATTAATTTTAATTATGAATGCGTTTTTTGTTTGTTTGCTTACGTAAGGAGGAAGATGATGTAATGGAAGATGATGAAGAGGGAGGAAATAAAGAAATGGAAAATGAGGCGGAAAGGGAATAACACCAAGACGAATAAGAAGATAAACAAGAGAAAGAGAAAGGAACAGAAGATACAGTATAACCAAACGAAAAACACTTATAAACAAAGAAGAAGAAAGGAGCGAAAGAAAAGGAGATTAAGTAGACAATAACGTAAAGAAAGAATACACACAAAAAAACAGCAAACGATACCATACATAACATCATCAAGTCTTCCTTCACATCTACCTTAAGTACACAATAGCCTGGGAGGGAGAAAAAAAAAGCTCCTCATCAAGTGGCAACATCGTCGGCTGCAGCACTATTGCCATCTAGGTGAGTCTTACTTATTACGGTACAGTGCACTAGTTTATACCACAATGCAAAAACTTTACCTAGAACAGAGGTTAAGAGAACACGCTGAGGTTAAGGTAGAGTCTCAATACATATCTGACACCATTGTTGGTAGGGAGGGGTGGGGGGGGGGGTGTAGTTAAGATGTTCTCACGGTAACCTTCAGCGGGGGAAATTAAACTACGAGCCATTGAGAATAATGGAGTCAGTTCCATCCATTGTGAAGACCAATAGAAGCGTGACCTTGTTAGTTCCTGATTGTGTAATGGGTGTTTACGCCAGTCTAGCTTATTTCACCAGATGATTAAATACCTCGACCGTGACGCTTACCTGGGAGGGTTAGGTTAGGTTAGGTTAGGTTAGGTTAGGTTAGGTTAGGTTAGGTGCTGGAGACAAAGAGACAGTCTGCTGGTAATATACTGCACTGCATAGTTATAGTATACCTATTCACAGCTGGCTGAACTAGTTATCCCCTGGACACGAACCAGCGACCCTCAGGACAGACAGTGAGTGTAGTATCCATTTGGCCACCACACTCAATAACAAGATGTGGCAACCCTGTAAAATGGTATAGTCAGTAAGACATGGCACCACTGTAACAGGTAGGTCGTCACGAGAGTAAACACAGGTGTAAAAATAAACAACCACTCGGCTATTAACATTAGTTCGAGCTCTTTCATCTCGTATTAATTGAGAGTCGATGAAGTCACAGGAGACAAAGTGAACATTTATGTAAATGAACAACATGTAGATGAGTCAGGTGTTGTACAGGTGAGTCAGTAAGTGAATCAATAACGTGAGGTGTAGTTAGTATTGTATAGAGGAATCAATACGGGGGAAGTTGTTTGAGTAAGCGGCACCCAGTTAGGTTAGGTTAGGTTAGGTTAGGCACAACTACCCTCACCTCAGTCTGTTTGTCTAGACCTAACCTAACCTAACAATCTGAACTGACACGATATACTAAAGTCCTGTTGGTCGCCTCTCTCCTCCTGAACCACGAACCCCAGACGAAAGATTCAGACTCATGAACCCGAAGCATTTATGGATAGAATAACGTATCGGTCTACTGCTTCTTAGGGTTCACGAGTCTGAATCTCTCGTCGCGGTTCGTGGTTCAGGGGGAGAGACGAACGGGCTTTAGTTGTTGACAAACTTTTGGAGAGACAACTAACTGATGACAAGACAAAAAATATCAACCAAAATAAAACAAAACGAAAGAAAATAAAACAAAAAAGAAAATACTAAACAAAATAAAATATAAACAAACAAGCAAAAACATACAAAACAAGAAAAAAACAAGCAAAACAAATTCAAAACAAGGAAGAAAAAAAACAAGACTAGGGTCGAAGCTGTGAACATATAAGGGAAAAAAATGGAAAAATTCTCCAAGATTAGTGAATGAATAACACGTGGGTGAACCAGTAATGAGACAGTGAATCATTAATGCGTAAACTGATGCAGTGATGCGTTTATGAATCATTAATACGTACTTGTGTAAGTGAATCATTAATGGTTTTATGAATTAGTATTGCACAGGTGAATCAGGGATGAAGTGGTGAATCAGTTATATTTAGGTGACTCGATAATTCTTAGGTGTATCAGTACTGTGTAAGTGAATCACCAAAGTGAATCATTAATACGTAGATGACTCAATAACGTTTAAGTGAATCATTACTGAGTAGGTGAATCAGAACAGTGAATCAATAATACATGAGTGAATCGGCACAGTGAATCAATAATGCGTGGGTGAATCGGCACAGTGAATCAATAATGCGTGGGTGAATTAGTAGAGCATTACATGTACAGGAAATTACTTCTGCGTCGTTGCTTGCGTTAAATGAGCAATGAATAACGCTGTTAAAAAATGAATGACAAATTATTATTGTTATCATTAATTCTCACTATTATTATTATCATTATCATTATTATTATTATTATCATTATTATTCTTATCATTATCAGTATTATATATCACCACCAACATCATTATCATTACTGTCACCATTACTTCTGCTTATCGTCACTACTATCATTATCATCATCACTATCATTGAAATATACACGAAAGATAAAAAGAATTAGAAGCATAACGAAAACAGGATGCCGCTGGGATACATGTAAATGTCTTCATAAATTGGTGGAGGAAAGCCCCGTATGCAAATTAGGTCATGACTATTAATAAACAGAAGGCAAACATTCGTACACACTATTAAGGGGGAAGGGGGAGGGTATTGTACCATTAAGGGGAGGGGGAGGGTGTTGTACCATTAAGGGGAGGGGGAGGGTGTTGTACCATTAAGGGGAGGGGGAGGGTGTTGTACCATCAAGGGGAGGGGGAGGGTGTTGTACCATTAAGGAGAGGGGGAGGGTGTTGTACCATTAAGGGGAGGGGGAGGGTGTTGTACCATTAAGGGGAGGGGGAGGGTGTTGTACCATTAAGGGGAGGGGGAGGGTGTTGTACCATTAAGGGGAGGGTGTTGTACCATTAAGGAGAGGGGGAGGGTGTTGTACCATTAAGGGGAGGAGGAGGGTGTTGTACCATTAAGGGGAGGAGGAGGGTGTTGTACCATTAAGGGGAGGAGGAGGGTTTTGTACCATTAAGGAGAGGGGGAGGGTGTTGTACCATTAAGGGGAGGAGGAGGGTTTTGTACCATTAAGGGGAGGGGGAGGGTGTTGTACCATTAAGGGGAGGGGGAGGGTGTTGTACCATTAAGGGGAGGAGGAGGGTTTTGTACCATTAAGGGGAGGGGAGGGTGTTGTACCATTAAGGGGAGGAGGAGGGTTTTGTACCATTAAGGGGAGGAGGAGGGTTTTGTACCATTAAGGGGAGGGGGAGGGTGTTGTACCATTAAGGGGAGGGGGAGGGTGTTGTACCATTAAGGGGAGGGGGAGGGTGTTGTACCATTAAGGGGAGGGGGAGGGTGTTGTACCATTAAGGGGAGGAGGAGGGTTTTGTACCATTAAGGGGAGGGTGTTGTACCATTAAGGAGAGGGGGAGGGTGTTGTACCATTAAGGGGAGGGGGAGGGTGTTGTACCATTAAGGGGAGGGGGAGGGTGTTGTACCATTAAGGGGAGGGGGAGGGTGTTGTACCATTAAGGGAGGGGGAGGGTGTTGTACCATTAAGGGGAGGAGGAGGGTTTTGTACCATTAAGGGGAGGGGGAGGGTGTTGTACCATTAAGGGGAGGGGGAGGGTGTTGTACCATTAAGGGGAGGGGGAGGGTGTTGTACCATTAAGGGGAGGAGGAGGGTGTTGTACCATTAAGGAGAGGGGGGGGTGTTGTACCATTAAGGAGAGGGGGAGGGTGTTGTACCATTAAGGAGAGGGGGAGGGTGTTGTACCATTAAGGAGAGGGGGAGGGTGTTGTACCATTAAGGGGAGGGGGAGGGTGTTGTACCATTAAGGAGAGGGGGGGGTGTTGTACCATTAAGGGGAGGGGGAGGGTGTTGTACCATTAAGGAGAGGGGGGGGTGTTGTACCATTAAGGAGAGGGGGAGGGTGTTGTACCATTAAGGGGAGGGGGAGGGTGTTGTACCATTAAGGAGAGGGGGAGGGTGTTGTACCATTAAGGGGAGGGGGAGGGTGTTGTACCATTAAGGGGAGGGGGAGGGTGTTGTACCATTAAGGGGAGGGGGAGGGTGTTGTACCATTAAGGGGAGGGGGAGGGTGTTGTACCATTAAGGGGAGGGGGAGGGTGTTGTACCATTAAGGGGAGGGGGAGGGTGTTGTCCTTATGTCACCTTAGAGCGCACTACTAATGTCTCCTACACACACACACACACACATAATTTCTTAATGGAATGCAAAACAAATAGGCAATACAATCGCTTTGAATATTTAGTACTTGTTATCTGTTATGAAAATGAAATTAGATGATTGGCTCTTAAAGACGACAACAACAACAACAAAACAACAACAATTACATAAAAATGGAAATAACATTACTCTCAATTTATACAAAAAAGTTATCTATTGTAAAATATAAAAGCTTCTGAACGAGGCTATTTAATCAAACAAACTAACGACAAAAGCAACAACAACAGTTTCCCCTGCGGTCGGTAAACAGCAAAACAACTAATAAAATAATAAAAACATTAAACAAAACTGGTTGAAACAAATAAAAACTCACTAATGAGAGCAATAGTAAGACATTCATACATACATACATACATACATACATACACACACACAGGTCCACAAGTGTAGCTATCAATATACATGTAGACATATATACACATATACTCATGCATATGTAAACACACATGCTTAAACGTACACGAAAACACACACATACAAACCTATATGCCTACATAAATACATAACACACACACACACACACACGTATCAGTCGCCTACTCTGACCTATCACCTCTCGGCTCTTCATCAATTCACTGTCCCAATCTTAAAAACAGGCCTAAACAGCGGACGGCGTGACGTATGCATGATTAATAGATTTAAAATACACTCTGGGCCTCGTTATAATGCAAGATGTATAATGCAGGTAGGTGTGTGTGAGTGTGCGTCAGATGTATAATGCAGGTGCGTGACACTTTTGTTTTTAAAGTTTAAATTCTGGCGGGTACAGGTGGCGGCTGGAGGGCATTATTGGCTAGCAAACTTGTGAGTTACGCTGGCTGGAAATTGGCTGCGTTTTTCGCCCTGGGCATAATCTAGCAGCGGGCCAGACACGGTATAGCCGGAGGGCCGGTAATCTATTCCTCCTCACAATAACACTAAAACATGGGAGGTTAATGTTAATAAGTTGTATTAAATTGTGTGTTTATTTATTTTTTATTTTTTTGGTATGATAAACATTTTCACACCAACACCGTCCTGGGAATTATGTATTATTTTTATCTTCAGGATTATCATCGACGATAATTCTTACACCAACATTGTCCTGGGAATTATAATATAATGGAAATGTTTCCCTAATATCTTAAAACTTTATTAAAACTTGACTATTCTCACAGCCAGGACGAACAAAGCATTAAACCCCAAAAAACGGATAAATAAACCACTCTGACAGTTCTTAAAGTTGACAATATATACTAATTCTCACCTAACTTAACCCATTATGTTTTACACTCGCCCTCAGTACAGGTAAATTTCTTAACTCAGGTAATGATAAAGTATTAATGTGTACCTGGCGTGACTCTTACCTCCAGCCTTCACTGTTCTCTAACAAAACTAATTTAATATATAATTTCGCTCCGGACGTTCGACAGTTTCTCATAGTTAAATTCTCTAAGTAAAAAAAGTGTAGGGATCACCTGAGGATTAGACACACCAGTTTATATCATCTGAAAATTGGAGACCTTCCTGCTAACCTAACCTCATTTCTAAGACTCATAACTAAACGCAATAATAACGTAATTACATATTACCGACGGTGTAATGATATTAGTATGACAGTTAACGAGGAGGTGTGGTGAGGTGTGGTGGTGGTGAGGTGGTGAGGTGTGGTGGTGGTGAGGTGTGGTGAGGTGTGGTGGTGGTGGTGGTGGTGGTGGTGGTGGTGAGGTGTGGTGGTGGTGGTGGTGAGGTGTGGTGGTGGTGGTGGTGAGGTGTGGTGGTGGTGGTGGTGAGGTGTGGTGGTGGTGGTGATGGTGATGGTGGTGGTGGTGGTGAGGTGTGGTGGTGAGGTGTGGTGAGGTGTGGTGGTGGTGAGGTGTGGTGAGGTGTGGTGGTGGTGGTGGGAAACCCTCTTTTCCTCTCCCACACATACTGTACTATCCTCCCCTACATACCTCACCCCCTCCCCTCCCCTCCCCTCCCAACACAGGTAAACCGAACACCATCAACATAATTTAATCTCCCACCAGAGTTCATTAGCTCACCTGTAGGGACCAAAAATACCTGTTTAAACCAATTAAAATTAAATGCCTCTGTAACACCACTTGACAAATTCAACTCTATGTATTTCAGATCCTATAAATTAAAAAAAAAAATATTTAATAATGCTCGTTATTATTTTCCTCTTCATTACATTATCAAGTGTTTTTCGTCGTTAATAAATTCCACAAAACAAAATAAATCTTTTTCCTATCAGTAAACCGACAGAAAGGCTTTTTATCATTGAATCTATTAGACCTTTTTTATTATTATTAAACCCCAAAAAGTTACGTTTATACAAAAATAAATCGACAAGACCAACTTGCTTTTTTATACACCTGTCATTATAAACAATACAAAGTGACTTACCCAAACACAGGTCATAGATGGTGTTGACAATGGCTTCAGTCCAGCTTGAGGGTGATGACGATTCACTAATGGGAAGAAAAAAAATTCCACCCTGTATTAACCCAGTCTATATATAACACAGGAAGGAGATATTAATAAACATCTAGTGTCTAATATAAGGCAAACAACATGGCAGAGATCGTATTACATAAGAAATAAACTTACCATTCAAGACAGATTAAAAAAAAAGAATAGATCCCATTGCGTTGAGCTTTTTTGGAGGCAATACCTAAATCTGTTATGATAGTTCACTTTAATATGATTTCCTGATGTACAGTGACAGTCACGTTATATATATATAGATGAAATGATTGAATGGCCAAACTAATAATTTATATTTTTTTTTATTCCATTAGTCTCGCTCGATACTATATTACGTGTGTTAAATCGTATGTGATTGATGCGCATTTGTTTGTATTCATTACCCTGTCAACGTGTTTATAGGGTCATTCACTTCCCCGTTAATGATGAAAAGATGCAAGAGAAACACGGGATTACAATTCAACGCATTAAGTAATAAAAAAATCAATATATTACTAACCTAACCTAACCTACCTTGCTTAAGAAAATTTATATGTTTTTAATAATTTAGTAAGTTTTGAATAAGTGTAACATCACATTCGTTTCTTTATGTTTTTTTCATGGTTAACGGGGTGAATGAGTGACGTCACAATGTACACAAAATCTCCTCTTCAACTCAACCATAATATTGAGTAATTTTCACCCGTAATTGATAAGTCTCTTTCTTTTGTACTGAATTACGCCATGGTGGATACAGCTACTTATCTAATTTTCTTTTTGGATTTCATTCTGTAATAATTTCATCAACATTTCTGTACCTGTTCTCGGACCTGTAGTTGTACCAGTACCTGTACGGGGATAAATTACAGGTAACTTATCCCCGTACCTGGATCTGTTGCTTAACCTATGCTTGTGGTAGTTCTTTTAAGATACCTGGACCTGTACCTGTAACTAACTATACAATTACGTAATAAAAAATCCCCTAAAAATTCAACATTAAAAAATCCCCACGAAAATTCCCATTAAAAAAAATCCCGATTAAAAAAAAATCTGGACTGGTGTGACCTCTGCCACATCTTCTATATGGCACGGCCCGATAATCGATGGCATGGGTCGGGCAGGCTGAGTGCTGACTCCGGCTAAATAATTTATGTGGCGGCCAGCCGGTCCACCACAGCCGGCTATATTGGTGTGTGTGTGTGTGGGTGTGTGTGTGTGTGTGTGTGTGTGTGTATCAGCTGGTGTTTAACATACACTCAGGGACCGGTTTGTTATCGGCTTGAGCTGGTTTATCCTTTCATGGTTTATACTAGCATGGGTTTGTGGTTTATTTGATAATTGGTTACCATAGCGTGGTGTAATGGTTTAAATACGTGATTAGTGGTTTAAAGTAGCCATCAGTGGTTTATATTAGAGATTAGTGGTTTATCTGAGAGTCTAATGTCTTAATCCCTTGAGTACGACCAACACACACACACACACACACACACACACAGAGCACATGAGAACTATGAAAAAGACGAACTAAATATAATAAGCGAAGCACAAACAAGAACAATTGAATAAAGTTAGTAGAGACGTAACTAATTAATAAACAAGACACAGAAATTAGACAGTAAAAGAGTATAATAAAGTAAGCATAACAATCCCCTAAAGTATGATAAAGTCAATGAATAAATAAAAAATAAATAAAAACTTTAAGTCACCTTGTTTATGAGAAAAATAAAACAACAATTAAAACAAAAATAAAACAAAGACGCTCGCCACATAAACCTTTAAGCCACAGAGAGCCAAAAGTTGTGATGAAGTTAGTAGAAAAGTTGAATAATAATCAATTGAATAAGGGAAGAAAATTAAGCGAGAAGACCAGGCAGAGACAACAACAGTAGCCGCCTCGGAGTGTAAGCGACCCACCCACTTAACACAACAACATCCGGCTGACTTCAAGGTTGCCAGAATCTACTTATTACTTGGGGATTAGTCTTGTGGAAGAGTTCGTCAGGAGAAGAGGTTATAATGAAGCTCTCTAAAAGTCCGCTCACAGAAGGCTTCATTATTATCCTGGCAACGAGAATTTAACGCTAGAAAACTGTGGAATTAATTAATTTTCTCAGAGGTATTTTTTGTTAAGGAATTAGGGTGGGATAAAAGAGTTCTTGGAATTAGTGAGAAAATTATATTACCCAGGTATCAATTATAGAACCTTGAACATTTACTATAATCAATGAGTTATATTGTTAGATAAATAGATTAAGTTATATTAGACCACAAAAAATATTTACGAATTTATTGAAAAAAATACGTAAGTTCTCATGGAAGAAAAACCTAACTTAAACCTAACCTTACTCAGCTTAACCTAACTTAAACCTAACCTAACACAGCTTAACCTAACCTAGCCTATCCTGATTTAAGCTCACCTAATCCAACTTTCCAGGTAGAATTAGGTTAATTTAATCATCAGGTGAATTAAGCTGGATTTGTCTCTTCTTCAGGTGATCAATATAATTCTTTACTAACCTCACCTCACCTAACCTCACCTCACCTCACCTCACCTCACCTCACCTCCCTCACCTCACCTAACCTCACCTCACCTAACCTCACCTCACCTCACCTCCCTCACCTCACCTCCCTCACCTCACCTAACCTCACCTCACCTAACCTCACCTCACCTCACCTCCCTCACCTCACCTAACCTCACCTCACCTAACCTCACCTCACCTCACCTAACCTCACCTCCCTCACCTAACCTCACCTCACCTCACCTCCCTCACCTCACCTCCCTCACCTCACCTAACCTCACCTCACCTCACCTAACCTCACCTCACCTCACCTAATATTCTATGGATTTCTGCTCATTTTTTTTGGCAGTGTTTATTCAATCAAGCTAACGTCCGCCTCTCCTGACGTATCTGATGGATGTTTATAAGCGTGAGGGATAATCTAATCTAATATGACTTAACACACATAAGTCACTCTTGTTCTCTCTTGTTACTAATACAGAACTAATACATGATATGAATGAATAAAAAATCAAATGTGAGAACTACAATTCGTGAAACATTGTGGGACATATTACCTTGTGGGGATTACTACAACTAAAAAAAACGAAGCTTACATAAAGAAGATATTTTTTTTACGGATTTTTTTATGTACAGGTAGAATATATGCAATAGTTATTATATGTAGAAACTTTAAAATGAAATACAGAGATGCTAAGACAGGTATATATACTGTGTGTATTTAGAATCTGCATACCATATGGATAATTATCAGATCACATGAAGATTAACACCCTTAGATTATTTCGTTATATGGCTATCCACCTTACTGCTAACCTAACCTAACCTAAGGCCATTTATTTCTTCAAGTTAGTTTGTGAGTTGTGCTGGAGACGAGTAGGGTGTTGTTTTAATAAGCAATTACGCCGTCCCCTGGCGATCTCCTGCCAGGCATCACCCCTTAGTTATTAATTTGTGTATGTGTCTGTGTGTGTGTGTACAGCTTACACACACACACCTGGGGTCAGAAATGGTTCATCATCTTCAGTGAGCACAGAGGGAGGAAGAGGACGGAGGTGTCATGACTCAATTTCCCTTTTACACACATAATAATAATGGTTGCCCCTCATGTAGCGAGAATGGCCGGCACTAGGGCCACCCAGGCGTGAATTTGTTTAAGGTGTAGATGCTGTCGCCAACACAACAACCACACCCTAAGTTAACGAACTGCATGACCCAGTGTCAAGGAATAATCCGAGAAGACCGGACAACTCGCCAATTGCACTGGCTAACCATTACCCCAGAACACGATCCGTAAATCAATTAACATCCAGGTTCCCAATTACTGCTGAGTAGACAGAGGCAAATGACGTAAAGAAACTTCCCCATAGTTTCACCCTGCCCGTGGAACGAACTCTGGTCCGCTCGCTTCCGAGGCGAGCATGCTGACCACTACACCACAGGTCGCCCCCCCCCCCCCACATCAGCAAGAATAGCAGTAATGGGAGAGAGTCATTAATAATATTTCATCATCAAAGATATCAACTTGTTGTTTTACGTGTAAACAAACAGTGGGTCTTTTCGCTTTTTTTCAGAGTGTGTGTGTGTGTGTGTGTGTGTGTGTGTGTGTGTGTGTGTGTGTGTGTGTGTGTGTTTTAGGATATAATACAACGATGTATCTTATTATTATTTTCCATCATTTTGTTGTAAATGTAAAATCTATTAAATACAATACCACATTATATTTATTACAACTAACATATTTCAGTGATTTTATTATTTTCATACTTTTAGACGTATGTTTTCACCAGCCAATCCACCAATACGTTATGTATAGTACAGACACAGTATTTTCCACCACCTGTTTTAGGATAAAGGTATATTTACAGCCCTAGGATATAATTCAATATTCAAATAATCGTAAATCAGCCAACTGTTAAATTGCTTTATATCTAAAAACTAAAAAATGATTACAGCGAGTAATAAATATTTCAAAGGGTGTAATTAGACAATGATATTTGCGTACTTATGACAAAGGGGAAATAATTTACGCTGAGTCGGTCTGTGAATAATTCGTACAATTGTTTCATGTATAATATTAATGAGGGTTTACCCGTGTGAGTGACGCTCAGTCTTGGATATATTGAAACGATAAAATGATATATTACCTTAATGGGTGGGTCAGAGAGCTCCCTGTGCTTCCCTCTTGTTGTCGTCTTCAACTTACTGATGATCTTGTTCGTGCATCAGGTAACTAGACTATAACTGTGTCGAGTTTCAGTGAAATTAGTTCTTTGGCTTTCGAGATATTACAGTGAAATACGTAGAAATATACTGTATACACATAGATATACTGATTCATACATCTATACATTTTTTACACCTGGATAATATAACGTACATTATCATTGAGAAACTTTGAGTTTAATTTCGAATCAAAATACCAACATTTCATTAATTTATGGATATCTTAACATGGAGGTAATACTAGGAATTAATATTACTTGTAAATTATTCGGCTCATAATTAACAGAAATCGAAAAATATTGAGCCCTTGGGAAATAATGTTTGGGTGTGTTTTGTTTACACACACACACACACACACACACCTCCTCCCCTGCACCGGCTGTAGTTCTGTCCCCTCCATCACCCGTAAGCTGAGACGACTCCACCAACATCAGCTGTTTCCATTCATTGAACACATCGTAAAGATAATTGAATGGAGAGTTTGACCAGGAGGTGTGTGTTACAGTAGGAGGGCTGGTCCAGTGTGTATGTTGCATGTTGTATGTTACAGTAGGGAGGCTGGTCCAGTGTGTATGTTGTATGTTGTATATTACAGTAGGGAGGCTGGTCCAGAGTGTATGTTGTATGTTGTATGTTACAGTAGGGAGGCTGGTCCAGAGTGTATGTTGTATGTTACAGTAGGGAGGCTGGTCCAGAGTGTATGTTGTATGTTACAGTAGGAGGGCTGATCCAGTGTGTATGTTGTATGTTGTATGTTACAGTAGGGAGGCTGGTCCAGTGTGTATGTTGTATGTTACAGTAGGGAGGCTGGTCCAGAGTGTATGTTGTATGTTACAGTAGGGAGGCTGGTCCAGTGTGTATGTTGTATGTTGTATGTTACAGTAGGGAGGCTGGTCCAGTGTGTATGTTGTATGTTACAGTAGGGAGGCTGATCCAGTGTGTATGTTGTATGTTGTATGTTACAGTAGGGAGGCTGGTCCAGTGTGTATGTTGTATGTTACAGTAGGGAGGCTGGTCCACTGTGTATGTTGTATGTTGTATGTTATAGTAGGGAGGCTGGTCCAGTGTGTATGTTGTATGTTACAGTAGGGAGGCTGGTCCACTGTGTATGTTGCATGTTACAGTAGAGAGGCTGGTCCACTGTGTATCGTATATCACATATCTCCTCAAACATACACCTGTACCTATATATGTGTACGTGTATATGTATGTATGTGTATATATAGAAATACAAGATAATAAAGACAGCAACAATTATTCTATACACAACAATACAACACCAACACAGAACAGAACAAGTGCAATGTAAAATGTATCAGGACAGTGGAGTCAGGTTGTAGTGGAGATGTCAACAACACGGCCCCTTGAGACACCTGACATAGGTAAAAGAAATAACTGAACTGTGATTCTTTTAGTTTACGGCAAATAACTTAATTGATACAGTATTCAGATGATCAGGGTTATCTTGCTTACCATTACTACTACTATTACTACTAGCATCATTATTACTATCACCACCACAACCACCACTACTACCACCACAATCACAACCACCACCGCTACCACCACAACCACCACCACCACAACCATAACCACCATCACTACCACCAAAACCACCACCACCATCACTACCACCACAACCACCACCACCACTACCACAACCATAACCACCATCACTACCACCACAACCACCACCACCACTACCACAACCACCATCACTACCACCACAACCACCACAACTACAACCACTACTACCATCGTTTCAACCAGGCCATCGTACCACAATAGGACACTGTCGTAGGCAAAATCCTTCTCAGCCATTTGACTCATCATATATGTAAGACTTCCTCAAATTGGTTTAGTTTTCAGAGTAGCGTTCTGACCCAGTCCACTTACCCTCTCTCTCCCTCTCCCTCCCCTCTCCCTACCTCCATTCATCCCTCTCTCTTCCTTCATTTTCCCTCACCCTTCCTCTCCCCTCTCTCTCTTCCTCTTAACGTGTGCTAAGACCGATACTAAGACCACTTCCAGTAGATTAAGCAGTGGTGTTAGGAGATCTTTTCCATGCGATTTCTGCGTCCCTCCCTTTCTCTTTTCTTCCCTCCCTCCATCCGTCCCTCCTACCCTCCCTCCCTTCTTCCCTCCCTCCCAAGATTCCAAGACCTCGATAGACTAAAACCCCTAGGCAGGTCAGTATTCCCCCCTTCCCCCCCACCCCTCCCCCCTCACCAATGTCAAGACCATTACACACAGGAGGTTTCTTCACCCTTTTACCCTTTCCTCTCTCCTCCCTTCCTAATCCCCCTTTCTTCCTTTCCTGTCCCACTTCTTTTCCTCCTCTTCTGCCTTTCTTCCTGTCTGAATCCTCCCCCTCCAACCATCACCTCCCTTCCCGCCCTCTCACTTCCAATCTTCGAGGTGTAGGAGAAGGAGGAAGAGCAGAAGGAGGAGGAGGAGGAGGTGAGAGAATTATGGAGGAAATTATAAAGTTGGCGAGTCTTAATGAGCTGCTACAGGAGCCAATTACCATGATACATGTCCGTGATACATGTCCGTGATACATGTCCTAGGCGAGATGGACACCACTATCCTCCCCACCACCAAGACCAAACCACCTGAAGTATTCTCCCCACCACTAATGAGGAGGAAAGGGGAGTCATAGGGGAGACATGGGGAGTAATAGGGTAAGGTAATAGGCGTGGGTAAGTGTGGGTAGGCGTGGGGAGGCGTGTAAGGGAAACAAGGAAGGAGGTATCAAGCCAGCAGCAACAAGTTGAATCGACCTAATCTCCTACCCGAGTGACCTACCCTACCTGTTTGAGAGAGAGAGAGAGAGAGAGAGGTCCTCCTAATCATCTGCATTCTGGCAACACTGAAACAGAAGGTTACCTGATAGTGATCATTACCGCTGAGGCATCATCGGCGACAAATTACCTGTAATTAGTGGCAAGTCAAGGCGGGTTACCTGATGCATGATAACAACCAATATTTACTATCAATAATTCTCTATCTTATAATTCTCTATCTTCTTTTCCCAATAATTAATCCCTCTACTATTATGGGAGATGGTATTTGCTTTGAAAATTATTATCACTTGTAGATAAAATATTGTCAAGGTAATATAATTGGTTGGGACTAATTACAGGTGAATGGTAGTTGTGTAAACCATATAATTATATTGTTTCTATGGCCTTCAATAACAAGACTCTCTCTCTCTCTCTCTCTCTCTCTCTCTCTCTCTCTCTCTCTCTCTCTCTCTCTTTCTTTCTCATTTCTACATTTGTATTATCTTCTGATCTCTTAAATTAATGTTCGTCCCAAGGGTGTGTGTGTGTGTGTGTGTGTGTGTGTGTGTGTGTGTGTGTGTGTGTGTATTTCCATCTCTTCCTCCTTATATATACGTTTCTTATACCTAATAATTATCGTATTTTCTTTTGTTTTTTATGATTATATTTGTTTTTGGCGAAGTGAATAACGTAACGATATCAGAAAGTTATCGTAGCCGGGGTTAAAGGCAGGTTAGTTCAGTTTATCGTCTCTAGATGGTTAAGTTTCTCGATATCGTAACAAGCGGCTAACGTTGCAATATCCGGACAAACCGATAACTAACTGGGGAATCTTATATCGATCTGTTTCCAAGTCATTAATAAACCGATCCCGTAGCGCCATCCGATGTGAACCGATATCAGGGCATTAGGGAGATAAGCTTGCAGATAACGATAACACACAAGGGAATTTTATATCAATTCTCAAGCTGTTCGGTATCAATGACCCGATATCGTAACGTTATCCTGTACCAGAAAAAGTGGTTAATTATACGATATCGGAAGGTTTTGGACGATAACAAATACAGGTAACAAACAAGAGGATTTTGAGTCTAAATCGCTAGTGATCCGATTTCGTAACACTATTCTCAACAGGACTTAACTCTCTCTCTCTCTCTTCTCTCTCTCTCTCTCTCTCTCTCTCTCTCTCTCTCTCATTGAAGGGTTATTAGTACCTGTGTGTGTGTGTGTGTGTGTGTGTGTGTGTGTGTGTACAAGTAACTACCTATGAAACAAGAAGTCAGGCAATACAATAACCACTCAACCACCGTACTTCTAATTTATACACAAACACATTACAATTACAAAACAATAGCTACAGAAACGCAAAAAAACAAAACAAAAAAACCCAGAAATGCAGCTTTTATTAAGAGCCATTACCAGCTTACTGTCTGAGTTCTCACAAAAAATATTGACGACATTTTCAGATTCACAACTAACATCACAGCAACTACCACCACTACTACTACTACTACTACTACCATCACCACCACCACTACTACTACTACCATCACGACCACCACCACTACTACTACTACTACTACTACTACCATCACCACCACCACCACTACTACTACTACTACTACTACCATCACGACCACCACCACTACTACTACTACTATCACCACCACCACCACTACTACTACTACTACTACCATCACGACCACCACCACTACTACTACTACCATCACGACCACCACCACTACTACTACTACCATCACGACCACCACCACTACTACTACTACCATCACAACAACCACCACCACCATTACCATCACAACAACCACCACCACCACCACCACATCCACCACTACCACCACAGCCACCACTACCACCACAGCCACCACTACCACCATCACTACCACCATCGTTCAACTAGACCATCACCCCATAATAGGACACACTGCCGTACGCAAAAGCCTTAACTAACACATTTCACATCACTGGGACTATTGGAAAGAGGTTTTCAAAAGTGATGTTTTGGGCCTCTGGGTGTTGTGATGACCTCCACGTTCATTAAAAAAAGTTTACAGCAGGTAGAGGTAGTGGAGGTAGTGACGTAGATTACCTCCTGGCTGGCCGTAACCTCAACTACACCATGGCAGTGTTGACGTCTAACTTTTATCATTAATAGATAGATAGATAGATAGATAGATAGTTGGGCAGGCAGACAGACAGACAGACAGGCAGAGACAGATATAGCGACAGACAGACATAGACAGATAGACAGACAGATATAGAGACAAACAGACAGACAGACAGACACCTCAAATCACATCTCCTATTAAAAAAACAAATCTAAAACCTGTACAAGATTATTTTTGAGTTCGTATACAAGACGCACATCACAGGCAGGTGTAAATAGATGCAGTATTTGGTCTTCAACATGACAATATTGATCATGTAGAACGGCTCGAGCCACCAGGACCAAGTATAACAATGGAAGGTTTTGAAACATAGAGTGAAAGTAATTTTAATTAGTTCCTCTTGCTACCTGTGTGTGTGTGTGTGGGGAGGGGCGGGGGGAGGGGTGGGGGGAGGGGCAGGGGGAGTGGAGGGGAGGTGAGGAAAGAACTGGGGGATAGGGATGAGGGTTGATGAGGAGGGTGAGGGGGAGGCCAGGGTAAGGGGGAGGCCAGGGTGAGGGGGAGGCCAGGGTAAGGGGGAGGCCAGGGTAAGGTTCTAAGATAAGTTAGGTTTGGTCAGGTGAGGTGAGGTTAAAATTTGATGAGTTACGTTAAGTTAATGTTTAGATTAGATTAGTGTAGGTTACATTAGGTTATGTTCAAGGGTAAGTTAGATTTTGTGAGGGATAAGAAAAGTTAGTTTCAGTTAGATTAAGTTAAATTGTGTTATTGTAAGTTAGATTAGGTTAAGTTAGGTTAGTTTAGATTAAATTAGGTCAGATCAGGTCCCAAGCCTGGCTCTAACTAACACCATTTTTCATGTATCATCTGTAAGTGTGTTTACGACTTATCATTACAAGTGTATTAGCATAAGTGTGAGTCTAAGTACATATTAGTTCTCTTGCCGGAGTGATTAGAGTTGCTTTTACTCTGATTGTGTGTGTGTGTGTGTGTGTGTGTGTGTGTGTGTGTGTGTGTGTGTGTGTGTGTGTGTGTGTGGGTGGGTGGGTGTGGGTGGGTGTGTGTGTGTGTGTGTGTGTGTGTGTGTGTGTGTGTGGGTGGGTGGGTGCGTGTGGGTGTGTGTGTGTGTGTGTGTGTGTGTGTGTGTGTGTGTGTGTGTGTGTGTGTGTGTGTGTGTGTGTGTTTGACTATGTATACAAATGAGGTTTATACATACTGCTATGAATGAATACATACACAACACACACAAGTGAGTATGGATGATCAGGGTTGATATATACATACAAACAGACACATGTATACACGAGAAACTCACATTTGTATACGTGCAATAAGACGGTAATTTCATGCAATCACTGGAGTCTCCCGGAATGACATAGAGAGAGAGAGAGAGAGAGAGAGAGAGAGAGAGAGAGAGAGAGAGAGAGAGAGAGAGAGAGAGAGAGCAGGTGGTGGTGCAGGCAGCTACTAAATAATGCACAATCTTGGTCGTGTGTGTGTGTGTGTGTGTGTGTGTGTGTGTGTGTGTGTGTGTAAAGGAATGGTTTCTTAATTTCTTCACCTGAGTAAATTAGTTATGAATGGTGTTTGTTTATACCTTATTTAGATGTATTCGTCTGTCTGTATGTAATAATAATAATAATAATAATAATAATAATAATAATAATAATAATAATAATAAAATTCCTCCCAAACTACCAAACTCTTCCTTCAAAACTATTCAAATACTTAAAAACTATATAACAATTATATACCTTCAAAAGTATTTAAACAATCCCACCAAAACTATCAAACTATCTCACCCAAAGTATTAAAAAAAAAAAAACATCCCAGTCAATTGAGCCATTAAAAAAAGTGATCCCAACCCAACCAAAAGACAACATTAATCTGTCTTTACTTTACCTCGTTCTAAACACGTATCTCAAGTGTATTATTAATTTCCTAATAATCTTTTTCACTAATTACACTTTAAAGATAAAAACCGAATTTTATGATCCATTAAGGAATTTGGCGGAGCACCTGAGACACCCCCTCCCCAACCCCCTGCCTCTCCCCCCTGCCTCTCCCCCTCCCCCCCAGAGGTGATTCTGTGTTTATTGTTGTTATTAAAGTCTGGGTCTAATTGCCTATTGTTTACATTATATGGATCTACAATGATCAGATAGAAGTAGAAAAGTAGGTAAGGTTAGGTTAGGTTAAGGTAGCTTTTTTACACACACACACACACACACACACACACACACACACACACACACACACACACTAATAAACTATGGCTTCTGGCCGAATGAAAATAAAATGGCCACAGCGTTCATAAAAGCTTTTAAAAACGCTTGTGTCTTTATTACCGAGAGTCACGTTGCTTTCTCTGGCTCCCTCCCTCCTTCCCTAACTACCTTCCTCCCTCCCTCTCTCCCTACCTCCCTCCTTCTCTCCCTCTTTCTTTCCCCACCTCCATCGGAACACACGCACATAAACAAACACACACACACACGGGCGCACACACACAAACAAACACACACACACACACACCCACACACACACACACACACACTTTCCCGAGGTATCTAGAGTGCGTATTAACAGTATTGAGAGAGAGAGAGAGAGAGAGAGAGAGAGAGAGAGAGAGAGAGAGAGAGAGAGGGAGAGAGAGTCAAAAGCTTATATCACTCCCTCACATAAGCCAGTGTTTGGTAGCAGTATCAACTTCAGGGACAATTCCACAGTCATTCATTTTAATTTCAGTTTTAACCTTTACATTAACTGAAGCATTAACCGGGAATAAAAGAGTGAGATGAAGTAAACTGGCCCTCAAGCGCTCACTCTACGGGCAAATTCAAGAGATAGGAGTCAAGTTAAGGTCAGGGAAGAGATAGATAAATAATGTTGATAGATAGATAGATGGATGAATAAATAAGAAATATACAATAATGATATAAATAACAATTAACAAAAAAATAAATAACTAGACAAACAGCATTAAATAAAAAATAAAACAAATAAATGAATAAATTGTATTTCTAAAAAAAAGGTCGACTCTAACGTAACTAAGGTCAAAGGTGAACTGAAGTCCTTCGTGCTCAGAGGTCACAGCGCTGATCTGGTAACAGTGTCTCGTGGGATATATATAACAAGGTAATGTATTTGTTGTTGTTGGTCTGTGAAACAAATACATGACCCAGCACTAACTCTTAATTCATTTATGTTAGATAGGTGGATATGCTATGGTCCAATTGGTCAATATATATAACAAATGACTATCACACACACACACATATGACTATCGCGCACACACACACACACACACACACGACTATCGCATACTCTACCACATATGGTTAACTCACACTCGCACACACACATGACTATCAAACACTTACAAACACATGACTATCACACACATACATATATATTACTAAAACAGAGAGCAGCTTATTTGGTTATATTTGTGCATCTGTGGTGACCTGGTGTGTGTGTGTGTGTGTGTGTGTATGGAAGGAGAGAGAGAGAGAGAGAGAGAGAGAGAGAGAGAGAGAGAGAGAGAGAGAGAGAGAGAGTTATATCTAATTTTCCTAATTTTCTCTAATGGGATAAATTAATGTCTTAATTACATAATCTCTTTATATAAATTCGCCGTATGAACCATAAGACGCTGAGATGTTACAGTGAGGCTACAGTGAGGTTAGATGAAGTTACAGTGAAGTTAGGTGAGGCTACAGTGAGGTTAGGTGAGGCTACAGTGAGGTTACAGCGAGATTACAGCGAGATTACAGTGAGGTTAGTGAGGTTACAGCGAGATTACAGTGAGGTTACAGTGAGATTAGTGAGGTTACAGCGAGATTGCAGTGAGGTTACAGTGAAGATAAAAAACCCAGCTGTATTATGTATTTTCACGAGTCATAAAAGTTCAAAAATTAACGTCGTGTTTTTTTTTTTGTTTCTTCATTTTTCTTTTTCAGTCGTAATTATTTTCAGGGTGAATTCAGTTCGCGGAATGTGTCTATTGTTAAAACATAAAAAAAACAAAAGTTATTCTCGTAAATATTTAACTTAGTATCATAGAGTTTTATGAGTATTTTTGTTTCTAATTAATTTGTTTTATATAATGTTTATTTATTTTTTTTTTACATAATTGTTTTTTTTTTCAAAATTGTTCCAGCAAATTCTTAAAGTGTTGTTCTGGTACAATTTTAGTTCATTGTTTCAGAATTTTAACGAGTATTATGATAGTAAATTTTTATACAATCTGACAGGAAATAATTCTCACTCCTTCCTTAATTATGTTCTAATTATTTTAATTTCTTTTCACTTTCTTCTCTTTTATATTTCTCCTATTTTTTATCTTTCATTCCTATTTATTTCTGTTTTCACTCCTCTCTCCTCTCTCTCTCTCTCTCTCTCTCTCTCTCTCTCTTTGATCTATCTGTTTGAAATATAACTTAACAATATTGGCTTTGGAGAGAGAGAGAGAGAGAGAGAGAGAGAGAGAGAGAGAGAGAGAGAGAGAGAGAGAGAGAGAGACTAATTTTCCCAGAATATGTCCACAAGTTTAGTCCGAGTCTCAGGTGTTTCCGACAGGTGCTTGTCAAGGTAAGGTCCAACTCACCTTAGTCCTGTCGTGGGGTGTATTGATTGTGGGAGTTGATCAGGGTCACCTCAACTCACTTCAACTCAACTCACTCACCTCAACTCACTTCAACTCAACTTAACTCATCTCAACTCACTTCAACTCAACTCAACTCACTCACCTCAACTCACTCACTTTACCTTAACTTACCTTATTTTATATCACCTCACCTCACCTCACCTCCCCCCCTCACCTCCACTCTCCTCTCCTCCCCTCCCCTCCCCTCACCTCAAATAAAAAAATTACCAAAATAGTTAAATTCACGTGACGTCAGAATTCAATTTTCTTCATAATTTAACTAAACTCAAATGTTAATTAAACCTACCTGAGACATTATCACCATCACGTTAATGATGTAAGAATGATGATAATTAACTAATCACTATCCGACAGGTGAAAGGTAATCAAAGGGAAACGTTAAGGTGTGTGTGTGTGTGTGTGTGTGTGTGTGTGTGTGTGTGTGTAAATTAGCGTAACACTGATTTTTAAGCTCATACACACACACAATATACGCCATCTTTACACACACACACTCACCCAACACCACCATTACCACCAAACCAACCACTATCACCACCACTATCACCACAACTACCACCATTTTGTTCGTAATCTCCCTTGACCTTTAAACTCAATGCTCTTATAGCCTACCTAAACCTAACCTAAACCTAACCTAACCTAACTTAACTCTCCCTCAAGTTGCGATATTCTTGGGTTTAGTTTCTTAATAATTTATCACTGCAGGAACTGTGGTTAAAAGATATCGCGTCATATATCTTCATTTGCCACTTCAGTTCTTCAAGTTGTTGCTCTTCTGACGAGATTTGGCGAGAAGTGGCTAGATTTGGCGTTAGATGGTGTGAGATGGCGAAAAATGGCAGGAAATGGCGAAAAATGACGAAAAATGGCAGGAAATGACGAAAAATGGCAGGAAATGGCGAGAAGTGGCGATATTCTTTTGTTTTATAATTGTGTTATGTCTAGAGATGATTGTTTGTATGTTATTGTTTGGTTGCCGGATGTACGAAGGTGTTACGAATATTCCTCTTCTTCTTCTTTATCTGTCTCTCCATCATCTTTCTAGTTATCCTCTTCGCTTTCTTCTTTCTCTTCCTCTTACACTGTCTCTTTCTCCTCTTCGTCAATACTTCATCTTCTTCATCCTCCTCTTAATCTTCCTGTTCACCTTCCCCTTCACCCTCCTCTTCCTCTTCACCCTCCTCTTCACCTTCCTCTTCACCTTCCTCTTCACCCTCCTCTTCACCCTCCTCTTCACCCTCCTCTTCACCCTCCTCTTCACCTTCCTCTTCACCCTCCTCTTCACCCTCCTCTTCACCCTCCTCTTCACCCTCCTCTTCACCCTCCTCTTCACCTTCCTCTTCATCGCCTCCTTCATCCTCCTCTTCACCTTCCCCTTCACCCCCCTCTTCACCTTCCCCTTCACCCTCCCCTTCACCCTCCTCTTCACCCTCCTCTTCACCCTCCTCTTCACCTTCCTCTTCATCGCCTCCTTCGTCTTATCTTCAGGCTCCAGCAATTGTCTAAATAAATCAGTCTGGACTTTTAGCTCTGGACACAACACTTCCTAAGGTTGTGTTGTATTGTGTTGTATTGTATTTTATTGTATTGTGTTGTGTTGTGTTGTGTTGTGATGTGTTGTATTGTATTGTATTGTATTGTATTGTGTTGTATTGTGTTGTGTTGTGTTGTGTTGTGTTGTATTGTGATGTGTTGTGTTGTATTGTGTTGTGTTGTGTTGTGTTGTGTTCGCGATAGGGAAGAAAGGTTATTGGAGAGGGAGAACAGAGAGAAGGCGAAGATAGAGAAAAGAAAAGAGAGAGATAGAGAGACAGAGAGAAGGATATAATGATAGTAAAGGAGAGATACAAGGAAAGGGTGAAGACAAAGGAAGAAAAGAGACGAGGGAGATAAAGATAAGAGAAAAGGGAGACAGGGAGAGAGTAGAGGGAGAAAAGGGAGAAAGAGAGATGACAGAGGGAGAAAGGAGAGAAAACGAGAAAGTAGAATGAGAAAACGGAGAAACAGGGAGGTAGCAGAGGGAGAAAAGGGGAGATAGTATAACGAGAACGAAGAGAACAAAGGTAAAGTAGAAGAAAAGGGAGAAAATCGTGAGATAAAAGGGAGACAAATGGAGTTAGTAGAAGGAGAAAAGGGAGAGAGTAGAGAGACGGAGAAGAGAGGGAGAAGAGAGGGAGAAGAGAGGGAGGAGCGAGGGAGAAGAGAAGGAGGAGAGAGGGGGGGAGAGAGGGAGGAGAGAGGGGGGAGAGAGGGAGGAGAGAGGGGGAAGAGAGGGAGGAGAGAGGGAGAAGAGAGGGAGGAGAGAGGGGGGAGAGAGGGTCGAGGTGTTTTTTAGTAGTAAGCAAAGACACAACACCTTGGACCTGGGCTAGATAACACTTAGGCCACTCAACATATTATAATGGCCCAATTGAGCTTATTACCTCTCACACAACCCTGCCGCCCCTCCCTGACCTCCAGCCGATCCTCCCTCACTTCCAGCCGACCCTCCTTCACCACCAGCCGACCCTCCCTCACTACCATCCGCCCCTCCCTCACCTCCAGCCAACCCTCCCTCACTACCAGCCGAACCTCCCTCACCACCAGCCGACCCCCCCTTACTACCATCCGCCCCTCCCTCACAACCAGCCGACCCCCCCTTACTACCATCCGCCCCTCCCTCACCACCATCCGCCCCTCCCTCACCACCGGCCGACCCTCCCTGACCTCCAGCCGACCCTCCCTGACCTCCAGCCGACCCTCCCTCACCACCATCCGCCCCTCCCTCACAATGACACGAGGGTGATGGAAGAGGAGAGGGGACAAAGGGGAAAGAAGGAAGGGGGGTAATGGTTGAGAGAGAGATGGGGGGGATAGAGGAGGGGGGAGTGAGGAGAGTGAGGAGGGGCGGGAGTGAGGGGAGTGAGGAGGGGCGGGAGGGGGGGGGAGTGAGGGGAGTGTGATGACATTTCTATCAAATTTGGCGTTAACCTCCTGAAGGGGAAAGTGGTTAAAGGCTAAAGGGAAAGGGGTGACGCTAAGGGGATGGGTGGTTGTGTGGTGGGTGATGTTAAGGGAAAGAGATGATTGGCTAGAGGACATTAACGGAAAGACATGATTGGCTAGAGGATATTAACGGAAAGACGTGATTGGCTAAGTGAAATTTAAGAAAAGAGACGATTGGTTAGATGGAGTTAAAGGGAAAACCAGAAGATTGGCAGGGCGACAGTAAAGGAAACAGATGATTGGCTGAGGGTGGTGACGTGGTGAGGGGTGATTGGATTGGATTAAAAGGAAGGCTGGGCCAATCACTCACCGCCTCACGTGTCAAGTGAAGCCTTGCGGGTGCCTTACTATTAATAAGGTGAAATTGAAGCTCGTTGACTCTACTTTATATAATCAACAAAGAGAGAGAGAGAGAGAGAGAGAGAGAGAGAGAGAGAGAGAGAGAGAGAGAGAGAGAAAACAAAAAACAAAAGTAAACAATGGAAAGTCAACGACAAAAAGAAGTAAAAGTTAAGACAGACTAACACACACACACACTTCTAATCACCTAATTGGTAGTTAAGGGGAGAATGAGACAACGAAAATGAGGTTGACACACGGTGATTGCAAGACTGGTTCAACTTTGACCTATTAATCATACCTGGTGGTTAACGTTACGACATAGTGAGAGTTAACGAGGCTGTATGACAGAGGTTAATAACGTCATGATATGAAGGTAATCTAATTTAACCTTATCTAACCTAACCTAACCTAACCTAACCTAACCGTACTTCAGTAAATGGGTAAAAAAAATATTGGGTGATGATGATGATGATGACGATGATGATGATGATGATGATGATGACGATGATGATGATGATGATGATGATGACGATGATGACGATGATGATGATGACGATGATGACAATGATGATGATGATGACGATGATGATGATGATGACGATGAAGACGATGATGATGACGATGATGATGATGATGATGACGATAGATAATGATGATGACGATGATGATGATGACGATAGATAATACTACTACTGATGAGAAACTTGATTGATTGATTACATATTCGACAAACAAACAAACAAACAAACAAACAAACAAAGCCTCAATGTTTACACCTACACATATATATCGGTGTGACTATAGATCCGGGTAAACAAAAATTGCAAATGTAAACAATGCAATAAAGTGGCCGGTTTTTGTATTGCGAAGATAAGAGCGGGTTTACGGATCCTGTATTTATAGCGTATAACCGGAAGCCGACCCCAAAAAATGTTGGGGTCGGAAAAGTGAAGTTTTTTGTAATATTATTTTTAAAGTCTCTGTATTTTGTACCTGTACCTGTAACTGTAGCTGGAACTGTATTTTGTACCTGTAATTGTATTTTGTACCTGTGATTGTATTTTGTACCTGTAATTGCATTTTGTACCTGTGATTGTATTTTGTACCTGTAATTGTATTTTGTACCTGTAGTTTGTACTTGTATTTGTATTTTGGATCTGTAGTTGCATATGCGATTTGTACTTGTGTATGCATTAATGTCCTTGGAATGTGTGTGTGTGTGTGTGTGTGTGTGTGTGTGTATTTTTCATTACTACGAAATTTAACAGTGTCTCTCTTCGTCGAATCACACACACACACACACACCCACACCCACACCCACACACCCACACGCACCCATTTCCTCCCTCTTCCTCTCCTGTCTCCCTGTTTATCATCGTCTCCTCTTCAATTCATTCAATCTTTATAGCACTACCTGAGAGACAGAGAAGAGAGAGATCAGATAAAAGGGGGAAAATGAGAAAGTGATAAGTTAAGAGATAATGATGACAGACTGATAAAGAGAAGAGAGAGAGAGAGAGAGAGAGAGAGAGAGAGAGAGAGAGAGAGAGAGAGAGAGTCGTCGATTAAACCTAAAAAAAAAATTAGGTTAGGTTAGGTTAGGTTAGGTCAGGTCAGGTCAGGTTAGGTTTTTGTGATGGGCCGTACTTTATTGCAGCTGCTACACATTTTATTGTTTTGATTTCTTGGACTGAAGTGTGGGAGTAATTCAACGAACCAAAACAACAGAAACACACAGATAGACTTCCTAGTAACGAGGAACACACACACACACACACACACACACACACACACACACACACACACACACACACACACACACACACACATACACGGTCAGTATTGTCAATATTTCCTACCTTGGTTTAAATCCTGTCTTTGTCTCCCGTCCATGTCGGAACTGAGAGAGCTGAGAGAGTGTGTGAGCTGAGGGGTAAGACTTGAGAGTATGAGCTGAGATTGAGAATTAAGGGTATGAACTGAGACTGTGAGCTGAGGTTATGAGCTAAGAGTGTAAGGTAAAACTGATAGCTGAGGTTTGAGCTGAGAGTGAGAGCTGAGTGTGATTACGGACGGGCAAGTTTTTTACACTAAGTTACGGAATATCATAGTGAAGGCGTGAGAGAGAGAGAGAGAGAGAGAGAGAGAGAGAGAGAGAGAGAGAGAGAGAGAGAGAGAGGACACTTTACAAGATAAGGAAATCCTATACTAGATCCCACGAGATAGGAAAGACCCAAGGGAGTTCAAACTAACAGATAGTGAAATTAGAAAGTGTTGAGGAGATTACAGAACTGGGAAGGCTTGAGATGAAAGGTTAGGTTAGGTTGGGTTAGGTTAGGTTAGGTTAGGTTATTATTCAAAACAACATAATATCACAAGCAACCAATGAGGATGACAACACAATGCAACACTATGCAACTCAATGTAGCTCATGCAAGTAGCGGGGGAGGGAGTACAATGCAACACCATGCAAAACAACGCAGTGTAAGCAACCAGCTAGCCAGAGAGTACAATGCAACACTATGCAACACAATACAACTCGTGCAATGAGCGAAGGAGAGAGCACAATGCAGGAGACTGATGAAGAGGAGAACCGTTGCAGGAGAGTGACCAGGGATAAAGTGTCCCCTAGGGCGGAACACCTTCACCCTGGCTGGCTGACTCAGGGGGGGAGGAGGAACACCTTCACCCTGGCTGGCTGACTCAGGGGGGGAGGAGGAAACCTTCACCCTGGCTGGCTGACTCAGGGGGGGAGGAGGAACACCTTCACCTTGGCTGGCTGACTCAGGGGGGGAGGAGGAACAGCTTCACCCTGGCTGGCTGACTCAGGGGGGGAGGAGGAACACCTTCACCCTGGCTGGCTGACTCAGGGGGGAGGAGGAACACCTTCACCCTGGCTGGCTGACTCAGGGGGGGAGGAGGAACACCTTCACCCTGGCTGGCTGACTCAGGGGGGAGGAGGAACACCTTCACCCTGGCTGGCTGACTCAGGGGGGGAGGAGGAAACCTTCACCCTGGCTGGCTGACTCAGGGGGGAGGAGGAACACCTTCACCCTGGCTGGCTGACTCAGGGGGAGGAGGAACACCTTCACCCTGGCTGGCTGACTCGGGGGGGGGGGGGGTGACGCAAAGGCTACACTAGATACTACCCCCCCCCCCCCCCCCCATTATCTCCATGTCCTGACTCAGAAGACTACCTTAAGAGATATATAGTCTCCACTGGCCAGAGACTACCTTATATGACTGTGTCTCTCGTTTGTGTCTCAGCACCTCCATCAACACTCTCAGAATTAATATTGAGCTGAGAATAATCACAAAAATAAAAAAAAATCTTGAAATAAATCAAATATTTTATGACGAAAAAAAACTATTAAAACTTATTAAACAAACTCAGTTAATAAAGAAAATAAAGTAATTAATTTTTCAGGTTCATTTATGTTATAATCTCTTTGTAAGATAATTTATCACCATTTATTAAGATTATATCGTACTATAATTTATTTACTTAACAATATATTAGATATAAACTATACTATATTGTAAATAATATAACTGAAGAATATTAAACCATGAAATAGTGAATAGAGTTCCCATAAAATAGACTAAGTTGTATACATAAGAAATTAGTTATTGAAACACTTATACACATCCATACACATCCATACACATCCATACACATCCATACACATCCATACACATACACATAAATAACACCAATTCCTTATATACTTCACACTCAACTGTATTACCTAATAAAACCTGTGTCAAAATATGTCTTTTATTTACATATCCGATATTCACGTTTATTCGCCATATTGAGAATGTTTCCAGCTAGCAGGCGCGTCTGTTTAGCCACCCCCTGTGCATACTTGCTGTGCGTAAACATCAGGAAATCACTAATATAGTGTGATGATGGTGATTTTAGTTCAACGGTTATTTAGCATGTGATTGGTGGCGCGTGTCGGGTGAGTGTTTGGGTGTGTGTGTGTGTGTGTGTGTATGGGGGGTGTGTGTGGGTGTATTAAAGTGGAGTGGTTGCGCAGTGCAGTGTAGCGTGTATGTTGTGTTGGAGGAGTCAATACCACCACCCCCACACACCCCACTACACCACACATACACACACACACACACACCACACTCCACTACACCACACACACACACACACATGCCAACTTCTCATCAATTCTTTTTGCTGAGAGGGAGACTATTGGTGTGTGTGTGTGTGTGTGTGTGTGTGTGTGTCGGCCATGTTGGTTTCCTTCTCCCTCATAGCCCAGGTGTGTTAGGTGGATTAAAGGACCCTACAACACCGGACTGACATACTGTATCAATTCCCATTACCGGACTGAACAATGAAAGGGAATTTAAATGGAACAGAAATCAATATATCATGAAGGAATTTTTGTTGACTTTGGAAATGATTTTAAAATTGAAGTCTAAGAGAATTGATTATTATTATTATTTTTATTTAGTAGTAGTAGTAGTAGTAGTAGTAGTAGTAGTAGTTTGTCAGTTATTATTATTATCATTAGTCTTTTACTTATTCACGTGTTATAATCATCACTATACACCTAGTCTATGATAAGTGAGCCATTATGTGTCGTGACGTGAGGTAATATGACCGAGCGGCCGACAGGTGTTCCCAGTTCTCACTACACCTGTTTATTAAGTCGGGAACTATACAAGGTAAAAGTGGCTTAGTAACGTGAGGACTGGTAGTTGTGTTCTACTCTGTGATTTAGTGATAATGGATATGGCGGAAAAAATTACGCTCTCTCTCTTTCTCTCATGCTTTCTTTCTTTCTCTATCTTTCTCTGTCTGGCTGTCTGTCTGTCTGTCTGTCTATCTAATGGCCCCTGACACTGACATTGCCTTTGTGTCTTGATGTACTTGCATTAACTATACCTAAATAATATAGAACTAGTCGAGGTCTCTTGTGTGTGTGTGTGTGTGTGTGTTGTTAAGGATTATTATTATTGTTGTTGTTGTTGTTGTTGTTGTTGGTACTATTATTATTATTACGGAAGTTTACATCAAAGGTTAACATGAACTTGCGTATATATGCGTAGGTTTAAGTTATATAGGTAAGCAGTCAACCCCAGTATCTCGATGTGTCACAAGAGGATCACGTGACTCAATTATTACGTGCTCTGAGGGTGCGTGACGAGAGTACCGACGCATGAAGGGTAACGTAACGCATGTATTGGAAAGTGCGCAGGTCTCTTTTCTTTTGCGCAGATAAACATTACATGTGGTATAATTAAGTGCGCAGTTCTCATGTTAACACTTTTTAGGTTTTGTTTCTGGGGAATTTTAGGGGGAGGATATTTTGAAGGGGGATTTTTTGGGGGATTTTTGGGGTGTAATTTTAGGGACTTTTTGGAGGAAAGTTTTGGGGGATTTTTTTTTTTGGGGGGGGGGGGGGAGGGTGAATTTTAGGTGGGGATTTTTTTCTTCGGATTTTTTAGGGAACATAACTTAATCTAACCTAATCTACGCTCCTCCTCCTCCTCTCTTCTCCCTTCTAATCATATTGGCAAATCTCCCTCTCTTCCACCTCTCCCTCCTTCCCACACTACTTACCTTACTCAATCCCTCTCACCTCACCTCTCCCTAGTGTTGGTACATGTCCCTCTCTCCCTCTCTCAACGGTCACAGGAAGTTGGTCATATCCTCCCTGGCCGCCAAGAAAAAAAGTTAACCTCAAGACAAAAGAAGAAAAGAAAACAAAAAATAAAGACTCGTCACCATTGTTTCATTTGCTGATTAAAAATTGTTTTTCCTCCCAACTTTGTCCCTGTTGATTGGCTGAAAGTTTGGTGTGGAGTGTATATATATATGTGTGTGTGTGTGTGTGTGTAGGGGGAGGGGGTGAGTAACTGCTTGATTGACTGACAGGCTGCATGACTTCCTTTCCTTCATCCTCTCTCTCTCTCTCTCTCTCTCTCTCTCTCTCTCTCTCTCTCTCTCCCAGCACACAGGCGCCTGGGTCTTGGTATATTGCAGGATGCCGACGACTGTGCATCACGGCCACCACAGTTAAGACGCTGCCAAGTTGTGGTGGACTGTGTGGCAAATTTTGGTACACACACACACACGGACACACACACACACGCGGACACACACACACACACACACACGGACAGGGACGGACACACACACACACACACACACACACACACACACACACGGACACACACACACGGACACTCCCACACACACAAACACGGACACACACACACACACACACACACACACACATACACACATAACAAACTCCAACAATATGCTCTTTACTCGATGGAGTGAATGGAGTTAGGAGAGAGTGGCCGCGTTTTACCATCTAGGGGAGCTATTGTGACCACCTGGTACCTTCTCCCCCACTCCCTCTATTCTCCCCACTCTTAGGTTACACTCTCTCTCTCTCTCTCTCTCTCTCTCTCTCTCTCTCTCTCTCTCATTATTTTCTCTTCTTTACCTCAACCTATTTGTCGTTGCATCACACACACACACACACACACACACACACACACACGGACACGGACACGGACACACACACACACACAAAAACCATACACACATACACACTCACACACACACACACACACCTACACACACTCATTACTGTAAGTGAGGAGCTGAACGTCCAATGTGTATAATGGTCGTGTGAGAGCCTTTTGTACTGTCTTAAGACCTCTCTCTCTCTCTCTCTCTCTCTCTCTCTCTCTCTCAAAAGAAAATCACGACAGTAGTAACCAACAAGGGCCCCTTCCTATTAGTCAGGTACTATATATAGCAAAAAGACCCCAGTGTGTCTCGCTTCTGGTGTGTGAGTGTGAGAGAGAGAGAGAGAGAGAGAGAGAGAGAGAGAGAGAGAGAGAGGTGAAGGAAGGACTAATTTTTTTCAAACTTGGATATCAAACCCCCTAAAAAATTATATGTGCGTATTTAGAGTATACAGTGTACGTAGAGAGACCATAGTAAACACACACACACACACACACACACACACACACAAGGGGTCTAGGAATGCCTTTTTATGAGAGTTGTCGTGTAGGACTATGTTAATTGTCGTCTCTTTGTTTACAGTTTTGTAGTGAAACAATGACCTGTGTTTTTGTGTGTTTTTTTGGGGGGGGGGGGTCATGGGGGGTGGGGGAGAGGAGGGGGAGGGGAGGGGGGTGGGGAGAGGAGGGGGAGGGAGGGGGGTGGGGAGAGGAGAGGGGTGGGGGAGAGGAGGGGGGTGTGGGGGAGAGAAGGATGGTGGTGGGTAGAGGAGGAGCGTGGTGGGGAGAAGAGAATGAGGATAGGGGAGAATAGGAGGAGGGTGGGGAGGATGAAGTTGGGGAGAGAAGGATGCAACTCCCACCCACAGAATATAACCCCAACACAGTGGCATATTCACCCCTCAAACTCTCCATTATTTCCAGTGTCACTTTATGTCCAGTTGGCAAAATATTTCACCCTTTTTGCCATATTGTTCAATTACATCCATATAGTAAATTCTACCAATGGTGTGGAACAACTCGGGGGTTTATGTGAACAGTACTAATGTTTATGTCTGGTTAGGTTAGGTTAGGTTTGGTTTGGTTAGGTTAGGTTTGGTTTGGTTAGGTTTGGTTTGGTTAGGTTAGGTTAGGTTTGTTAAGTGTTTGTGAAATCTAAATACAAGAAATATCTCTGTAGTGAAGATTTAAATTGGTAGCGTTGATTATTATTGATACCAGTTTGAAGGTGAAGGAAGTACTCTGTGTGTGTGTGTGTGTGTGTGTGCGTGTGTGCGTGTGTGTGTGTGTGTCAAGGGTCATCATACAGACTAACATGACAGTATTGTGTCATTCTTGACCTCCTTGACATGACCCCACCTGGACACTTCACCCTGGACACTTCACCCTGGACATTTCACTCTGGACACTTCACCCTGGACACCTCACCCTGGACACTTCACTCTGGACACTTCACCCTGGACACTTCACCCTGGACACTTCACCCTGGACACACAATCCTATTACTTCTGTCAATCCTTTTCTAAAACCTCTTTGCTGTTTTGACGAGTCCTCAATCCTCTTACTTAGTTTATAAATCTTTTTACCAGACGCTCTCTCCCTCCCTCACTCTCTCCCTCATTCCCTCCCTTACTCATTCTCTCCCTTATTCTCTCCCTCAGTCTCCCTGCTTCCTCCCATAAGGTTCATAATCCCCATCCCCCTACTCCCTTATCACCCTTCTTCCCAAAACACTTTTATACTCCCTTATGAATTTATTTACCAAGCGCTTCCTCCCTCCCTTGCTTCTTTCTTTCTCCCTCCCTCTCTCCCTATCCCCTCCTCCCCTCACTCCCTCTCCATCTCCTCCCTTCCTCTTAGCTTTCACTAACACCTCTCACCAACACCTCTCACCAACACCTCTCACTAACACCAACACCTCTCACTAACACCAACACCTCTCACTAACATCTCTCACTAACACCACTCACCAACACCTCTCACTAACACCAACACCTCTCACTAAAACCTCTCAACAACACCTCTCACCAACACCTCTCACCAACACCTCTCACTAACACCTCTCACCAACACCTCTCACTAACACCTCTCACCAACACTAACACCTCTCACCAACACCTCTCACCAACACCTCTCACTAACACCTCTCACCAACACCTCTCACTAACACCTCTCACCAACACCTCTCACAACACCTCTCACCAACACCAACACCTCTCACCAACACCTCTCACCAATAACACCTCTCACCAACACCTCTCACCAACACCTCTCACCAACACCTCTCACCAGCACTAATACCATCGTCCCAGAATCAACCATAAAACTATATCTTATTTTTCCCCCGATTTTTTGTCCTTTTTTCCTCAATTCTTTCCTGATCTCTTTAAGGGGAAGTTCTGCCAGGATGTAGAGAGCGGGTCTGGAGGCCAACTGCTACTACATCGGGCGCCAATATGGAGGAGGAGGTTGGAGGAGGAGGTTGATCCACGGTACGACTTGGCCCTCTCCCTCCCTCCCTTCCTCTCTCCCTCCCTACCTCCCTCCCCTCTACCTCCCTCCCTCCCTGCCGTCTCTTGCACCAGGGACAGTTAGTGGACAGCTGAATGGAGTTTACAACGGCAGAGGTGAGTGTTTCCCGGGGTAAGACTGGGTGAGGGAGGGAGGGGGAAGGTGAGGGAGGGAGGGGGAAGGGAGGGGGAAGGGGGAGTGAGGGAGGGTGGGGTAAATGGGGAAACAGAGAAAGGGATTGGGGGTGAGTGAAAATAAAGGGAGATGTAGGAAAGGAGGGAGGGAAGAAAGGTGGGGAAATAGGGGAGAGGGAGGGAGAGAGGGTGGGTGAGGGATAAAGGGAGGGAGAGTGAGGGAAGTGGTTGAGGAATGAGGGGAAGTGAGTGTAGTAAGGGGGGGGGAGGGATGACACACACACACACCAACAGAACGTGTGTAAGGGGGAGGGCGGAGGAAGAAGAGGGAGGGGGAAAAAGAGGGAAAGTGGAAGAGGGGAGAGTGGAGGGGAAGAGGGGGAGGGTGGAAGGGAAGAGGGAAGGGGGAGGAACAGATATCATCACCCCTTTCAGGAGGAAATACAACCTTGAGGACCATATTGATGATCTATTTGAAGAGGATGAAGTGGGTGGATGAGAGGGAGGGTGAGTGGGAGGGTGAGAAAGGGAGGGGTGGTAGATGATAGAGAGAGAGAGGGGGGGGGAGGGAAGGAGGGTAGAAGTGAGAGAGAGAGAGGGGGGGAGGTACTGTAGTTAGGGTAGGTTCATCTCACGTGCCTTTTCCTAAGCAACAATCACAGTAGCAGAGAACCTGTCCACTGGATCATGAAGAGTCTGGAGGACGAGATGAGGGTGGAGGACGAGGTGGTGAGGGTGGAGGACGAGGTGAGGGTGGAGGACGAGGTGAGGGTGGAGGACGAGGTGAGGGTGGAGGACGAGGTGAGGGTGGAGGACGAGGTGAGGCTGGAGGACGAGGTGAGGGTGGAGGACAACGTGAGGGTGGAGGACGCGGTGAGGGTGGAGGACAACGTGAGGGTGGAGGACGCGGTGGTTAGGGGAGTGTGTAAGTGGAGTACGACTTGTATAATCCCCATATGATGTCATACCTTTCTCCCTCCGCGCGTGTGTGTGTGTGTGTGTGTGTGTGTGTGTGTGTGTGTGTGTGTGTGTGTGTGTGTGTGTGTGTGTGTGTGTTCTGGAGGGCTGAAGGGAAAATCTTTGAATCGCTCTGAATTCTACTTAGGAAGTTTTAGAAGAAAAATACATTATGAACTGTACCTGTAATTAACCTTAGTAATGATCTTAATTCTACCTGTGGAAACCTTTGTAATCTACCAACTTTTCTACTTTTCCCTTTATATATCTATTTATCTTCTTTCCTAAGCTCTTCCTTCTTCTTTATCTCTTCTTTCTCCTCCTCCTCCTTTTCTCTCCCTCCTTTTAATATCTTATTTACCCCAACTCTATCCTTCTCTCTATCTCCTTTCCTTCTCCTCCTTTACTCCTTACTTTAATGTGATTTCTCTTCCTCTTCCTTTCCTCCTCAACCTTCTTTCTCCCTCCCATTCATCGATTCTCTTTTCTATTCCCTCATACTTTATCCCCCGTTCCCTTCCTCTCTTTATCTTCCTCCCTCTTCCCCTACCCCTCCTTTATCCCCCCTCCTTCTTCACCCTTCCTTTCCCCCCGTCATTTAACCCCCTGTCCCTCCCCTTCTTTATCACCCTCCCCTTTTCCCCCTCATTTATCACCCTCTCCCACACCTTTATCTCCCTCTTCTTCCCTTCCCCCTCCCACTCCCTCCCATCTTTTAAAACCTAGTGGGAGGAGGGGTATGAGGGGGGGGGGGGTTACAGGGAGGGGAGGTTACATTAGCAGTTACAGCAGCAAGTTACAGAAGCAAGTTACAGGGGCAGGTTACAGAGGCAGGTTACAGGATACAGAGGCAGGTTTAAGGTTACATACGAGAATATTAAGTATTACAGATATTACGAAACGTTTACGAAATATAACAAAATAGCGCCGAATACAGTGTAAAGAATACTGCTCTCTGATTGGCTAGTGGTCTCTTGGGAATGATAAAGAGACAGGTAGA
>CAUDMG010002649.1:5335000-5510000 GCA_958450375.1 Homarus gammarus | reverse complement strand
CCCCATCCGTCACTGCTACTCAGGTTAAAGACAAAGGAACACACGGTAATTGAGTGCCCGTTCACCTCGTCATTACCTGGGCAGGTTGTGGGTGTTACCTGCCAGAGCAACACACAGCAGTGAAAGTCGAACCTGGATTGACAGAGTGAGGCTGAGGTGGGTGGGATGGGTGGGGTGGGTGGTGATAGGGAGGGTTGGGGATGGGTTGAAGGTGGGTGAAGGGGTGAGGGTGGAGTGGATGGTGAGAGGTCGTGAGTGGGGTGGGATGGGGAGTGAGGGGTTGTAGGTGAGGGTGCTGGGGTGAGGAAGATGAGGGGGTGACGGTGAGGGCTGAGGAGGTTGGTAGCTAAAGAAATTGTGTTCCAGAATTACTATTATTATTATTATTAATATTATTCATTTATGGTCTAACAGTCTCCCAGTTTCACAGTTTCCCAGTCAACCAGTCAACCAGTCTACCAGTCTTAGTGGGAAATATTCATCTTACGTTTGCTGAAGAAACTAGGAGGTCCATATTACACCTGGTCGACACTCATTACACCTGGTCGACGCTCATTACACCTGGTCGACACTCATTACACCTGGTCGACTGCTCATTACACCTGGTCGACGCTCATAACACCTGGTCGACTGCTCATTACACCTGGTCGACGCTCATAACACCTGGTCGACTGCTCATTACACCTGGTCGACTGCTCATTACACCTGGTCGACGCTCATAACACCTGGTCGACGCTCATTACACCTGGTCGACGCTCATTACACCTGGTCGACTGCTCATTACACCTGGTCGACTGCTCATTACACCTGGTCGACTGCTCATTACACCTGGTCGACTGCTCATTACACCTGGTCGACTGCTCATTACACCTGGTCGACTGCTCATTACACCTGGTCGACTGCTCATTACACCTGGTCGACTGCTCATTACACCTGGTCGACTGCTCATTACACCTGGTCGACTGCTCATTACACCTGGTCGACTGCTCATTACACCTGGTCTCATTAACTCAGAAATGTGATTACAAGTCATTACCTGAGACGCTCGTTATCATTAAGACGCTGCGTCACCTACCTGTCTGCTTCTGTCTGTCTGCTTGTCTGTCGCCTTGTCTTCCTCTGTGTGTCCGTCTGTCTGTCTGTCTGTCTGTCTGTCTGCGGTGTGGTAATACGTAGAATACCAAGAATGAAAAAAATATAGAATGAGAATGAATGGAGGAAGAAGAGAGAGAGAGAGAGAGAGAGAGAGAGAGAGAGAGAGAGAGAGAGGTAAAATACGAAAAATAAAGACATAAAAAAAGAAGAGAGAGAAAGAAACGGTCATAAAAAAACAAGAGAGAAGGAGAGAGTAGCCCCATTACCCTAGAGGAAAGGAAGGAGGTTAACGAGATGGTGTAGTGACGTCAGGTGTTCGTCAGGCGGCACTTGACGGCTCACGAACGCTCCCGCAAGTAGCAATTAGGAATCCGGAGCTCCGAGGCCCAGCCAGGAGTGACTCTTTTAATCCTATTTAGAATCTCAAGTGAACCGAAGCGTAAACATGAGATGGAACGAAGGTAGAGGGGGAGAGAGGAGAGGTGAGGAGGTAGGGAGGGAGGTAGAGTGAGAGAGAGGGAGAGAGAGAGAGTGGTTGAGTGGGGTAGGGAGGGAGGTAGAGTGAGAGAGAGGGAGAGAGAGAGTTGAGTGGGGTAGGGAGGGAGGTAGAGTGAGAGAGAGGGAGAGAGAGAGTGGTTGAGTGGGGTAGGGAGGGAGGTAGAGTGAGAGAGAGGGAGAGAGAGAGAGTGGTTGAGTTGGGTAGGTTGATGAATTGAGAGGAATGAGTAGGTAGAGAGATGGGGGAGAGAGAGAGAGAGAGAGAGAGAGAGAGAGAGAGAGAGAGAGAGAGAGAGAGAGAGAGACTGTGTGAGGAAAATAAAAGTGGCCTATTACAATAACAACAACAACAACAAAAACAAACAACAACAACAACAAGGGCGTCAAGGAAGGTACCAAAAATACCCTCACCGGGAAATAGCATCCATAAGGAAAGACTGAAGGAAATAGTGTTGTAATGAGGTTTGGCCAGATAAGGAAATTGACGGAACGAAAACAGATAAAAAAGATGAATAAGTTGATAAGACGATGATGACGTAGACGAGGAAGAAGCAATGAAAAGGAAGAGGAAGATAACGGATTTAGTGGATAAGGTAGATGATAACGGATTTAGTGGATCAGGAAGGAATATGATAACGGACATTGTCGATAACGTTGTAGATACCAAATATATAGTTTTTTTTATCATACTCAAGGGGTTAAATCATCATACTCAAGGGGTTAAATCATCATACTCAAGGGGTTAAATCATCATCATACTCAAGGGGTTAAATCATCATACTCAAGGGGTTAAATCATCATACTCAAGGCGTTAAATCATCATACTCAAGGGTTTAAATCATTATACTCAAGGGTTTTATTGCCGGCGTGAAAAAGTGAAAGCTTATGTGAAGGAAAATTAAAAATAAACCGGAAGAAAGTGAGGAAGAAAGTGAGGAAGAAAGTGAGGAAGAAAGTGAGGAAGAAAATGAGGAAGAAAGTGAGGAAGAAGGTAATAAAAGATAAGTGCTAATAATCAGAGTAATTGAAGATAATGAGCAAGAGAAACAATGAATAAAATTACTAAATAAACCAAATGAAGTAAAACACAAAAACAACTGAATAATGATAATTGTTACGTAAATAAAAAGGGAGAGATAAGAAAGATAATAAACGATAATAACTGATAAGAAACTAAATAAAAAAATATATAACTAACAATAATTACATAGTGGAATATTGCAAGATAAGGATAGAGAAAATAAAAGAATGATAAACGAAGGAAAAATAATGGAAGATAACAACGACTCTGGTAAATAAAACGTATTGATAACTATTAAAAAAATCTAGATATTCATTAAGGTAATCGTAATTAAAAATAGCTTTAGTGTGAGTGTAAGTCAATAGTGTGAGTTTAAGTCAATAGTGTGAGTAAGTCAATAGTGTGAGTGTAAGTCAATAGTGTGAGTGTAAGTCAATAGTGTGAGTGTAAGTCAATAGTGTGAGTAAGTCAATAGTGTGAGTAAGTAAATAGTGTGAGTAAGTCAATAGTGTGAGTAAGTCAATAGTGTGAGTGTTAAGTCAATACACTCTGAACGATAATTAAGGCACTCATGGTGAAAGGTCAATAAGGGTTAAGGCGTGCTGGGTGGGTTAAGTTCGTTGATTAGTCAGAATATTTCGTTTAGTGATTTAAATTGTGGGGGAAATTTGCATGGCCGAGTTATTTATTCAGGTGTTGGACGTATTGGTAACAACAACAACTACAACAACAACAACAATCACAACAACAACAACTACATCAACCACAACAAGAAATACAACAACAAAAACAATAACAACAACATTCACAATTACAACAGCAACAACAATCACAACAACAACAACAACAACAACTACAACAACTACCATAACAACCAACACCACCACAGTATGTAATTGAACAGTGCCATAGCCTAGAGCTGTACCGGTATAGCTTTAACTACTACCGGTACAGCATCCAATAGTACCGGTACAGCGTCGACTGGTACCGATAAAGACTTCTAATTAACCTAAGTAGAAGACTAATTAACCGAGACAGAAGACCAATTAACCCCAATAGAAGACTATTTATCTCAATTAGAATCACTTATCCAGGTATAAGACTAATTAATCCAAGAAAAAGACTAATTAGCATGGGTAAAAGCCTAATTAACCCAGATAACAAACTAATTAACCCACATTTAAACTAATTACCCAACGTAGAAGCCTAATTAATCAACGTAGAAGCCTAATTAACCCAGGTAGAAAACTAATTAACCCAGGTAAGACTAATTAGTAGAATAACAACACTAATTCCAGGTGACTCTCTCTCTCTCTCTCTCTCTCGCTCTCTCTCTCTCTCTCAAAATTAATGAAAAACTAAACATTACCAGAGAACAAATGTAAATATATACCTCCCTGTAATACAAATATCTGTTATGACGAACTATTTATCAACTATTGGAATATATATGTGTGTGTCAAATTAATTAAACTAACGTACAGGTGTTACATGTATTTTGTGAAATTTTTTTTTTTATTTATGTGTGTGTGTTGTGACATATAGAACCGCTGTTGTTGAAAATATACTGTTGTTTTGAGGACGATGAGGTGGATGAGGAAAAGAGTGTGTTGGAGTGAGTGAGAGTGTGGTGAGTGTGAGGGGAGGATAATAATAATAATAATAATAATAATAATAGCACGACTAAACAAACCTTACAACCAAACTCTCTCTCTCTCTCTCTCTCTCTCTCACTCTCTCTCTCTCTCTCTCTCTCCTGTGTATGCGAGACAATCAAACATACAGTAAATCATTGTGATGTATGAGCTACGTTCCCTTCATGCATTCATACACTGAGTTATGTTCCTACGTTAAGCTTTCACTCTTCATACATGCCGTAGTGATGTTGTAGTCTTAGTGGTGGAGAGAGAGAGAGAGAGAGAAAGAGAGAGAGAGAGAGAGAGAGAGAGAGAGAGAGAGAGAGAGAGAGAGAGAGAGAGAGAGAGAGAGAAAAGAGAGACAGACAGACAAATTAGTGACTCACCTGTACACTATCACAGGTACAGATAACTAACCAGACTACCTTGTGTTCACCTGTGTTATGCTTCACTCTCTAAAATACTCCTCTGGCTCCATAAGGTACACCAAGGAGTGATACAGTAGATGGATGATACGCGTGGATGATATACACATGTGGATGATACGCGTGGATGATATGTTGAAGATGGATGACAGCAGAACAGATCGTGAATGGATGTATAAATGAATTAACCTTTATATTTCACACTAGTCAGCTCCCTCCTGTGCCATATATCACTCAGTGGGGGGTGAGGGAGAGGTGAGGGAGGGAGGGGTGAGGGAGGGAGGTGTGGGGTGGGAGGGAGGGGGAGTTCGTGGAATGAGGGTGGCAGCTGTGAGGTGGTGAGGGAGGAGGAGGAGGAGGAGGGGGGATGGTGAGGGGGGAGGATGGGTAAATGGGTGAAGTGTGAGGCAGCAGGAGGGGGGGAGAGGTGAGAGGGGTGAGGTAGTGATGAGAGGTAGAGATGAGGTATTAATGGAAGTAGGGCAGGTGTGAGATGTGAGGTAAGGGGAGGGAGGCAGGTGAGGGGCGAGGGAGGCAGGTGAGGGGCGAGGGAGGCAGGTGAGAAATGGGTTCCTATCTTTACTTTCTCTCTTAAAAGTGGCAAGGGGTATGTGTGTGTGTGTGTGTGTGTGTGTGTGTGTGTATAGAGCTGTGTGTGAGTGTTTCTGTGTGCGTAGGTGGATATAAGAAGGAGTGAAAAAACAGGCAAACAAAAGAACACACACACACACACACACACACACACACAAATATTCACCTCTCTCGCCCCAATTACGCCACAGTATTGATGTAGCCAACCAGGTGAGGAACATTGCACAATTTGCAACTTAAACAGTACCTTCAAGGACGTGATCACTCCTTAACACCATGTATTCTTAACACCATGTACACTTAACACCATGTACGCTTAACACCATGTACTCTTAACACCATGTATACTTAACACCATGTACACTTAACACCATGTACACTTAACACCATGTACACTTAACACCATGTACACTTAACACCATGTACACTTAACACCATGTACACCTAACACCATGTACTCTTAACACCATGTACACTTAACACCATGTACACTTAACACCATGTACACTTAACACCATGTACACTAACACCATGTAAACACCTCAAATCAATACTTATCTTGAAAACAATTAACTAGAAAATACAGGTTAAAATCCCCATCAGAAAATATTAAGTTCAATCAATCCCCTTAACTCATGAACTAAGAACATTAACCCACTAATTTTCCTGAAGTGCCAAAATGGTTCCTAAAGTGTACTGAGACTGTACACGTTCTGTCTCCCTCGTCGTAACTAAAGTTTTTTTTGGGGGGGGGGGGGCGAGAATTGTGAGTATTTGAGTTAATGCTGTAACACCTGTCAGAGGAACTCAGGTATGCAAATTAATTTTTAAAACGTGTGAGTGGTGGTCTAATTAAGCAAGTATTATTTATAGTGAAATGTGTCTATATGATTCACTCTTTTTCTCTCTCTTTCTTTCTCTCTTTTTCTGTCTCTCTTTCTTTCTCTCTTTCTCGTTCTCTTTTTTCTCTTTTCTCTATCTCTCTCTCAAAGCATTTACATATAAGACAGAGATAGACAGACAGACACACACACACACACCCCGAAGGCACTGTCGATATGCAAATGCCCCCTCCAAAACACCGGTGAGCTGTTACCTTAACGCCCACCATTATTTACCTCACCTGGCTATAACCAATCTTACCTGTATTTCAACATGTGTTACCTAAGTGCATTACAACACCTGCCTTGGCTAATAGCATGTGTACACCTTAGCAGTAACAAAACTTACCTGAGTTACCCGAGTGTATTACCTGAGTGTGTTACCTGACTGTTACCTGAGTATTTCCTGAGTGTGTTACCTGTGTTACCCGAGTGTTACCTGAGTGTTCTATCACCTCCCTATAATCTAACGTGTGTTACCTGGTATCAGCACTTGGCAACACTATAATCTAGAGACCTTGTACCTGTAGTTAATGACTGTATGAGGTACACCTGTCTAAAACACTACCTTGCATTATCAAACATGGACATGGGCGGTGTTGAGCGAGTGTAAGGCCTATTGTGTGTGGGCGTGGGGTCTATTGTGTGGGCGTGGGGTCTATTGTTTGGGTGTGGGTTCTATTTTGTGGGCGTAGGATCTATCATGTGGGCGTGCGGTCTATCGTGTGGGCGTGAGCTATATTGTGTGAGCCGTGAGCTACATTGTGTGGGCCTGAGTTATATTGTGTAAGCATAGGATCTATTGTGTGGGAGTGGATGGTGGGCGTGAGATGGTGGGAGTGGATGGTGGGCGTGGGAGTGGTTGGTGGGCGTGGTTGGTGGGCGTGGATGGTAAGCGTGGATGGTAAGCGTGGTCGTGGATGGTGGGCGTGGAGGTGGATGTAGGCGTGGGAGTGGATGGTGGGCGTGGATAGAAGGGTGGCCATGGATGGTGGGCGTGAATGGTGGGCGGAGTAGAGCGTGCTGTTTCGAGCATCATTTATCACCGACACTACCATTAGGTTTTCAATTATCATCTCTAACTGAGGCAGGTTATACAGTCTCTCTCTCTCTCTCTCTCTCTCTCTCTCTCTCTCTCTCTCTCTCTCTCTCTCATATATCTCTCTTTCTCATATCTCTCTCTCTCTCTCTCTCTCTCTCTCTCTCTCTCTCTCTCTCTGTCTCTTTATCATCAAATTTTCTCTCTGCTTCTTCCATTCTCAGTCTTCTATCACTTTTTTCCTCATTCCTTATTTTTTTTTCTCTCTCTCAGCATCCAGTGAGAAATTCACACACTCACTTATTTCTCTTACACACACACACACACACACACACACACACACACACACACAAGCTCTTACAACAATGTCTCTTCTAAATAAACCTTAGAATTTCTTAATAAAACTCAATTACAACCTGAAAAATATCAAACGATCCCTCTCAGTATGTTTCAAAATCATGTCAAATCTCAAACTACCTAAAAAAAATAGAATGGTATATGTAAAATCAACAGGAAATATTATTATTCTCGGTACATATTGGAATATTAATGCCACATATGAATCAAGATATATATTTCAATACTCTTTTTTTTTAATATTATTCCGATTACATATTGGAATATTGATGAAAATTATCGCCCTAGGCACATATTGTAATATTGACTCAACCTAGGTATTTATTTTTCTTGTGATCGTATGTGTGATAAATGATGTTTCTTTTACACCTAATTCAACCTTTTGATGAGTTATAGTTTTTTTTTATTATTATTTTTCATTATCTACAACTGATGAAATGCTTAATATAAACAAAAATCATGGATGTTATGTAGAGAGGAAATTTATTAATGTAGTGTGAGGTTTTGTTCTGTTCTGGCTACACTGTTACCTCTCTCTCGTTTATAGTAAAGTCTCAACTATAAACCACGTTCTATAATCGTTTCTCAGTCTATAATAATCGATAACAAGCTGTGTTATACCAATCCAAACGACAGATCAGGCGACAAACTAACAGTACAAACGCCAGACGAAGTAGATATGGTATTAGTTAGTTCTCCAGGGTAGGCATTTAGCTTGATTAGACGATCCCACCCCACCCAACCCCACCCCTCCCCCACCCCACCACTACCCCACCCCTACCCACCCCACCCCACCCCACCCCACCTCACCCCACCATCACCTCCCACCCCCCCATATATAGTGCGTTGGACAGTGGTGGAAATGCTGATTGCCTTCCATTCATCACCACGTTTTTTATATATGGTTGGTGAACTCATCTGTGTTGCCGAGTTTTTATTTAACTGCCTGTGTCTCACTGGGATTGAAAAGCAAAGAATGAACATGGATTGTCGAGGTACTGTGCCACTTATTCTGCCTGTTAGTAGACCTATTCTTTACCGGCCAGTTAGATAATGAGACAGTCAGTCAGGCTGCCAACCTGTTAGCCAACCAAACAGGCAGCCAACCAGCCAGCCAGCCAGAGAGAGAGAGAGAGAGCCATCCATCCACCTATCGATACATCCAGCCACCCAGCCACCCAGTCAGCCAGCTAGTCACCCAGTCAGCCAGCCACCCAGTCAGCCAGCCACCCAGCCAGCCAGCCACCCCGTCAGCCAGCTAGTCACCCAGCCAGCCAGCCACCCAGCCAGCCAGCCACCCAGTCAGCCAGCTAGTCACCCAGCTAGCTAGCCACCCAGTCAGCCAGCCACCCAGCCAGCCAGCTAGTCACCCAGCTAGCTAGCCACCCAGTCAGCCAGCCACCCAGTCAGCCAGCTAGTCACCCAGCTAGCTAGCCACCCAGTCAGCCAGCCACCCAGTCAGCCAGCCACCCAGCCAGCTAGTCACCCAGCTAGCTAGCCACCCAGTCAGCCAGCCACCCAGTCAGCCAGCTAGTCATCCAGCTAGCTAGCCACCCAGTCAGCCAGCCACCCAGTCAGCCAGCCACCCAGTCAGCCAGCTAGTCATCCAGCTAGCTAGCCACCCAGTCAGCCAGCCACCCAGTCAGCCAGCCACCCAGTCAGCCAGCCACCCAGTCAGCCAGATAACCACATCGGGGAAACATCCATCAGGATATATCAGGACTGAGAAAATGACAGAAGCTTTGAATTTTAAGCACACGAGACCCGTTTAAACTGTCCCGCGGCTATTGGGCCTCCCTCTCCTGATTAACACGGGTTCGAGCCCCCCCGTCCCTCCCTCCTGTACACCACCAGGAGACGAGGCGAAGATGGAAGAGAAGTGGGAAGAAGAAAATGAAGGAGGGAGGGAGGGAAGATAGCAGTAAGGGCGGGTGGGAGGGAAGACAGAAGGAGAAGCTAAAGATGGGAAGGAAGGAAGGTGGGAGGATGAGAGAGAGAGAGAGAGAGAGAGAGAGAGAGAGAGAGAGAGAGAGAGAGAGAGACTTGAATTAGATTACAAATAAAACACGAAAAGAATCGGATTGGAAGACATAAATAATAAAGAAAGGAAGAGGGATAAGGCAAAGAAATAATGGAAAAGACAAAAAAAAAAAAATGACAAAAGAAGGAGAGGATGAGGAAAAGGACCAGAGAAATGAGGAAGAGGAAATACGGAGGAAAAGCAATGGATGAAGAAAAGAGAATTAGTCAAATAAAATAAGATTAAATTACGAGAGAAAAATGTGAGAGGAGAATAGAAGAAGAGAAAAGGGGAAGAAAGGAAAAAAAGGAGAGAGAATAAGGGGAAAATGGAAGAAAATTTATGAAATAGTAAAGGAATAAATAGATGGGGAGAAAGACACACACACACACACACACACACACACACACACACATACTTCCACCTCCCCCCACACACATACTTCCACCCCCCCCCCACACACCACCCCCCCCCCCCACACACCATAACACATCAAAATACAGGTGTTCTTTGATATTCTGGAGAGCGCCACTGTCCTAACAAGCAATATTTGTTCTGTTCTACCCCCGTGTTATGTGTAGAGGTAGATAGATAAGTGGGTAAACAGGTAGATAGATGGATGGATGGATGGATGGGTGGGTGGATGGATGGATGTTTAATAGTAAAGAATATATTATCTATGTATGTATGTATCTATCTATCAATCTATCTATCTATTCATCTATCCATCACTCCATCTATCTATCCTACACACACACACACACACACACACATACCTGCCCATTCAACCAACCTTTAATTAATTATCATGAAGCCTGAACGTCCAAGTGAGGGAATTAAATACAGACAACAAAACGATATGATTAGGAAGGTCTTAATCGGCTTTCATAAGTAATTTAATTATTGGTGATTCGGTGATTCGGGTTAATTGTATCATTATGTGAGGATTCATTATAGTTTATGATTCCATGTAAATTTACTTGTGTGGCTCCCGGTAGTGTTAAGTGTGTGTTTGTTTGCTTGTTTGTGATTGTTGTTGTTTGTTATTGTTATTATGTTTTTATATATGTTATTGTGTGTGTGTGTGTGTGTGTGTGGGTGTATGTGACATTAAATCACCCCTCTACACACACACACACCCCACACACACACACACATAATGGGAACAGGCAACAGCAGTGCTATAATGACCCTGAGCTGAAAAAACACAGGGCTAGGGTCAGGAGGGTGGGTAAGGGTTACAGACAATTTAGAACACCTCAAATGTTACAATTGTATCAAGCTTCCCTTGCTGCTGTCAGGGAACGTGTAAACGAACTCAGACAAAATGCATGGGAGACATATGTCAACAGCCTGAACCAACACACATCCCTCAGCAAAGCCTGGAAAGACATAAACATAATCAGAGGTAAAAACAGAAGACACGTCTCCCATCCAAACCCTCTGCAAAAGTCGAATGAGCTAATAACAAAGTGGGCTCATGTGTCGAGCTATGACATGTTACCAGCTAGGACTCGGGGACTCCTTGATGCGAAGTCTGTAGAGAGAAGTAATCTTATTAGCTTTATGCTGGGCAAACAGCACGATGAGTGTGATGTTCCATATACTGAGTGGGAGCTTGACGCCGCCCTCGCCAGGGGTAGGTCTACTTCCCCTGGAGAGGACGGGGTCACCTACAACATCATTAGACTACTAAGGCGCGTGCCAGGCAATCCATTGTTGGTATTGTACAATATGAGTCATGCCGAGGGCCAACTACCCACATCATGGACCAGCAGTATTGTTGTACCAATACCGAAACCAGGACAGCCTGATGCCTTTCGTCCCATATCACTAACCAGCTGCCTGTGTAAAACCTTTGAGAGGATGGTTCTTGGCAGACTCTTATATAGAATCAGAGAACACATGTCTCCTAACATAAATGGCTTCACCCATGGTAAAGGTGTACATAATTGCATCACCACATTCCTAACTGTGCATGGTGATGAAAGGCACAGATACACCACATTTCTTGACCTAAAAGCTGCATTTGATATTGCCAATAGGCAACTGATATTGTACGAACTAGCCAAAATGGATATAGGAGGTAGGCTGTTACACTGGATAAGTGGTTACCTAACCAACAGAAGGGCTGCTGCACTGTTTCAGGGATACAAAAGTGAAGTTAAAGATATGCAACTTGGTACCCCTCAAGGTGGAGTACTTAGCCCCACTTTGTTCAATGTTCTTATGAATGCATTATTAAATTTAATACCAGACAACCCCAGCAATATCTCAATCAGCTATGCTGACGATATTCTTATACATACTAAAACTCATCGTGAAATGCAAACCACCCTGAACCATGTATACGCAGCCTGTGAACACCTCGGTCTTATTATCTCCACTGACAAAACTAAGGTGTTCAACAAACAAGCTGGGAACCGCAAACGCGGCCCCGCCAAGTTCAAGATAGGTAACAACACTATTGACTATGTTTCTTCTTTTAAATATCTTGGTGTTTCCGTCCCTTGTACCCTACCTGCCATACAACAGCTAACCCGCCAATGTACTGACAGACTGAGACCTCTTAGAAGTGTAGCGGGGTACAGCCCGCACTATGGTGCTAATATTAGAATTGTTAAAACAATGTACCTAGGCTATATAAGATCTCTGATAGATTACCACGCACCAGCCCTGGTCATTCGTGACGGGAAAGGCGTTGACAAGCTCGAGAAAATGCAAAATAAAGCCCTCAGAATTATCCTAGGATGTCCCATGAGCACTAAAGTACTTAATATGAGGAAAGAACTAGGTATACCCAGTGTTAAAGATAGAATAATTGAAGTCAACCTCATGATAGCCCTGAGGCTTCTGCGTGGTGATCCTGATAACATTGTTTCCTTAAAATTGCTAGAATGTATGAACCATGGGACTACTGAGTCTAAATGGATCCAAACTACAGCTACACATATGAAGATATTTGGACTAGACCACCTGTACAAAGTTGAGACACAACAGCGCTTCCTGCCACCCTGGCGGACAGTTCCCTTCGATATCACAATACCGACGTATCCGCCTAAAAAATTAATTATACAAAGCATTTATCTCCAACACACTGCCAAATTGAGAGCTCTTGAACACATACACACTCTACAGACTGATGATAATATCACACAGACCATCTACACTGATGGGTCTCTAAACACCGCCTGTGGGAGGGCTGGAAGTGCTATTGTTGTGACTCAACCTGACGGTAATATAATTGAGAAAGGAGTTAGAATTAACAACTGGGCATCCACTCTACAAACTGAATTAGTTGCCATACTCACAGCTATTAAATTCATTGAAACCACTTTTACTGACAGTCTCATCATCACTGACTCTCTATCCTCACTACTTGCCCTTGGTACCCTCGACTCAGGTTGTCACGCTCTTGTCTCTGAAGCCAGACACAAATATGCGTGCCTTGTTGACCGGGGTGTCAGGGTCAAACTGTTGTGGATCCCCTCTCACATAGGCCTCATAAAACATGACAGAGTTGATGCCCTCGCCAAACTCGCGTCTAACAAAGACACCGTTGAATACAATTTGGGTCTGTCAAAAAGAACCCTTAAAACTGTAATTAGGAAAGAACTTATTGATGAGTTTGACGCAAGTAGACAAGTGCAAACAGGCACTAGTCAATCCATAGTTTACCATGATGAGATGTATCAAGTGAAACACGTTTATGGAGCAAGTAACAAGATCACTAGATTACAAGATGTTGTAACAGCTAGATTAAGGTTAGGATATAAGTACCTTTGGCAGTATGTTCCTCAAGCAGATGTAAACAAAACTAAATGTAAAGTGTGTGGCCATACATATGGCCACACACTTGAACACTACGTCCTCGACTGTGTGAAGATAGAACCTTTTAGGGACAGGTCCAAGCACACTGTGTGTGAAATGGCACAACACTTCATCTCTAATGGCAAGATAGCCGACATATTAAGATTGTATCCACTTTTTTGCACTTAGTATCTATGTCAGTTCTCATGTACAGAACCAAATACGCAATGTGCTTGAATACCTCCCACGTAAATGTGAATAACAAAGTGTGAGGCCAGACATACTGCCTCACACGCCTGTTCTCACGCATTTGTGAATAAGTTACCCTTTATGTATAGAACTAAACAAATAATGTAAATGAAATACTGTGTAACTTTCAGTGCCATAATATCCTGACAACGGGGGTTAATTATTATGACCCTTTGTAAACCCTACTCTGTAATCCTTTTGCGCTACCGCTCACAGGATGAGTGTGGGGTGCACAATAAAGTAGCCGCTGCAAGCGGCAAAATCAAAATCAAATCAACACACACACCCACACGCACCACACACACCCCCTCCCACACTCCCCACACTCCCCCCCCACACACACCACACCCTCCCACACACACCCACACCCCCTCCCACACACCCACACCCCCCCCCACACCCCCTCCCACACAGTTCCATCACTCACATAAGATTTCCACGCCAATGCACCACTAACTGGGGAGCCACACTATGGAGGCATCATTAGGCACCATCATCAACACGTGAGAGAGGAGCTCCCTAATGACCATTATATTCATAATTATGGCGTAGATAGTGGCGCTCGGAGCTTCTTCCATCAACTTAGCCCACAGAGAGACCAGCCAGTTGGTGACGTCATGACAAGGGTACGCGGATAATTCAGGAATCACTACAATTTGTCGATAGAGAGAGAGAGAGAGAGAGAGAGAGAGAGAGAGAGAGAGAGAGAGAGAGAGAGAGACAAAAAAGAAAAAATAAACGGACGAAAAAAGAGACAGAGAAAAAGAGAGGAGGAAGGTAGAGACTGAGGGTGGATGTTTGAAATTGAAAATAAAAATAAAATAAAACTTGTTTCCCCGGAGAGATACGGAATCTAGGATGATTTGGTATACACAACTAAGGAATATTTACAATGGTGGGCAGTCGTTGCCAACCCTCAGGACACTATTATATTTGTTTGATAATATTTACCTTCTATAACGATAACAAGAGAATGTTAATAAAGAAAATGAGGATAATTTTTACTTTACATTGAACTGGAGAAGGTGATAAGAAATATATAGCGTACGAGTTACTTAATATAATTGACTGGAGACTGGGAGAGGTGTTTTAGTTGATTCGTATATCAGTAATGGAAGCACACGGAGGCAGGAACACACACACACACACACACACACACACATAGTACATAATGACTCATAATTTAACACACACGTATTTAACTAGATTAATCTATGTATGATACTCAGATTAATTCATGTATTCGCTAATGGTGTCAATATTCGCCTGTTTAATACTTAATGACATCATAATCTCCACTCCATCATTAACTACTATTAAATGATAAAGATGATTCACAGTGGAGACATAACAAACAAACATCATTAATATTCTATCTCTAAATTTCGTCAGTGATTAGTCCTATACACATTAAGTCTCTCTAATACTATATAGGTAATTTTTATCTTATTAATATAAAAAGAGAATTGATAAAGTAAAAAAAAAAAATTAATTCAGAAATATTATATAATTTCTCTATTACAACTCGGACGGTATATAATTATAGGAAACAATTATATTTCTACCATTAACGTATTTTTTTATCACTGGTCAATTTATTTTGCTCGTTATATAATATCTACTCATCAAATTATTTCCATTCGAGTTTCATGACAATAGATTTTTGGCAAATACATTTCAGTTATTAACAAAATAAAAGAAAGTATTTTTTTAGATACGTTAAATGATTTCAATTACCTTCACGCATCGATGGTTTAATTATCGTTCGGTTTTCTTATCATAGTAAAGGAAAAAGTTAATATATTTGTCTTTTGTTAATTACATTGTTGTTGACCGACTAAAAACAAATACAATAACACCAATAACAACAACAACAACAACAAATAACAGAAAAAATAATAACAATAATAATAACAATAATAATAACAATAATAACAACAATTAACAACAACAATAACAACAACACCTCCCTCATAATAATTTAATACCTTCACCATCATATCTGAATCGGTTCTGTTAAATGTTTACCTCGAGCACAATCAAATAATTTTCTTTAAATATATTCCCAATAACCAGTGTGTCTAGGTAATGTTTATTCGATACAGTCAAAGGCTTCACAAATGTCTAATGTAACGTTTAAAAGAATTTACTGAAGAGTGAGTGAGTATGTATGTATGTATGTATGTATGTATGTATAATTTAGTTACTTCATGACGATAAACGAAGCCATATGTGAAAGAGACCAACTTTTGACATTAAGTTATTGCAATAAATATAGACTATCCCAATATGGCACATACGTCAGTGGATTTTTAAGGCTTTACTTGACGATTACTCCTCTTTAGCGTCACACACACACACACACACACACATTGTCTCTTTATTTTCAGTTCAGATAATTATTTCATATATAACATTTTTAACATAATTATGCAAATATTTCTCATAATTTTAAAGTTGACATACCATAATTTTCTTTCTGTATTAATAAATGTAATAATAAATACAGTTCGTAATATTGATCACAAGAGATACATATGACAGTATATGCCTGGCTGTGACTGCAGGCAGGCATCAGTGCTTCTCGCTTCAATGAACAACTTGCTTTCATTCTCTCTCACACCACCGCCACGGGGATGTGCGTCCACAATTAATTAACAACTATTACCAATTTACCTATTCCGCTGTACCAATTAATCCAGTAATTGGTCCGTGAACTAGCGCCATCATTAACGACCATCAGCAACACATGAAAGCTCGAGCCTACGGACCATTATGATTATAATTATGACGTTCAATGGTGCTAGCAATATTCTCTCTTACCTACTACCCCCTCCCCCCCCTGTGCCGATGTGTTTCTGTTTACGGCCAACATCGAACGCTTCTCACCCCCTCCCCACACCCTCCCCACACCCCCACCCCACCCTCCCTCCCCCTCCCACAACCCCCCCCCCCCGACCACCCCTCCCACACCCCACCCCACCCTCCCTCCCCCCCCCCACTCCCCCACCCCCTCCCCACACCCCCCTCGCCTCTCCCCACACCCCCACCCCCCTCCCACACCCCCCACCCCCTCCCCACACCCCCCGCCGCCCCCCCCCACACCCCCACCCCCCACCACCTCCTCCCCCCACCACCCCTCCCTTTTTGTAATACTAAGAGATGAATATCAATTAATCTCTCATCATGATTTTTTTTTTCGTGAAAAAAAATAAAAATCTGCAAATGACAGTCGTGATGTTTCTCGATTATATAAAAGATCTTAATAACATGTTGAGAATAGAAAACTCCATAACGAGTGCCTAACGAGCGCCTCTCCGGCCTTGTAACGAACAACGAGTGCCTAACGAGTGCCTCTCCGGCCTTGTAACGAACAACGAGTGCCTAACGAGTGCCTCTCCGGCCTTGTAACGAACAACGAGTGCCTAACGAGTGCCTCTCCGGCCTTGTAACGAACAACGAGTGCCTAACGAGTGCCTCTCTGGCCTTGTAATAATAGAAAAAACTTAAACACCAATTAATCTTTCATCAGAATTTTTCGTGTTTTACAAAGGGAAAAAAAATCTATGAATAACAGAAATTATTTTCCTCGTTTTGGATTTTTATATTTTAGTTTGAAAAGGTTTACATCGATAGAGAGACAATGAGAGAAAGAATGTGGATAGAGAGATAGAGAGAGAGAATAAAAACACAGAGACAACGAGAGAATGTGAGAGATAGTGACCATCATTCTATTCTCTGCCGCTCACAAAATATTCCTAATTATTCATTCAATTTGATTCACCATGAGTAAATATTAAAATAAATAAATATGTAAATGTCAGTAATGATTTTGTTTTATTTTATTATTTTTAAATGTTAACTAAATGAAACACTTGGTCTAGATATTATATTTCACGTCCTTGTTCAGTGTAGAAAAAAATACACACACACACACACACACAAAAGTCTGATTAACTTGGGGCGCAGAGTTGAGTTAACGTATTTAGTCAAATTTATTGTACGTGTTATTAAATAAGGGTTATGTTGCCAAAGACACGCTAACCTAACACACAAGAACCTAACCTAACTTAGCCCAACCTAATACACAAGAACCTAACCTAACCTAACCTAACCAAACTTAACCTCATGTAATATTTTCATTAATTTCTACATATAATATTTCCAATAGGTTTAATATGTCAAGAAGATCATATTACAAAAATGATTAATTGAAAAAAAATTATATCACATAAATATTATTTGATTTAGAAACAAAAAAATTAAAAATAAAATAGTGAGTTTTTATGATGATGATAATTCGTGGTTATTAGATCATTTACCTGGTTATCGAACACGTGTTGGACAAGTTTCGTAGGTGATCAAGTGACCTGGATTATAGTCATCATTAATCATTATAAACATGTGTCGTATCATGGCTCTGTATAATGATGACAATAATAATGACAAAGATGATAATAATGATGGTAATAATAATTGATATTTATAATTATCTGTGTGATATATAGTATTGTATTTTGTGCTTGTTTTGTGTTGCATTTACCTTAGCTCTCTCTCTCTCTCTCTCTCTCTCTCTCTCTCTCTCTCTCTCCATCCACATAAAAATCATAACATAAAATTAAACTAAATGAAAATAAAAAGACAAATAATCAAATAAATACCAAATATATATATGTAAACAAACAATGAATTTCTACCATTATAACCTTCAAAAAAATCTACAGTAGAAATGTAAAAGTACAATCATATATATTCTCACTACAAGCCCCAGTACTATTATTATCACATACAGGTAAATCACAGCGTTCAATCATTTCTCACCTGCCTGGGGTAATTAAGACACGAGCACACCTTTGTTCCCCGACAGGTAGCAATGATAGTGGCAGCATCTAACATCAATAATAACTCTTTAATTACAGTGATAATTGTGTTAAAAACCAAACCATCTGTCGTGTGCTGGTTATGTGGAAGGGGGGGGGAGGGGTGATTAATGACCTCGGGCGGGGGGGGGGAGAGGTGAGCTATTAACTGGCCAGTAATTGGATTAAATTGGTCCGAGATGGGATATTGAGGGGTAGGGGGTAGTTAGTAATTAAGTAGGTAACCTGTTATTACGTCACACAGGTAGAATTGTAGAAATAATTTAATTGAATAGTAAGGAAAACAAAACTAATTCTTGGTATGTATAATATAAAGTTGTAGTAGTAGTAGTAGTAGTAGTAGTAGTAGTAGTAGTAGTAGTAAGTAGTAGAAGTCACAGGGAGAGATCAGATAAGTAAAGCTGGGAAGGTATCCACTGAGACGACCCGTAAAGAATGAGGATATTAACAAACAGGTGTAATTTATGTTGAGACTAATGAAGGTAAATCACTATCCAGGTAGGGCGTTCCTCTGTACTGTTAGCTATAGGTCCGGGTGGGGTGGGGTGGGGTGGGGTGCGGCTTCTTCACCACAACACTGACTGGGGAAGAGGGAAAGCGATGGTGATTGTTTTGGTCTGTCTGTGTGTGTGTGTGTGTGTCGTGTCAGGTAATAGCTATACCTAACCTAACCTATTTCAAGTATAATGTTGCTGTATTATGTTATTAAACAACGACTACAATAAAACACAGTTAATTTTACCATATGAAAATTAATTACCACTGAGTTACAAAAATAAAAACACAAAATTTATCGCTATTCGGCCAAAAATTTCAAGTAGCTTTTTAGGGATTAAACTGCAATTATCCCTGATTAATGTATGTATGTATGTATGTATGTATGTATGTACAGTATGTATGTATGTATGTATGTACAGTATGTATGTATGTCATAATATCTAAATAATAATGAAATTTATCCACAGTACTTCCATTAATCCAATATAATTCGTTGTCTGAAAACTTGGTACAAAAAAAACGTGTACTGTTAATTTCTCTCAATTACTGAATTATCAATAATTTTTCATAAAGGTCGAGACTAAGTTCCCATTACCTTAATATGAAAATTAGAGAGAGATTTATATAACTCATCATTAAACATTATAAAAACTTTCTCGTCCATAGTATACAAATTATGTTTATATAATTGGTCTTCTTAGAAAAATTTTATTCTCTTAAAGCTGGAAAATAAAATTAGTAGTTTATATAATTGATGTTTTAAAGAAAGTAAATTAGCTCACTTTCCTATGCAAATTTTCAATGAGTCTTAGCCAGTCAGCTGAGAATTCACGTCACGTCAAATTCTCCTTGTTCCTCTGTGCATGATTCACTACAGTAGTTACCTCCGTCATTTAGCCATTATTATCCAATCTTGTTATTAATAGTCCCCCCTCAGAGGTCCTTCACTCTCTCATATTACCGCCTCAATATACTTACTTAGATCACTCACTGGAGACGGAGACAAGCTCTTGGTAACACTGCTATTAGGCTCAGGTAATTATAATGATAATGGTCATTAGGCTCCTGCTCTGTCGTGTGTTGATGATGGTCGCTAATCACCCCCCCCCCCCTCTGTCACCCAATTATCGGATAAATTGGTCCTCGGATAGAAACTAGGGGGCTGTGTGGAGCTTATACACAGTGTATGATCACACCAGCTCGCCAGCCTTCATACATGGACGTGTATTTGTATATGTGCATATAGTCGACACCGGCATGCATACATGAAGAACATGCAGACACAGAGAATATTTAAATACAAATGTATAATTCAACACACACACACACACACACACACACACAATTTATACCAACATGTACAATAAGTTTACAGTATATACGCTACAAACATCTGTAATTGCAAGTATTCCCCTAACACTGAAGTACACACAAACACACACACAGATATACACACATATGTACACTCCACGTCACTTATAGGCCACACAGACTGGCGGCTTCGAAATCCCTACCCGGCAACTCCCATCCCTCCTCGCCTCCCATGACCTCCGGAAACACACAAACCAGCCCATTAAATCAGTGGTCAGCCAAGGTGTAAAGTCAATGCTTACCTCAGAACACTTTAGCATGGATGGGTTTTAGAATTAGAAAGAAAATATAGTTTTAAACGTTATTTATCCATAGTAACGTGTTCGAGGATAAGCATAGAGTTTACATGGCTCGCTAATCTGTGTCTTGAGGAACTGACTATATTCAGATTTTGAGGAAATTCATTTTTCGGACGGCCACCAAAAAATTATTTGTTAAAATTTTAAGCTCCAGTGTAAAGTCAATGCCTTCTCTCTTGCCAGTTTATTTTCTTCCTTTCCTCTCCCTGCCTTCTTTCCTCCTCTCCTCTCTGGCTCATCTTCTACCTCCTCCTCTGCCCTCTCTCTCTCTCTCTTTCTCCCTCCTTCCACCCTCCTCTCCCATTCCTTCTCTCCCTCCCATCTTCTTTCCCTCCCTACCCCCTCGTCCCTACTTTCTACCCTCCCACTCTTCTCTCTCCCCTTTAAACCTCCCTCCCCTTCTCCCTTTCCATGCCCCCTTGGAGTGCTGGCAAGAGGCGTCCGGTGATGGAAGGGGAGATGGAAGAGACAGAAGAGAGTGAGAGGGTAGAGACTCGAGAGAAGTGTAAACGTAAGAGGGATAGATGCAAGAGATAGGGGGCGAAGGTGAGGGGGTGAGAGAGACGAGAGAATAACGGGAGAAAAGGAGAGAGGCGGGGGAGGAGAAAATGAGGAATAGACCAGAAGGAGGGGGGAGAAGACGGGAGGAAGAAGAGAGAAGTAAAGACAAGAAAAATTAAGGACTGCTTTGTTATTTTTTACTCTCACCGTCTCCCTCTACACACTAAACAGTCTCCCCTTCATATGCTTCTCGTTACCTGCTCTTAGGACCGCCCCTCTCACCCCCACGTACTGTAATCCACTCTCTCTCGTGTGTTTTTATTCATATATTCTTCCTAATCTCTCTCTCTCTCTCTCTCTCTCTCTCTCTCTCTCTCTCCTGGTATAGTTATATTTTCTCTTTCTCATCCAGTATCTCCATGTTTATCATCCAAGTAGGCATGCAAGCGTGATCCTGATTGGTTAAAAGTATATTTACCCTCGATGTTTGCATGTCAGAATGGAGGTGAGTGGCTAGACGTATATTTACTCTCGGTGATCTTATATAAGAGCGGTGCTGATTGGCTGACGGTATGTTTACACCCTGGGATCGTACATAAGCGTGTTGCTGATTGGTTGGCGGTATGTTTTCACGCTGGGATCGTATATAAGCATGCTGCTGATTGGTTGATGACACATTTCCTTTAGTGTGTGTATGTATGCATGATGATATTGGACAATTTTTAAAAGACGAGTTATGCTGACAGTCACTATAGACTACGTAAGAGTGGCTGAAAACAACGAGAGAAATTCTGAGAGCTCCTGCCACCTCTTGACCCAACTGGTATTATTCATTCTCTCTCCACACGACCAGCCATCTCAGTTTACCTCTATGGAAAATGTCGCCAATATTCTCAATAACCTAGCTGCCCTTTTAGCTCTGAACAACATTCCCTATCTTTCAGCATCAAATTACACATCCACCTCACCATTCTCATATCACCTTGATGATCATGTTCAACTGCCATACTGCATATCACTTCTCACACTAGTTGGATCCATCTTCCCTTACACCTGAAGGAAGGTCTTCTTGTCGTTAATAAAGGGAAAACCAATAAAACTCCTCCAGCCACTTGCGACTCGTGTAACTGAGGTAGCTTCAACACCTCCTTCAGCACTGATAATGTCACCCAGGTAACACAACTTATCAACACAGTCTAGGTATATATGTTCCCCAATGTCGAGTTACCTGCACCTACAGCACCTCTTGTGTACCCACCTTCCATATGTATTGCACATTATTCTGTTACTGTCAACACCTTTCTTACAGACAGAACATGACTAATGATAATAATAATAATAATAATAATAATAATAATAATAATAATAATAATAACAACAATAATAATAATAACAATAATAATAATAATAATAATAACAATAATAATAATAACAACAATAATAATAATAACAATAATAATAATAACAACAATAATAATAATAACAATAATAATAATAATAATAATAGTGTAAATGGTTGTGTAGTGAAGATGCCCGGGCGTAAGCTATGACCCGCCACTCAAACACAAACCCTCTCTCTTTTCCTTCACTCCTCCCTCGCTTTTTCTCCTTGTCCTTCTCTGTTCTACCTCTCTGCTTTCCCTCCCATCCTTGTTCCCCTTGTTCTCCACCTTCCTCCCTTTGCTCCCTTCTCTCTTGTTTCTCCTTGCCCCCCCCTCCCTCTCCTCCTGTTTCTTCTCCTCCTCCTCCACCTCCTCCTCATCCTCCCACGCTTACGTCCTCACTCATCATACAGAAGCGTCTCCTCCCTCACGCCTAACTGCCGGCACCTCATGACTCGTGGCAGACACAAACTGCCACCTCGTCCAGGGCACGCATGATGCACTTCTCACAATGCAGAGTTAAACATATTTTCCCGACCCACTTGACTCCCTCTCTCTCTCTCCTCCTCCTTAGGTGATGCACGGGGCCAAGTTGTCAGGGCAGGGTTAGCCACATACTCGCTAGACCGAAGTCTCTTTTGGGTCTGGAATGCGCTTCTCTTTTGTTCTTTTGAATTTTTTTTATCCTAACAGTGTTGTTCTTTTGTTATTTTGTTTTTAGGGAAGATTCTTGGTGTGGAATCTGTTTCTATATTCTTTGGATCTTCTGGAACTCCTCCAAAACCTGTCTTTTTTTGGAATCAGTTATTATTCATATTTCCTGGAACCCCCACATCCTGGAATTTTAGAATCCATCTTCATATTGTAATTTAATATAGCTCTTATATGTACTAAATATATACCAACCTTTATGTAGAATCGGGAGAAGCAAAGAATTTAAAACCAGCATTTAAAAAAATATATATAAACCAAAAGAGAAGAAATTTAAAACCAGAGAAAACATTTTAACCCAAAGAAAAAAAAACCAGAAGTGAAAAAAAATAAAACCAGCGGAGAAAAATCATAAACCAAAGAAATTTAAAACCAAAGGAGGAAAAATTGTTAACCCAAATTTCGGGACTGAACCGGTACACCAGGTAGTAGGCGAACCATTTGTTTCAGTGCTCCAGTAAATATTTTCCCCGAGTGTTTGTGTCTCAGTTTAGAACAACAATATGAACGGAGACTACACACGCTTTAGCTTATAATTGATTCATGTGTGTGTGTGTGTGTGTGTGTGTGTGGTCGTGTGTGTGTGTGTGTGTGTGTGTGTGTGTATGTGGTCGTGTGTGTGTGTGTGCATGGTCGTGTGTGTGTGTGTGTGTGTGTGTGTGGTGTGGTCGTGTGTGTGGTCGTGTGTGTGTGTGTGGTCGTGTGTGTGTGTGTGTGTGTGTGTGTGTATGTGGTCGTGTGTGTGTGTGTGTGTGGTCGTGTGTGTGGTCGTGTGTGTGTGTGTGTAGCGAGGTAAAAATTACCTTAAAATAGTACTGTATCGAAGCTCAACCTGGATATATATAACGTCTCTCACCTCTCAGTTTTGTAATAGGCCCATTCCTAATAGGCTCCTGTCCTAGTAGGCCCCACTTCTCATAGACCCCAAGTCCTATTAGGCTCCAGTGGTAATAGTACTAATAATTATGACGCCTCAGTCACTAAGCCTACACCTGTATGTGGTAGTTTAAGTGCACCACACACACACACACACACACACACACCACAATTACGGTGGACAACCTGTACAGCTGAAAGCAACCCGAAACCCTATTCATGAATTTTTTTTACATTAATTTTTAACTTTGTAATTAACGAAAGAAACCGGCAATAAATTCAAAAGAAATATAGACAATACATCATTTTGTTAGCAGTATTGAGTTGAAAAAATTATATTAATCTTCGTCTAAAAAAAATACATTTGCATATGTTCCTTTAAAATAAATTCGTGACCTTTACTTCCACGCGAAATAAATTTTACAGTTTAAATTAAACCTAAAAAATACATACAGTGAGTAAAATACCTTCATTGAAAAAAAATATCACATGTGTTGTATTGCAATAGAAATAAACTTAAACTTCAACTAAAATAAACACATATGGTGAACAGAAAGAAACACACATGTACTTCATCTGTACCTGAAAAAACAGTGATAATAAGATGTATGCTCCCAGATAAAACAAGGCTGACGAATTAATGTGTTTTATTATATATAATCATAAATAACACCTGTATAACTGCTTGTGTTCATTCAAAGTAACAATTAGTGTATTTTCAGTCCCCAGAATTATTTGCAATAGTAGATGTGCAAATATCAAATCATTACCTTATGTTAATGATATCTTTCTTTTATAAACCTGAATTAATTTGTACTTACCCTGTCCTCAAGTCGGTACCTGTAAAAACATAAACTGGTGTTAGATGCAAGGATTAATTAAGCCAGTTAAATTAATTCTTGTGAAAATAACAAGTTTGAGATTGTCACCATGATAAAAAAACTATTAAGGGTTTAAGTCTAGTATTTCATCCTAACCTAACCTAACCTAACCAAAAATCCACCAAGTAATGTTACTGATCACTTAAACATTGATATATACTTCTTCACTAATTTCTTACACTAATTCTGGTAAACATTTTCTAGTACTAAGACACTAAAACATTCCCTTTATGCCTTCATTTCTTTCATCAATATCCTGAAAGAAAGAAAGACAAAAAAATTCCATCTTTCATTTCTTTCAGCCATGAATACTCGAATTAGTCCATCGGTCTCTCATTTCTTTCGCCAGATTCTGATAGCACTCCAGCATTCATTTCTCTCTTGTTTTTTTCTTCTTATTTTTTTAATATTTTTGTGGAGGGTGAGGTGAGGGGGGGGGTGAGGGGGGGTTGGGGAAGGGGGGGGGTTGTGGGGAGGGGGATGGATGAAGGAGAGGATGATGGTTGGGGTGAAGGGGGGCAGGGGGGGGCCGACAACCTCTTCAGATATCAGGTTCAGTCTTGTTAGCTTCGTTCTCCCGGCTCAGAGCTCCTGTTGACGTCCACTCAGCTGTACCTCCTGATTGCTTCACATCTTCTCATCCACCAGCCAGCTAGCTCCTACCTTCTTCTCCTCCTCCTTGTCGCGTCTCATCTCTTGTATATTCATCTTTATTATCGTTTATCTTCTTGGTTCTTCCCCGTTTATTTCTTTCTTTCTTTAGATGTCACGTGTTTCAGGTTTTACATATTGTGTGTTGGGGTTTCGTTTTCTGTGGTTGGTGTTAACATTAGCCTGACCTGACATGACCTGACCTGACCTGACCTAACCCTAACCCAACCTAACCTAACCTTAACTAGTCCAATTTAGATATATAAAAAAATGGTTATATTTATAAACAAAAGAATACCTGAAAACATAACCCATTTCACCATAATAATTACATACCTGTGCTAACTTCTACGTCACTACAGGTAAACAGATAATAAAGACGATTAATTCCTTACCAAAATTATCTTAATGAAACGATCGTCACCAAAACTCACTTAAAGTTCCCACACATTAATTTTCTTAACTAGATTTAACGATACAAACTGAAACTAAGTTAAACAATATGAAAAAAAAAACATATACAGAAATATAAATAAAGACTTTAACGTGATTCGGTGATTGTGTAAGCTATTGAGAGAGAGAGAGAGAGAGAGAGAGAGAGAGAGAGAGAGAGAGAGAGATTCACAGGTACAATAACCGGGGCATCTCTCTCTCTCTCTCTCTCTCTCTCTCTCTCTCTCTCTCATCCCTCACTCCCTGATCCTCCCTGCCTCCTCTCCCTGATCCCCTCCCTCTCTTCCCTCCCTCCTTCCCTCCCCTATTCCATTTCTATCCCATACCCTTCCATGCCCTGCTTCACTCTCTGTACCTCCACCCCCACTCACCTCCTTCTCCATATCCTCCCTACCTCCCCATTTATCCCTCCCTTTACCTTCCATCCCTCTCCCTCCCTTTACCTTCCATCCCTCTCCCTCCCTTTACCTTCCATCCCTCTCCCTCCCTTTACCTTCCATCCCTCTCCCTCCCTTTACCTTCCATCCCTCTCCCTCCCTTTACCTTCCATCCCTCTCCCTCCCTTTACCTTCCAACCCCCTCCCTCCCTTTACCTTCCATCCCTCTCCCTCCCTTTACCTTCCATCCCTCTCCCTCCCTTTACCTTCCATCCCTCTCCCTCCCTTTACCTTCCATCCCTCTCCCTCCCTTTCCCTCCTCTCTATCGATGGTAGTCCTCCCTCCTGCTACCACCTTCATTACCCCTCATAAGGAGAAGCGATCTGTCTCACCTGTCTGTCATTAGCCAGGTTAGATCACTTAACTCACCCAAGTGGTCTAGACTGGTAGTGGTGGTGGTGAGTGGTGGTAGTGGTGGTGTGTGGTGGTAGTGGTGGTGTGTGGTTGTAGTGGTGGTAGTGTGTGGTAGTGGTGGTAGTGGTGTGTGGTGTGTGGTGGTAGTGGTGGTAGTGTGGTGGTGGTGTGTGGTGTGTGGTGGTAGTGGTGGTAGTGTGGTGGTTGTGTGTGGTGGTAGTGGTGGTGTGTGGTGGTAGTGGTGGGTGGTAGTGGTGGTGTGTGGTAGTGGTGGTGGGTGGTGGTGTGTGGTGGTAGTGGTGGTGTGTGGTAGTGGTGGTGGGTGGTAGTGGTGGTGTGTGGTAGTGGTGGTAGCGTGTGGGGGGGGGGGGTGTCTGAGCACCATGCGGGTCCTCCCTCCCCCCCCCCCCCCCCGCCTGATAGCCTCCCGCCCTGGGGTGATGGACCATTGTGAGGGACCCCTGTAGGAGACCCTTGGGGCCTCCTCGGTCTCCAAGGGCACTTAAGTGGCTGGTTTAAATCCTCTTTGAATTACACACTGTTGATTACTGTCGATGGAGAACGGGGGAAGGGAGGGAGGGAGGGAGGGAGGGAGGGAGGGAGGGTTGGTGGGAGGGAGGGAAGGTGTCTGAGTTAGGCTGGGAGAGAGGAAGGGACGGAGAAGAGATGGAGGGTATGAGATAGAGAGAATGGAGGGAAAGAGAGAGAGATGGAATGAAGAAGGGAAGGAGAGAGGGAGAGAGAGGGAGGGTAGGAGGGAGGGAGGGTGGGGGAATATAGATTGAGGGAGAATAAGATGGAGAGCAGGAATGAGGGAGGAAGGGAGATGGAGGGAAGAAGGGAGGGAAGGAGAGAGGGAATTGGAGGGGTGGAGGGAGGGAAGCAGGAAAGGAAAAAAGATGGAGGTAGGAAGGGAGGGAGGAGGGGGCGTGGTAGGCAGTGTCCTGCTGAGGGAGGCTGACCAGGGCTTATGGCAGGGTGATGGGTGTACTTTCTCTCTCTCTCTCTCTCATTCCGGTACTTTTCGTCACATGCACACAAACTTGGAAGAAAAGGAGAGAGAGAGAGAGAGAGAGAGAGAGAGAGTGTATTGTGTGTGAGTGTGTGTGTGTGTGTCTAGGGTCTTTGTGCGTTCCTGTGTGTGTGTGTGTGTGTGTGTGTGTGTGTGTGTGTGGTGAATGTTCGTGTGTATGTACAAATAAACACATTATCATATATTCATAAAATCCCAAGAGGCTAATAAGACATTTATATTACCCAACCCAACCTTAAAAATTCCATTGAAAATTATTAGACTTTAAAGGGCCTGCTGGAGGGTCGGTCTTGGTGTATTGACAAGTGTTGTGCCCGGCCAACACATTTTTACACATGCTAAAAGTGTTATTGTGTTGTGGGTATTGTGTTTTATAGTAGAATTGATCTAAGATGATATTGTATTGCAAGTGACGATATTTTGCTGTTGTTATTATTGTTGTTGTTGTAGTTATTATTATTAGTAGTAATCTTGTTGTTTTTTGTTATTACTTATTATTATTGTTATTCCCTCTCTCTCCCACCCTCCTTCGCTCCTTCTCCCATCCCCTGTCCCTTCTCCTCTCCTTCTTTCCCTCCCTTTTATCCCTCCCTTTCATGATTCACTGGAAGGACCGTATTCTCCCACATAAGCAGGAATTTTCAGTCGGGGGAAGAATTTAGTGACCTGGATGATGGCTGTACCGATTTATTGTTGAGTGGATAATGGCAAACGGGTAGGTGGTGGGGAGGTGGTGGGGTAAGTGGTGGTGGGGTAAGTGGTGGTGGGGTAAGTGGTGGGGTAAGTGGTGGTGGGGTAAGTGGTTGGGGAGGTGGTGGGGTAAGTGGCGGTGGGGTAAGTGGTGGAGGTGAGGGTGAGAGGATGGGGGTAAGTGGTGGTGGGGTAAGTGGTGGTGGGGTAAGTGGCGGTGGGGTAAGTAGTTGGGGAGGTGGTGGGGTAAGTGGTGGAGGTGGGGGTGAGAGGATGGGGGTAAGTGGTAAAAAAGATCTTCGTATTGAGTCAAGCGGTATTAGTAACTACTGGTGGGGTTAAGTGGTGGTTGGGATAAATGGCAGGGTTATGGGATGACAGTAAGTGGTTATAAAATCAAGAGAGGTTGTTGTACTAAGTGGCTTAAGGGTCGTCTAACCGCCACTGCTTGAAATTTGCGACGTTGTCATTTAAATTTACCTGTGACAGTTCTTGTAGAGATGAGGACCTCTGGGTGGGTGGGTGGGTGGGTGGGTGGGTAGATAGGTAGGTAGGTAAATAGGTAGACAGACAGGTAGGTAGGAAGGTAGACAGGTAAATAGGTAGACAGGTAAATAGGTAGACAGGTAAATAAGTAGACAGACAGGTAGGTAGGAAGGTAGACAGGTAAATAGGTAGACAGACAGGTAGATAGGAAGCTAGGTAGACAGGTAGATAGAGAGACTCGTCGGTACAAATTGACCACCAGAAACATTAACTTTCAACATATTCATAAAATTTTGTTTATATCTTCACGTCTTCTCTCTAAACCCTCAACATGACCCCTTAAGTATTAAAGTTCACTTACAAGTTACGTGAATTCCTTAAGTGATACAATACACTTTATCCTCTCATCTGACCCCTCTTAAGTGTCGTGTTAAGTGTAAGTTATAATTGAGTGGATATCTCTCTCTCTCTCTCTCTCTCTCTCTCTCTCTCTCTCAGTAAGTAGGACACCTTCCCCACTAAGTCGTGCCACTTGAAGGGTCTCGGGACAGGTAAGAGGAAGGTGGTAATTAGCAGCAAGACGCAGGTAGTCACAGGCTGCCCGTCCAGTGGCGGAAGGAGAGAGAGAGAGAGAGAGAGAGAGAGAGAGAGAGAGAGAGAGAGAGAGAGAGAGAGAGAGAGAAATGGTGGTGAGTAAGGTGTTGGTTATTTCCTCTGACGGTATATAATGTCCCCCTGACGGTATATAAGGTCCCCCTGACGGTATATAATGTCCCCCTCATGGTATATAATGTCCCCCTGACGGTATATAATGTCCCCCTGACGATATATAATGTCCCCCTGACGGGATATATTGTCCCCCTGACGGTATATAAGGTCCCCCTCACGGTATGTAATGTCCCCCTGACGGTATATAATGTCCCCCTGACGGTATATAATGTCCCCCTGACGGTATATAATGTCCCCCTGACGGTATATAATGTCCCCCTCATGGTATATAATGTCCCCCTGACGGTATATAATGTCCCCCTGACGATATATAATGTCCCCCTGACGGGATATATTGTCCCCCTGACGGTATATAAGGTCCCCCTCATGGTATATAATGTCCCCCTGACGGTATATAATGTCCCCCTGACGGTATATAAGGTCCCCTCACGGTATATAATGTCCCCCTCACGGTATGTAATGTCCCCCTGACGGTATATAATGTCCCCCTGACGGTATATAAGGTCCCCTCACGGTATATAATGTCCCCCTCACGGTATGTAATGTCCCCTGAAGGTATATAATGTCCCCCTCACGGTATATAATGTCCCCCTCACGGTATATAATGTCCCCCTCACGGTATATAATGTCCCCTTGACGGTATATAATGTCCCCCTGAAGGTATATAATGTCCCCCTGAAGGTATATAATGTCCCCCTGACGGTATATAATGTCCCCTTGACGGTATATAATGTCCCCCTGACGGTATATAATGTCCCCTTGACGGTATATATTGTCCCCCTGACGGTATATAATACAATAATAAAGTGCTCACCTTCACCAGGCTCTCCTAGCTGTGGTTTCGGCCCAACTCTCTCTTAAAGAAAGTGTAAATTCAATAGAAAGCATTGATAGAGGGGTAAAGAAAGTGTGGAGAAAATGGTGGTGGTGTAGTGATGGAGGTGTAGTGTTGGAGGATGAGGTGTAGTGGCGGTGGTGGAGGAGGTGTAGTGATGGAGGTGTAGTGTTGGAGGATGAGGTGTAGTGGTGGTGGAGGAGGTGTAGTGATGGAGGTGTAGTGGTGGAGATGGAGGTGTAGTGTTGGAGAAAGTGTAGTGGTGGAGACTGGCCTGGGGGCTTATTACGCAAATGTCATAATCTCTCTGACTGGCACTAATTAATTTCTCTTGCCTACCTTACCCCCCCCCCCCCTGTGATTAGTGCGGAGGAAGAAGAGGTGAAGGAAGAAGAAGAAGAAGAAATTAGGCGAAGAAGAATAACAACAATCAACAACAAAGCAAAACAACAACAAGATGATGAAGAGAGAGAGAGAGAGAGAGAGAGAGAGAGAGAGAGAGAGAGAGAGAGAGAGAGAGAGAGAGAGAGAGAGGCCAGTACAGGAGGTAAGTGTCATCCCCCCACTTTTCTTTTTCTCTCACTTCTTCTCCCACCTCCCATTCCCCCTATCCGTACCTACTATCCTCCCCTCTCCTCTCCTCCTTCTCCATCTCCCTTTACCCCCTTCACCTTGTACTACACCCTCACTCCTACCCTCCCCCCCCCCCCCCGAGTCTCTGTAAGGCGGAAATAATTTCCTTTTTTATAAGAAAATAAATTACGAATTTCGAGTTACTTTGACAGAGACACAGACAGACACACACACACAAAAATCACCTAGACAAGTAGAAAAACAGAAACACGTAGACAGACAAACACCTTAACAGACAGACAGACAGACAGACAGAGAGACAGACAAAACTCCCCCTCATTTGCATCTCTTGACATTTGCCTTTCAGAGCCGCCATCTATTGCTTACATGAATATGGATTTGATATGAGAGAGAGAGAGAGAGAGAGAGAGAGAGAGAGATCTATTCTCTCTCTCTCTCTCTCTCTCATCCAACCGGAGCCTTACTCATCCGGCTGAATATGTACTATACTCATCCGGCTGGAACCTCCGTGACACACAATAGCCGGCTCGAAAACCATCACACACACACACACACACACACACACACACACACACACTCACACACACACACACACACACACACAGAGCCATGCCTACTTTAAGCTCTTGTTATGACCCTCTAAGTCAGTAGTGAGCTTGTTCGTGTTGTCCCTATACTAGTGCAGTAGGTCGTGGGGGGGGGGGGGGGTCGTAGAGAGTCGTGGGGGGAGGAGGTTGTGGGGGGGTCGTAGGGTGACTTATACCTTCCGTGCCACCTACCACCTGGTTAACTGGTTCTACATCATGAAGAACAAGAGTGACTGGTTCTATAGCCTGCATTAGAACCAGTTAGTAAGGTTGTGTTTCATAAAGCAGTAGACGACTTAACTAGAGAGGGAACCATCCAGTCCCTCTGTTGGTCGTTTACACATATATTATTACCTGCGTCCGGTTCGTGGCTGAGTGCGTCATACGTTATGCATGACGCTGTAAACCATTGCGTAAAGAGAGAGAGAGAGAGAGAAAGAAGGAAAGAGACAGACAGACAGACAGAGCAGAGAGAAAGAGAGAGACAGAAAGAGGGGGGGAAGAGAGAGAGAGAGAGAGAGAGAGTGCCATTTCTAAAACACATGCGTAATATGAGACGACAAATACAACCAAGGACTTAACCACGGACTTAACCACGGACTTAACCACGGACTTAACCAAGGACTTAACCAAGGACTTAACCAAGGACTTAACCAAGGACTTAACCACGGACTCAACCAAGGACTTAATCACGGACTCAACCAAGGACTTAACCACGGACTCAACCAAGGACTTAACCACGGACTCAACCACGGACTCAACCACGGACTCAACCAAGGACACTAGTAACGTACACACTTCCATTAACTTATGAAAAAAAATAATTTAATCTATTCTATGTATTAAGAGATATGTATATTCATATGTATAAGCATAGGGATGAATCAATAGTCGTATAATGTATTCCCGTAAAGACGATTCAATTCTTCATCCACGAGTCAAAAAGTTTCCGATTCTGACCTTACATTTCTACCTTAGTATTAATCTTTTTTTTTTTAGTTACCTTTTATTAATTTAAGTTACTTTTGTTTTTATTAGAATTTTCATTGTAAATTTGGTTTCACTTTTTTACCTGTAGAGAAGGTGTTATAGTGAACTCATTAGTAGTCCATTAACCTCATCAATATGTCCTGTGTTAGTACTTTTAAATGGTTATAATTGATGTGTGTGTGTGTGTGTGTGTGTGTGTGTCTAGATATCAAGTAAAGAATAACGTTAGTGCAGTCGAGAGGATAACGAGGGAAAGAGAGACACAAAGAGATAAGAGAAGAAGGAGACGGAGAAGAGACTGGAGGAGTCAAAATAGAAATGAGAGAGAAGAGACAGATAGACAGATAGACAGAGACAGAGAGAGAGAGAGAGAGAGAGAGAGATAAATGAAAAAGGGAAGAGTTAGATGGGGGTTTACACAGCGCGGAAGCAAAATTATCTTACTACAGGTGTGAACTGGTAATTAATTATCTAAGTACAGGTGTGATCTAAAATATTATTATTTTAGTACAGGTGTGAACTAAATGGGAATTTTCTTAATAATTATTTTGTTCACACCTATACTAAGAACATTACGATTTGGTTCACACACCTGTACTAATATAACTAATTATCAGTTCACACCTGTAGTACGAGAATTATTGTTGAGTTCACACCTGCAGTAAGATAATAATTATTTAGTTCACACCTGTACTATCTTAGTACAGGTGTGAACGAAGCCAACAACGAACCCCAACAAATCAGTCCATTGAAACTAATACAACAAATCATTTTTTTTACGGATCCACCAGCTGTCTACATTTTAGGTGCCAAACAATTTAGAATTTGGCAGGAAAGCAGGAAATTGGCTAATCTGTCCCTCATGAATTAATCAAACTCACTAATGTACAGTTGGAATTAATATTTTTTGGGGGCAGGGGGACGAAATATGCGGCGTTTTTTTCCAACTTTTAATTAAATTTGTTTTAGGGGGGGGGGGAGGTCCTGTCGATACATGTAATGAGTGTTCAAAATACAATAATGTTGAGTTAAGGAATTACTATGATGTCTTGTCGGTACTTGAGTTATGTGTGTGTGTGTGTGTGTTATGGTCACGTGGATGTCAATGAATTCTCTAACTTATGTGTGTGAAGATTTTGTTTTTTTCCGGATTATTTTTGTGTTTTTTTTTTTTACTTGTTAGTGTTGTGGTAAATGTGGTAGGAAGTGCTGTACAAACACACACACACACACACACACACACACACCTGGCCAAATATCAGCTTAGATCAATAAATGCTTGAGGTATTGTCCACATAAACAAACAAGAAAATAAACAAACAAACGGGGCAACCACACCCACTTCAACACCCCTACACTCACTCCCACACCCACTCCACCCCCTACACCCTCTCCTACACCCCTACACCCACTCCTATACTCCCTACACCCACACCACTAACACCCATACACCTATTCCTACACCCATACACCAATTCCTACATCCATACATCCATTCCCACCCATACACCCATTCCTACACCCATACACCTATTCCTACACCCATACACCCATTCCTACATCTATACATCCATTCCTACACCCATACACCTATTCCTACACCCATACACCCACTCCTACACCCCTACACCCACTCCTACACCCATCCCTACAGACCCTGGTGCTCTCCATGCCAAAAACATGAAAAACAACTCTGGTGGAATTTATCTCACTAATAAACGTACGAGTGAATCTTCAGTGAGTTACTAGACCGTGGAAATTTTTACCTTTCAAACTCGTCGATAAATGGGCATTAAAAAAAGGGGAGGGGGGTGGGGGGCAGTGATCTCTTGCCCATCCCGTGTGTGTGTGTTGGTATATCCGGGCCAGTTACTAAGTATATTACAGTGGTATATCTTCTGTCGGTATATACTCGCTATTAAGTGTCGTGGTATAGTGATTTTTAGTCATTTTCTAAGTAAGCATTGTAGTATATATTCTCGATTTGGTTTTAAATGAACAAGAGTCAATACACCGGCTTGGTCAGTACACCGGCCAAAATATTCATACATCAAAATGCCTTGTCAGAGATATACTCATGGTCAATATACACTCACTGTCAGGGGGATACGTTATTGAACAGGTGTACAGGTGATAACTAAACGTGTAAATAAATAATAATAATAATAAAAAAAAATATAATAAAATGGAAATTCATGTGAAAAATATGATGTGCTTTTACGAATGAAATGTTCAAAGCAAAAATTTATACACGATCCATTTTAGATTTTTTTTGTTTATGTATATAATTAATACTTCCACGTTCCCCCCCCCCCTCTCTCCCTCATCCCCCCTCCACCCCTCCCTCACCCCCCTCCCTCCCTCCCTCCCTCCCCCTCCCACACAAAAAATATAAATAAAATTAGGAGAAACATTTATACAACATTACCTGCCTGATGTATCCCGCAAAAATACATGTTGTTTATTATTATTATTTTGGGTAATTTAAAAAAATGTTTTGATATAATCTTTTTTTCTTTACACCTGTCCGTCCGTCTGTCCGTCTGTCTGTCCGTCTGTCTGTCCGTCTGTCTGTTTGTCTGTCAATATTGCTCTTGTTTTAATTTAATATGATAGATATTTCTCTCTCTCTCTCTAGTAACTGTTAATTTATAGAACCTAACCTAACCTAACCTAACCTAACCTAAGCACGATAGAGAGAGGTTTTGACCAGGTAATCCCATAGGAGTGTCAGTTGGTCTTATTAATCAGAGTAAAATCTTATTCTCTTTTATAATATGATTTATTTTTTCTCGTTACCTATTTATATTCTTGAGCGATAAAACAAAATACTTTAATACGACTACTGAATAAATCCACAACCAGCCAGAATGAAAGACTTAATTTAGAGGTGGATTTACAATTTATTACACGAGTGAAAAGATAACAGGTAAATTTATTCCCACCTGTACTAATTAATAAATTACAGGTATGATTTATTCACAGGTATACAATACATTCATATATATCAGATTAATGAATAGCAGATACAGTTTATTCATCGATGTAGGACTAACTTAATTAAATCCAGGTGGAATTTAATCCTAAACAAACGCTAATTGATCTTACAATATCCATGATGGAATGGTTATCGTACAGGTATTGTCTACAGGTGAATATAATTGAGTAGAAGAATTGCTTTGGTGTGTGTGTGTGTGTGTGTGTGCGTGTGTGTGTGTGTGTGGTCTGACATGTATCCTGTTGTAACTGTTGTTGTTATTGTTTTGGTGGTTGTGGTTGTTGTAAAAGCGTCAAATCAGCTCCCACCAGAAAGACTATCACTCCACACCGTAACTCCACACCACAAGGGGGAAAGGGGGGGGGGGTGTTAAATATCTTCGAGGCAGACAAGCATCAACATCGGAAAGACACTACTGCCGCCCCTCCCGCACTAGATGTAGCCCTCCACACGTGCAACATCTGTGGACGGCCCTGCTGGTCCCGTATCGGCCTCTCGAGTCACCTCAGAGCTCAGGAACGAAGGTGACGTCACTAATAACACACTGTATCATTGTCCTCGCTGAATGACGTCATGACACTCATTTTTAGGCCCATAAACACACTTTAAGGCCCTCATTACACACACACACACACACACACTAGTGACAACAACAAACACATGACATGACCTCGTAACCTTAGTGTTTAACCCAGTCTGTTTGATTGACATTTGCAGTCGACGTGTAAAGGAGAATTCTTCCACGCTCAACTCATAACACACCTGCCAATTACCATCAAAGTTAATGAACCTATTAAAATATACCTTATTTACACACACGCACACAAGTATAAATATATATTCATGTACACACGAGCGCATACATGTACACAAAAGCTCACACATGTACACAGAAGCACACACATGTGAACAGAAGCACACACATGTGCACAGAACCCCACACGTGCACACAAAAGTGAAAACAATATGTTGTCTCTTATTTTTAGAATGAAATGACCGGTGACCTAATGCATGTGTTAATTACTGAACTTAGTGCAGGTGTGAGCAATCCCAGAACAGGTGTGTGAACAAACCCCTTACAGGTGTGTGAACAAACTGTACCCCGGGTCCCTCATCAACACAGGTGTGACACAACAACAAAAAACAGATATACAATTAGTAGATCCATTGACTCGCCCAGACAATAATCCTCCTTGACTAAAGTATTGTTACACGAGCTAATTGATTCCTGAATATACTTGTGGACTAAACTCTGCCATATTGCTTGCCTACATATTGCAAGCAAAGTGCAAGTAAATACAACCAGGCTGCTGCAGGGGGGTAAGGGGAGGGGGTAGGGGAGGGGGGAGTGGGGGGAGTGGGCAGCCCTTTGATGACAGCTCATGATTGTTCTGTGACCTTTGACCTAGCACTTGTTTTCTGTTACGTCATCGATATATCCTCCTACCCTCCCCCTACATCTCTCTCTCTCTCTCTCTCTCTCTCTCTCTCTCTCATCCCTAAGGCACATCCAACTCCACTTCGACCTTCACTATACACAAAAACCCACTCCACACAAACTATCCCACTCCACACAAACTATCCCACTCCACACAAACTATCCCACTCCACACAAACTATCCCACTCCACACAAAACCCTAGGACAGTCATCCACTCCACACAAACTATCCCACTCCACACAAAACCCTAGGACAGTAATCCACTCCACACAAAACCTTCGGACAGTAATCCACTCCATATAAAATCCCACTCCAAACAAAACCCTAGGACAGTAATTCACTCCATATAAAATCCCACTCCAAAGAAAATCCCACTCCAAAGAAAATCCCACTCCAAAGAAAATCCCACTCAATTTAAAAACAACAACAACAACATCATAGACCCATTAACCTTTTGGAGACTATATTAAAAAACAATAAAAAATAAAAATAAAATAAAATAAAATAAAATTCCATACACGGGCTTTAATAACGTGGACGAACACAACAGTAATTAGACTTATGAAGAAAAATAAAAAAACAAAGAGAAAATCATAAATATTTTAACACATCGGGTGAGTGTATGTTGGGGGGAGGGGGGAGGGGAGGACAGGAGGAGGGGGGAGGGGGGGTGGGATTGAGGGAGGGGAGGGGTGAAGGTGAGCAGCTTTATAACTGTACCTGTGATAATTAATTGCCACACGATCAGGTAAGGTTACGTAAAATTATAAAGGTTGAAATTTTTATTGTTACTTATGAACTGTGTGTGTGTGTTGATGTTTGCCATACATGTTATTTAATTGTTTAATAGTTTAGTTGTTTTTTCTTTATTTCGTGAGTGTATTTATTTCTCTTGTTTAACTTTTGTTTTTGTTAATATTTTTATCCTGTTATTGTTTAAGTTGTTTGGTAACCGTGAAGGTGTGTTAATCATATCGTGTTTATAATTCTTGTGTTAACTTTTCCCACACTATCACAATCACTACATTTCCAACCACAATCGCCCCATTTTTATCACATTACCACAATCATCACATTTCTACCACACTACCACAATCACCACATAGTACAACTATTCCCCACACAACACCATAGCCAACGCATACTACCACCACCACCACACCACATCACCACCACACATCACCACCACCACACATCACCCCGACACATCACCACCACCACACATCACCCCGACACATCACCACCACCACACATCACCCCGACACATCACCACCACCACACATCACCCCGACACATCACCACCACCACACATCACCCCGACACATCACCACCACACATCTCTGGTTCCCTTATGCCATTTCCTTGGTGTGATAAAAATACAGATGAGAAAGTGGAGTTAGAGGAATTCAGATGATTGATCACCTCTCTCTCTCTCTCTCTCTCTCTCTCTCTCTCTCTCTCTCTCTTTGCTGTTTATATGTCTGTCTGTCTGGTGAGAGGGAGTGATGAGTGGGGTAAACAGAAGTATGGTGAGAGGGAATATGAGAGGTGAAAGAGGAAGAGAGGGGTCGAATGGAGAGAGAGAGAGAGAGAGAGAGAGAGAGAGAGAGAGAGAGAGAGAGGGGGGGAAACATTAAAGGAAAGACAAAAGATATGAGAGGAAAACACGGGTGAATAATTCGGAGGAAATTGACTGAATAAGGAAGAGAGGAAGGAGAAAGAATGAAGAGAAACGGAAGAGAGGAGAATGAGAAAGAGAGAAAGATGACGAGAGAGATTGAGAATAAAGGGAAAAAAAGGAGAGGAAGAAGGAGAAATAGCGAGAAAAGGAGGAAAAGTAAGAAAAATATGAAGGAAGAACAAGAACAGGAAGAACAAGAAGACCTCACAACGATAAATAATAACAGTAAAGACAACTACCAAAGTTATCTCACCACCCACTAACCATAAGATCCCCCCACCCTATCCCCCCCTCCCATCCCCCACCTCCACCCCCACCCCCACCCCCACCTCCACCCCCACCTCTCAAGAACTTATAAACTTACCCAAACTTTCACATCAAACTTAAAAAAAAAAATATATATATAAATAAACTTACAAGAGCGAGGCCCACAACTACCCACGTCTGGCTATACAATAAGTGACATTAAAATGGTAAGCAACATCGCCTCCAGGAGTGAATTGAGGTCGTCTGTTTAGAGCAAGATTTATCACCTCCCAGTCCCTTTCACACACCCTCCCTCTCCTTTCCTCTCTCCTTCTCCCTTCCTCCCTCTTCCACTGTCCCTCTCCTTCTTCCACCTCCGTCTCTCCCTCTTCCACCCATTCTGTCTCTCCCCTTCCGTCCCTCCCTCTTCCACCCACCTCCTTCTCCCCTCTCCCCAAGGACGAAACAAGGTGACGTCTCCCCCCATTTGTTACCTACGACTAGGTCTCCGTTCCTTGTACCCATTATAAAATCGTGTCTCAACCACACCCTCCAGAAACCTCACTACCTGTACCTAACCTAACCTAACCTAATACAACCAAAGATCAATTAATCAAATCCCCAAAACCAACATTAACCTCACATTCCATAACCTCCACAACCATCTCCTTCTGATAAGCTGATACACGTTAATCAACATCTGTTTATCATGCCGGATATATTAATTCCACCTTGACATCCCGGTACAGGCGTGATATACTGATCTAGCACAGCGGCCCTCAGGTAATCACAACACAGGGCATCACTATGTTAAAAAGGAAAGGTTATATGACGCCTCTGATGGCCTCTGAATTATTACTAGTCCAAAATGCTGTTGACGAGCGTCTCATGAGGGAAATGGTTAATTAATGGTGCGAGATTGGCAAGGTAAATCTGGTAATGGTGGTTGGTGGTGGTGGTGGTGGTGGTGGTAGTGGTTGACCGAGAGGCTAAGTAGCAATAATAAGTACTAGGTGGCAAAGGTATATACTAGGTGGCATGGGTATCTACTAGGTGGCAAAGGTATATACTAGGTGGCATGGGTATCTACTAGGTGGCAAAGGTATCTACTAGGTGGCATGGGAATCTACTAGGTGGCAAAGGTATCTACTAGGTGGCAAAGGTACCTGTAACGTGCAGAAAGGTACCCACTAGTTAACGGTAGTACCTGGTGTGTGAGACTGGTGCGTCAGAAGTAGGTATAACTGAGAGTACTGTACATTTTAAGGCGGTAAGAATTACATTGTACAGGATGGTAAGTAGGTAGGTAACGCTAGGTGCCTCAGGTAACGCTAGGTGCCTCAGGTAACGCTAGGTGCCTCACAGGTAATGTTAGGTGCCTCAGGTAATGCTAGGTGCCTCAGGTAATGCTAGGTGCCTCACAGGTAATGCTAGGTGCCTCACAGGTAATGCTAGGTACCTCACAGGTAATGCTAGGTGCCTCAGGTAATGCTATGTGCCTCACAGGTAATGCTAGGTGCCTCAGGTACTGCTAGGTGCCTCAGGTAAAGAGCAACACGCAGTACTGGAATCAACAGCGTTAAAGAAGATACTACGTGAGACGAGCGAGGCGGCCAGCTGTACTGGTCCCCGCCAGAGGTGGACACACACATACACCCACACACAGTACACACACACACACACACACACCCACATACAGTACACACACACACACACACACACACACACACACACACATATTCATTACACAGGTTAATTATCTACAGCGAGGACCTGTCAAACACTCGGGGACGAAAATTATATGTTAGAGGAGAACAGTGAAGGCGGCAGGTAGGAGTCACGCCAGGTAAATATTATTAATTATTACCTGGATTGAAAAACTCACCTGTATTGAGGGCGAGTCTATATAAATGGTTCTTACTTTAAAAAAAATTACTTTATATTAATTCATTTCCAAAACTTTACTCAGAAATATCAGTTATAGTGTAATGATATTAACAGTTATCGTACACAAACACATCATGAATTAGTGCTATATGACGTCATAGCTTTTAATCCTGACGTCATATTTTAATACATTCAAATATTATACACATATCATATACTAAATTACTGCAGCGAGTTCCCATTATAATAAGACCCATTTACCTGTTGAGAAAGTGCTTGTCCGCCCATAAGGGACAGTGTGACTACAGTGCACAATATACGGAGCGTTTGGTACAGTACACTAGGAGGCAACAAGACGGATACTGCACTCGACCGTCTTCACTTCCACACTGTAAAAGTAGATACCTAATGGACTAGTAATGCCCTGAGATACCTGTGACCATCATGACAGTAGGGAAACAAGAAATATGTTTCCTTATCGTGTTGACAGACCTCCACATCAAGACTGTACCTCTCAGCATCGTCCCACACACACACTGAGTCAAACACCTGATATAACTTTAGTTTCGACAATATATAGTATCAAGGAAAGACATATTATTGTTTTCCACTATCAAATGTCGGCTTTTTTCAATCGTCTATTACACCATCATTTACACTTGTCTCGTGGTTTAATGGTGCATCCGAAACAGCTTCTCAGGATCCGAACCCGGGTGCTGAATGAGGGATGATGACCACTCGAATACCATGTGATTTTAAAAAGGTGTGGAGAAGTGGTCCAGGGTGACGTGAGGTGGTCCAGAGGCTGAGGTGTGGTGGTCCAGGGTGACGTGTGGTGGTCCAGGGTGACGTGTGGTGGTCCAGAGGGTGACGTGTGGTGGTCCAGGGTGACGTGAGGTGGTCCAGAGACAGAGGTGTGGTGGTCCAGGGTGACGTGTGGTGGTCCAGGGTGACGTGTGGTGGTCCAGGGTGACGTGTGGTGGTCCAGGGTGACGTGTGGTGATCCAGGGTGACGTGAGGTGGTCCAGAGACTGAGGTGTGGTGGTCCAGGGTGACGTGTGGTGGTCCAGGGTGACGTGTGGTGGTCCAGAGGGTGACGTGTGGTGGTCCAGAGGGTGACGTGTGGTGGTCCAGAGGGTGACGTGTGGTGGTCCAGGGTGACGTGTGGTGGTCCAGGGTGACGTGAGGTGGTCCAGAGGCTGAGGTGTGGTGGTCCAGGGTGACGTGTGGTGGTCCAGAGGGTGACGTGTGGTGGTCCAGAGGGTGACGTGTGGTGGTCCAGAGGGTGACGTGTTTAAAGGGAAGGTTCCACGCTAGAGAATCCCTCGTTAACGGAATGGTCGTGGTTGACTGGAAACGTGTAATTGATTAACTACGCCTGTGAGTTTTAGGTAGCTGAACGTTGATCGATGGCGCGTGGTTGATTAGAGACGTGTAACTACGAAAATTAGTAACACACGCGGGCGGACTTAGATACAGGTGATGCGTGGTTGATTACAAATGTCTAACTACCCTAAATGAGTTTCTTTTTAAAGCGTGGTGTTGGAATGAGAGACTGACCTAACAGGAGGAAACGGCGGCTAACACTTGGTTTAGCTCAAGGCAGGTAGGTGGTTGATGAGCAAGGCGTGGTTGGTGGCGTGATGTGACGTGTTTGGTGGTGTGACGTGGTTTGATGTGACGTGGTTTGGTGTGACGTGGTTGGTGATGTGACGTGGTTAGGTGTGACGTGTTCGGTGGTGTGACGTAGTTGGTGGTGTGACGTGGTTTGGTGTGACGTGTTTGGTGGTGTGACGTGGTTTGGTGACTACTTAAGTGAGAGTCAAGTGAGAGTAAGTACTGAGGTGAGAGACGGGAGGTAACAGCAGGTGGTGGTGCGGTAAAACGAGAGGTTCAGGTGAAGTTTCCTCCAGCTTATTAGTTCAAGGTGAAGCTGCTATTGTTTTGGTCCCCCCCACCCCCCTCCCCATCTTCTCTCACCCCTCACCCTTCTCTACCATCACCCTTCACCCTTCACACCCTTCACCCTTCTCTACCTTCACCCCTCACCCTTCACCCCTCACCCATCTCTACCTCCACCCCTCACCCTTCTCTACCTTCACCCCTCACCCTTCACCCCTCACCCTTCTCTACCTCCACCCCTCACCTTTCACACCCTCACCCTTCTCTACCTTCACCCCTCACCCTCCCTCACGCCACTAATGTATTCTCTCACTTTCTCTCATTTTCTCCCCTACTCTTACCTCTCCCGTTTCTCTCCCCACCACCTCTCCTCCCTCACACTTCTCCCCACAGGTAGAGAGAGAGAGAGAGCCCACACCTCGTTAGCATGTCAACAGTCAATATGCGTCAAGTTATTACATAGATCAGTAATTAATTCGTTAGTGCGGTATTGGTGTCCTGTTTAACGACTTGTAACGAGGCCATTCAACACCACCGATGTTTTGTTGTCTCTACTGATAAACTCTCTCTCTCTCTCTCTCTCTCTCTCTCTCTCTCTCTCTCTCTCCACTGGGTTGAATATCTCAATTGTTATTATTTCAGGGATTTCAATTTTACACACACACACACACACACACACACACACACACACGTCCTGTAATGCAACTTTAACATTAACCACGCGCAGTGTCGTGGTTAATGTTTACGGTAGGTGCGTGATCTTCTGCCGTGTGTGCGTGTAATATTTTGGTGTTGTCAAGATAATGTCTTTCGTGACCATTCCCAACACAATAGTTACCTTGATGACGTCATGGGGGAGGGGGGAGGGGGGAGGGGAAGGGGGGAGGGGAAGGGGAAAGGGGGATGGTGGTTGTTATTGTTCTCATTATATTATCACTGTTATTTTTAGTGTAGTTGTATATGTTTTATTTGTTGTTGTTATTGATTTTATTATTATTATTATTATTATTATTATTATTATTATTATTATTAATCAGGAGACGACATTATATTATTTACCGTTAATTCGTTTCATTATTACTTTATGCCTTTGTTAGCATTACAACTACACAGCTGTACACTTCTACTGCAATAAGTAAGCAACAACTCACTGATAAATAATCCTCAATAACATTTAAATAAGAGTTCATTGGCTATAAACATCACCAGTTTCATCACTAAGCTTCTGTTTCACTTCCTATTAAAAATAAAAAAATAAATAAAAAAAAATAAAAATAAAAACCTGATTTAACCTGAAATTAAATACATATCCTTGACTCGCTATTTTCTACAACAATATTACATCCCAAACACTATGAACGTTACTGAAGACATAGACGGTAATCAAAACACGATATCTTTGTTTGTAATATCGAAATAAATCGTAAAAGTGTGGTGGTGTTCGGCCAGGCGTCAGGTATACACATATAAATGATTCATATTTGGCCTCGCTCTTACTGTTTTGCCTTTGGGTTTTGGCTGCTCTTATTGTTGATAGTATTAGTGGAGAAAGTGGTGCATCCTCCCTCTCTCTCTCTCTCTCTCAGCCTTCCCCCCCACCCCAAGACAGGTTTTTTTTGTGGGCTGTGACCTGTCAGGAGTTTAGACAGATCAGTAGAGCAGCTCGCCAAGTTAACACAGAGCCTCTTTAACATCTGATAGTGGAAGACAGCCGGTTGAGATCTTATACTGAGGGAGGCTGGATATACTAACTTGGTGTTGTGCGTGATACTCCATGTAGCCTGTTTGGGCACGCACACACACACACACACACACACACACACACACACAAACTTTAACAGTCATAAATTTGAGGAAAACATGTCTTGACAGTTAGGAAGGTGGTGGTGGTGGTTGTAGTTGTAGTAGTGGTGGTGGTGACGATGGTGGTAGTAGTGCTGGTGATTGACTGTCGTTATTCCCTCCCTCTCTCATCTCCCTCTGCCCCTCCCTCATCTCCCTCTGTCCCTCCCTCATCTCCCTCTGCCCCTCCCTCATCTCCCTCTGCCCCTCCCTCATCTCCCTCTGCCCTCTGCCTCATCTCCCTCTGCCCTCTGCCCCTCCCTCATCTCCCTCCCTCATCTCCCTCATCTCCACTACCTCAGCAGCATCACCCGACACAACACGGAGAAGACTTTGATGTTACAACAGAGCCAAACACAGATACTTTGCATTCAACTTACAACGAGTCAACACTGAAGCAAGCACTCAAGTCTTGGCATTATCCTCACCGAAACTTAGTCAAGCGGCTGGTTGAGTGTGTGTGTGTGTGTGTGTGTGCGCTAAGGGGTTACAGCGTGAGCGGGTAGTGAGAGGATGAGGTTCTGAGATGGTCATAGAATTTATTGCTCTCTCTCTCTCTCTCTCTCTCTCTCTCTCTCTCTCTCTCAACACAGCCCTAGAGGAAGCACTACTACTGAAGATTCAATATTTTCACTCTTACACGTTTGAATGGATATGATTGTCGTGTTATTCAATTTGGGTCTCCGTCCACCGCCATGACAACCTCCCACCTTCACGATACACAATATACTGTATTCCTGTTGACTCTGGCTAGGTAAACTCTTTGCTTCACCGAGTACTCAAGGTTCGACTCCCGCCTGTGGAACTTATTAGGTTTTGATTATGCATGTGTATGTATAATTCCCTGAAGTATATATGTATAATATGTATATGTGGTTTTGTTAATATATTCTTGTGTGTTTCGATTATTTAGATTTTTAAAGCCAAATTTCTTTCTATTGTTTGCTTTTAAAAACAAATTTCCTGTTAGTGGTATTTGTGAACGTTGCTTTTGTTTTCTTATATTTTGCATTAATCTCTTGTATTCCTTTATTAATTGTTCTTATTGTCTATTAATATTTATCTTTTTACTTAAGAGACTTTCATGTCTTCAGTCTGTTTATGTTAATAATTGCTACACATTATTTCACTTTTGTTATAATTTACGGATATATTTTTTTTCACGTATTAAAATCTTTCCACACAAACTTTCATTTAAATGTTAGGATTTTTTTTTTTATGTATTACTGTCCTTTACAAACACACAAACTCGTTAAATTATTCCCTCGGGATTTTGTTTTTATGTCCACTACTTTTTTCCCCCCCACGCATTCTGCTGTTTTTTTTTTTTTTTTTGCCTTTCATTTTGTTTCTCATAGATTCTGTTTTACATATTTTGGGGTTTTCTATTTCCACAAAGCTGTTACATTTTTGTTCTGGGGTTTTCAGCTACGGTTGTGTCTCCAGAGGGTATGTTCTGCATTTCAGCTAAAAGCTTTTTGGTAGAACCGCAACACATTGTATAATTTTTAGGGCAAACTACAATTTTTTTTTTTTTTTTTTTTTTTTGAGTAGTGAGAATGGTGACTACTGATAACATAAGCAACTCTCACCGTTGTCAATTACCGTCTCATAACTTAATACCGAAAACAAACATATCCCTTGGTAATTATTATCTCATGACTTAATACCGAAAAAAATCTCTCTTTCCCTTGTTAATTTTTGTTTCAACTGAATACCGAAAATATTAGCCGCTGTCTCTCTTCTATTATTTATTCTCCGTTTTGTTTTAAAGTTTTCATACTCCTTCTCCCTCCCACTCCATACTACCTAGTGTAAGAGGCGGCGTCCCTAAAGGTTGGGGTCATACTTGGACGTACAGAATACGAGAGTGGGTGTAGCCTTGTGTTGTGGGACCCCCTCGCTTAACGTCAAAATTTTACCTGTGGGTTTCATTGGGACTCGTTTAAAGCCAAAATTTCGACTTGGGTTACATGGGGATTCACTTAACGTAAAAACTATAGAATAATGCAAAAAATAAACAACTTAACTTGTTTTTATTGCAAGATACGTCAGGGTTTTTTAATGGATAATTCTCTCTTTCATTTACTTCAAATTTATTTCCAAAACACAACACGGAACAAGACTATAACATTTGATTTATCGTTGTTGTTTTTAATGACAGGTTATGAACGAGAGCTAGAGCAGAGGTCTTTCAGATGCATTTGGTCTACCATTAGTGTGTTACATTATGCAGGTCCTGTACTGATGGTTACATGTATACTGTCTTGATACACTGAGTTGAAGACAAAGTTCTCATTATATCTGTGTATTGTGTAGCTTTTGGAACACTGTACAAATCCTGAACAAAAATTTAGTACATCAATGACTCACAAGCCTTAGAATATTATACTAATCTTACATAAAAGTTGGAACAATCCCTGAACACTGTACACGAGTTCTGGTACAATGCACAATAATAACTCACTTGTTCTGGCACACTGTACGAAAAAATAAATCACTTCCTTATACCGTGGGACAAATATCTAACCCAGCCATCTACACTTCATCACCAAGGACTCTCGCCACACACACACACATACACACACTGGCAGCAGATGAATCAAAACACTGATATCGGATTCCAATCATCTTTATTCGCCATTCCAATCTGTATTTTTTTCCCAAACATTGATGAGTTATTGGTGAATCAGGTAGACTTTCAATATGTAAGTGTGGGAGATGATGATTGGTGTGTAGTGTATTGTATAGTGTGTAGTGTAGTGTATTGTATAGTGCGTAGTGTAGTGTAGAGTGAGTGTAGTGCGTTTAGTGATGTGTTTCTGTGAACTTAGTCTGTTTTCTCTCTCTCTCTCTCTCTCTCTCTCTCTCTCTCTCTAATAACTCTCACTTAACAAAACAAACTACACACTCATTATCTACAGCCCTCAACAACCACCCCCCCCCCACCCCCCCCCTACCCCACCCACCCCCCTCCACCCCCCCTTCCCCCTTACTCCTCCCTCCTCAAAAAAAAAAATTATTAAACTTTCAAACCTTTCACTGCAGGACGATACCTGTAATTTGACCATTGGTGAGGTTTATATGCAGGCGACCAAGTCAATAGTGTAGCGGGTGAGTGGATGAGGGGGGTGGATGATTGAGTGTGGTGGATAAATGGATGAGGGGGGTGGATGATTGAGTGTGGTGGATAAATGGATGAGGGGGGTGGATGATTGAGTGTGGGAGTGGATAAATGGATGAGGGGGGTGGATGATTGAGTGTGGGAGTGGGTGAATGGATGATGGGGGTGGATGATTGAGTGTGGTGGATGAATGGATGATGGGGGTGGATGATTGAGTGTGGGAGTGGATGAATGGATGAGGGGGGTGGATGATTGAGTGTGGGAGTGGATGAATGGATGATGGGGGTGGATGATTGAGTGTGGAAGTGAGATGCATAAAGGAATGAGTGATTGTGAATGGGTGAATGAAGGAGTGAGTGGATGAGTGAGTGGATGAGTGAGTGGATGAATATATAAATGAGCGACGGAGTGAATGGATGAATGAATAAATGAATAAATTGATATAAATGACAAGAGTGAATAAATTGAAGAACGAGAAATTGAAGGCCTTCTCGAATGAATGAACAAACAAGTAAATGAAACACCAAGTATCTGAACGAATGAACTAGACAGATGAATGACTAATTGGAAGCATGAATGAACAGCTCCCTATAATGATAACACAACACCCACCTCGATTATATTTATAGCAACTGATGGCAAATTGAACACTTCATAGAAAACGGGCAGACGCTGGGGGGGGTGGGGGGGGGGGGGAGACACTAATTTCAGGACTAACTATTAAAAAAAAACTTGGACACTAAATAGCAACGACGGACGAATCACGAATCATCTTTTAATGGAAATAAGAGTTGATTGGATGATTGGAAACTTCGGTGTTGGGGGTGGAGGAACTATAGATAAGTGATTGTGAAAGTAAAGCGGTAACTATGATTGATATGAAAGAGTTGATTGGATGGCTTTCTAACCAGTGTTAATTGATGGATTGAAGACTACTAGAGGTAGTGTGAGAAGAGAAGAGAATAAATGAAAAGAATAAGAATTAGATAAACGATAATAAATAAATGATGATAAACAACACCAGAAAATATTAGTTCATCAGAGAGACAGAGTAAAGAAGCGCCAATAGCAACCATCACCCTTAAAGGACCTCTACTTCACGAACTGTATATAGAGAGGAAAATCCGTTATATCGAGGGTCCGTTAGACGTAAAACCTCCATATAGCGGATTATACATAGATGAAAATCCCTTATACCGAGGGATCATTAGACTTAAAATCCCTTTTATTTTATTTTTTTTTTACGGGGAATAGCCCACCCGCACACAGGTCATCGACCCACAACGGGGCCTAGGGAGGGGGGGGGGCGAAAAATTAAGAATAAATAAAAAATAAAAAGATTATATTAATCTACACCACGAAGATGCCGGAAAACCAGCTTTTTAAAGTGAGACAGATTTTATAAGTATGGAAACACAGAAGAAGGCAGAGCATTCAATAGTTTGGCTGTGTGAGGAAAGAAGGAGGTACTATAACGGGTTATTCTAGTGTGACCGACATCCACACAGAAACGGTGGGCACCGCGGGCAAGACGTGTGTTGCGAGCCCACGGCCTGGCCGGCGGTACACAGGATGCCAAATCCACTGAACATTGTCCGTTAAAGTACCTGTAAAAGGGAGAGTGAAGCAACATTGCGGCGAAGACAAAGGGAAGAGAGATTATCAACTAAAGGAGGAGAGTTAATAAGAGGAAATGCCTTTGATTCCACCCTATCTAACAGGTGGACAGAAGAAGAGCCACCCCAGATATGAGAGCAGTACTCCAAGTTAAGACGAATGAATCCCTTATAAACTTGAAGCAACTGCTCAGGAGTGAAGTAGCTACGGCATCTGTACAGCATTCCCAGCTTTCGGGAGGCAGCTTTAGTAATGATGTGGATGTGTGGCTTCCATGATATATTATAGGAAATGGTGAGGTTTAACATATCTATTTTAGAACTTGGCAGAATGATTGTGTCCTACTGAAATGTGATTGGTGGGAGATCATCTAATTTGGAAAGTACGGATTATATAGAGAGAGGAAATCCGTTATATGAAGGCTGTCACTGTATATTCCTCACTTAACCTAACCTAACCTAACCTAACCTAACAAGAAGTTATTCCTCGGACACACCAAGAGTAAATTAAACCTTGTGCCCCGGACAAACCATAAGTACACCACAACATTTTCCTCTTCTTCCTCTTGCCCCTCCTCCTCCTCCTCCTCTTCCTTCTGGTTCTCCTGGTCCTTCTGTTACTTCTCCTACTTCTCCTCTTCCCCCTCCTCTTCCTCTTCCCCCTCCTCCTCCTCCTCTCAAAAACGTATAAATGGTGCAGTCAGGCATTTCTTCATCTCAAACGTCAAAGGGGAAAATGCAAGGGCAGATATTTCATGTGGGTGAGTCGGGGTGGGTGAGTCGGGGTGGGTGAGTCGGGGTGGGTGAGTCGGGATGGGTGAGTCGGGGTGGGTGAGTCGGGGTGGGTGAGTCGGGATGGGTGGGTGAGTCGGGATGGGTGGGTGAGTCGGGATGGGTGGGTGAGTCGGGGTGGGTGAGTCGGGATGGGTGAGTCGGGGTGGGTGGGTGAGTCAGTGGGGAGTATATCTCTGGGTTCACCAAAGACGACCTTAAATGTGGGTCGTCAAGAGAGACAGACAGACAGACAGACAGACAGACAGACCGACGACGAATACATCTAAAATGACCCAAAACTTTGAACATTTCCATAAACACAAGAAAGATGTTTTGAATATTTTTGTTGTTATTTCTAATAATAAATAAATATTGTGCCAGAAATAATGAGAAATATTGACAAGTATAAGTTTCTTGTATCTTCTGCTTCCTTACCTGTGTATATTAATGTGAGTCTTACCTGTGTACATCATTAGTAATATCTCATATGGATTAACTTCACTATCACCATCATCCTCCACCGTCACCATCATCCTCCACCATCACCATCATCCTCCACCGTCACCATCATCCTCCACCATCATCATCCTCCACCATCACCATCATCCTCCACCATCACCATCATCCTCCACCGTCACCATCATCCTCCACCATCACCATCATCCTCCACCGTCACCATCATCCTCCACCGTCACCATCATCCTCCACCGTCACCATCATCCTCCACCATCACCATCCTCCTCCACCGTCACCATCCTCCTCCACCGTCACCATCATCCTCCACCATCACCATCATCCTCCACCATCACCATCATCCTCCACCATCACCATCATCCTCCACCAACACCCCCTTCCTCCAACCCTCCACCACCGTCACCCCCTTCCACCACCCCCTCTCCACCACCGTCACCCCCTCTCCACCACCATCCCTCTCCACCACTCCACCTCGGGATGTTTAAACTTAACATAAACAAAATAATCAAGACCATATTAAGCTACCATGATAAAAATACTGATTTTTTTTTCCTATTTAGTTACCTTTAGGCTCGTAGTATAAGCCGCATCGTGATTGGTCGGTCATTTCCCTCCTGCCTCCCATAGAAACCCACATCCACCAATAAGAGGAGCCAAAAATCCCCATAGATCTACACGACAAACTGACGTCATAACACCACACCAACACGTAAACAAGTTCTTAATGCTGAGATAATCTAAGGGTTAATTTCCATCCCTAACTACGGTACAGACGCTTAAATTCTGATATGATGGTGTTTCTAACGACGCCATCTCACTGCCGTAGTTTAAACGAGTCACTAAGGGATGTCTTCTCAGATCTCCAGTTAAGAGGAAAATCTAAACACGTGAACCTTTGAGGTGGATCCCGGAGCATGTGAAGGTTTGGTCGTCGTGTGAGTGACTGAATTCACCTAGACAACGTAGATGGTTTATTATTATTATTATTATTATTATTATTATTATTATTTGGAGAGGAAGCCAATGGAGGAGAAGAGGAAGGAGGAGGAGTTATAGGAGAAGAAGCGTATGGAGGATGAGGAGGAGAAGGAATAAAACCACAAGGAGGAGGAGGAGGAAGAAAAGATGGATGAATATGAGGAAGAAGAAGAGATTAATGAGGAAGAGAGAGGATGTCCGCCGTCAAGAGAACACACACAGATTCCGGGCAACCATATGTCAAGGAGGACCTGACGAAGGAGGAAGTGAAGAAGGCAATAGGAAGACCGTTATCAGGTCCTGGGGGAGGGAGTCATCAGGTCCTGGGAGAGGGAGTCATCAGGTCCTGGGGGAGGGAGTCATCAGGTCCTGGGGACGGAGTCATCAGGTCCTGGGGGACGGAGTCATCAGGTCCTGGGGGACGGAGTCATCAGGTCCTGGGGGCGGAGTCATCAGGTCCTGGTAGAGGGAGTCATCAGGTCCTGGGGGAGGGAGTCATCAGGTCCTGGGGGAGGGAGTCATCAGGTCCTGGGGGACGGAGTCATCAGGTCCTGGGGGACGGAGTCATCAGGTCCTGGGGGACGGAGTCATCAGGTCCTGGGGGACGGAGTCATCAGGTCCTGGGGAGGGAGTCATCAGGTCCTGGGGAGGGAGTCATCAGGGGAGGGGGATGATGATGTACTGAGAAGGGAAGGGGTAGGGGGTGGTGGAGAGGAGGGATGGGGAGAGAAGGGGTAGTAGGGGGAGGGGACGAGTAGGGATAGGGTGTGGTGGAGGAGAGAAGACGAGAAGGAGTAGGGGGGGGGGTGCCCTCCTTCGCCACCTTGACCAATCAGGTAAAGTGCCGATAATGATGTTGACTGACAGACTAATTGGGTGTTGATTTAGTGTACACATTTGTCTCGCTCTGCCGACTCTTCTTTTTTAGTGCGGGATAAAAAAAAAAAAAAAAAAAAAAACGATAAAAAAAGATGAAATTGTGTCTTAAATTTGACGACAAAACCGATAAAATTGTTTGTTTTTTAATATAAGATGAATTAAACCCGGAAATAAGATAATATATATAACTAAGATATATTTAAACGCTTATATCTTAAAAAATATATAAATAAAATAACCGTTCGCCGATTCGTTTCGAGTCGAGGCTGTACATACAGTATGTCCCCCTGGCGGCCACTCTCACGGTCTGACCAACACATTATTATCTAATCCATTCGTCTAATTAACAAACAAAGAGGTTTTTAATTTATCAATGTTCTTTTTTATAATATCTATTTTTTAACATTATCAATAAACCCTTAACTACGATTAAACAAAACTCTCGGGTAGGATTAAACCTAAGTGCACTTCACTCTAACACCTTACATTCTTAAAACTAAAAACAGGACTTACCTTGTACTGATGTCACGACCTGTAAAAACATAAATCAGTGTTAGATACAACGATTTATTAAACCTTTTACATCAATTCTTGTACAAATAAATTAAACTGCCGCCATGATGAAAAGAATAATCACCAAGGACTAAAGTTAATTATTCTCTCAAGCTTAATTTCTGGGAGCTACCAATAACGTTTATCATTGAACATTACAAATAACAATCACACATAATTCACTGTGATATTTAACATAATGGTCTTCAGAACTAAACGGTATGAACATGGTAATTTAAATATGAAGATGAGGAGGAGGAGGAGGGGATATTATCTCACTCAAAAATAAAAATAAAAATAAATAAAAACGTGTCATTCACATTCTTGTAAACAGGACATTTTTCCCTGTTTTTTTTTAATTTTCTTCTCTTGCCAAGTCAAATTTTGCTTCCACGCATACAAACTCAGTTGAATGTTTACTTGACTTAGATAAAGTAAAGAAAACATCTCTACATTTTAGATAAAAGAAAAACACAAAAAAATATAATCTTACCAGGCTGCAGCTTCTAGTGAGTAACGACATCTGCCAGAAGTAGCGATTTCAAAAATATTTATTGTCTGAATTAATAAAACCCCAATAACCGAATAACTTTATTTCTATTCATTTATATCAATATAATTTTATTGTTGAATATAATATTGGTAAAATTAAACCAAATATTTATGGGAACTTATGCCAGATGCTGCTTGTTGCCACATGGGCCGAGGGACTACAGCACTAAAATATAAAGTTAATTTCAGGAGCTGGTGAAATTTTTATATATTATTTAATGTTAGTACAATTAAATTTTATACTCTACATATGTATTTCAGTACAACGTTAATGTAAAAGTTTTATCAGGTGAAAAAAGAGAATAACTTACATCTTACTGTTAATTTTGGGGGGAGGGTAAAAGGAGGGTAAAGAACCTATTATACATCTCCTCCAATGCAACAAAATTATCATAACACTCAACTTGACGACCAATAATATGAACAACAACAACACTACATCTATCCACAATAAAATCCTCTTGGTTTATATAATACGGTATATACTTTAAAAATATTTAACTGTGTCGTATACATCAATATGGTCTGTTTACACCGGAAGGGCCGCTATTTGTGTTACTCTTGCTCTCATATTAACTAACAGATATTTTTTACTGTACTGGAAAGTTAAAAAAAAATAACCGGATTATTGGTACCGAGATAATTTTTACTGGGAATTTTGGTGCCGGGACGAGGGAATTTAAATGAGTTATTTTTTGTTATATTATGTTTCATTCGCGAAGTTAGACCCGTAAAGAACGTATCTGTGACCAGGAGGAAGGAGGGGGTAGGGGGAGGGGGGGGGGCGGGGGTAATTGAGGTGTGAGGGGCAGGTATCACAGCTGATTGATTTACACCTGTCTAAAGCAAGTGTAAGGTTTGCAAGGTTATCGAACTTTGGTCTCTTAGTGTAAGAAACGAGTGTTGATGCCACTTTGCCATCTCTTACAAGAATGGTTCCCACACGGTGATAAGAACGCGCGCGCGTGTGTGTGTGTGTGTGTGTGTGTATACAGGTAATATATCACCTGAGCTATACTTCCTATCATAGCACTGTCACATTATATCTTGTATTGTTTCCTTCACCTGGCTACTGACACACACACACCCCCCACGCCTTCATCCACCTCCATAACCCACTCATCCACCTCTCTCTCTCTCTCTCTCTCTCTCTCTCTCAATGTTGACACTTCGTGACAATGGCGGCCTTACCTTCCTGCCCTCACACCAATCCCTTCCTCTTCCTCTCCTCTCTCCCCTCCACCTCCTCTTCCTCTCTTGTCCTCGTCTTACTTTCATATCTTCTCTTCTCCTAATTTTCTCTATGCTCCTCTCCTTTTCTCCTACTCCTATACTCTTTCTTTAGCCTATTCCTTTCCTGTTCTGTCATTTTCTCTCTTCTACCATTTTGCGTATTTCTCTTCCCTCCTCCTCCTCCTCCTCCTCCCCTTCCACCTCCTCCTCCTCCTCCTCCCCTTCCACCTACTCCTCCTTCCCCTTACACCTCCTCCTCGTCCCCCTTCCACCTACCCCTTCCACCCCCTCCTCCTCCTCCTCCTCCGTGCTAAGAGTTACAGTGTACATAGTGCCCTGGTGTACTCCGTGACGTCATCATGGCTGGATTAGAAAGTTAAATAAGAGGTAAAGATATGGAGTCTAAGCGCCCTGATTTCAACCTGAGTTTTCCGTGTGCATGTGCGTGTGTGTGTGTGTGTGTGTGTGTGTGTGTGTGTGTGTGTGTGTGTGAGATTCTTAGTGTCTGTGTGTGTGCGTATGTGTGTATGTTTTGGTTAGGTTAAGTTCGACTGGAGCCTATTGTTACCGGGGTCCATTAGAGGTGCAGCCAAGCAGTAAACATACCCTGAAGCGAGAGTAAGAAGCAACACATCAAACACAAAGTAGCGCTGGTTGATGTTTACCCGCCGTGATGAGTCCATGGACGCACTTTTCGGCGGCCACAGGGAAGTGTGTTTACGTATTCAAATAGAATGTCAACAGTGCGTGACAGTGAGGCCAACACGGCTTGTTTGGTATGGCGTCGAGTAGGGGGGGGGTAGGTAGGTACGGAGTTAAAGGGGGGGGGGGTGCGTTGTGGGTGGACGTTCTGCAGGTGTGCGTTTAATAGGGGTGTGTGTGTCTGTGAAGGTGTGTTTTTGGGGGAGGGTTTCTATATGAGTGCGTTATACTGGGATAGATAACGTAAGAGATTGTTTATTCTGGGGGGATGAGTTATGTGAAGCCGTGTGTTATACTAGGGATGTGTTATGTGAAAGAGTGCGTTATTCAGGGGATTCATTAATACAGGGAGTTCGTTAGTTGAAGCTAGTTACACCACGGAGATGTTATTGGGGGGGGGTACGTTATGTAATGAAGGTGTTATCCAGGAATGTGTCAGAAGAAGGTACTTGCATCAGGGCTCTTATAATCTACCTCACAATAAAGAGATAACATTACGATATCAAACCATCACAGCAATAAGGTTCAAAATACCAATAACTCACAGTGGAATTTCATCTCTAGCTGCAAGATATCATAACATTATCCTCTACCCGGGGAAAAAAATACTTAAAATACCAATAAAGTTTAATAGTATAATGAAAACTTTTCCTGCGGGGAGTCTAATGAACGTCTTTTGTAAACTGAGTCTTATACATCCACAAAAAAAGTACAAAAGTAGAAGTTTATTTTTTTTTTACAATCAATAAAAAGTCTATAAAAGGCGTAAATTATGACATACAATTAAAACAAACGGTGTATTATTACCCGTATGTTCGTAAAGCGAGGTAGGAGTAATATTTTTATGACTATTGTGGAGTCATTTTGAAACGAAATATAAATGAGCACCAGAGAGAAAAATAAAAAAAAGTTGACAAAGAAAATGAATTACTGAAAGGGTAAATAAACAATGAAATCAGACATTGCTTTTAAGAGAAAAATAGAACGACTTAATAATAATAAAATACGAGAAAGGAAATAGAAAATGATTTACTGAATACTGAATTTAATAGTTTTTTGATATAAATTGTCAAGTCTTTCTTAAATTTAACTAAATAGGCATCACACCTGAAGATTAGACACCAAAGTTTATTCCACCTGCCAATTAAAGACACTAACGCTACCTGGGAGGATTAGATTAGGTTAGGTCATGTCGAATTAGATTAGATTATGTCGAGTTTAGGAGAAGTAATGGATGACAGACAGACAGACAGACAGACAGACAGATGGACGGTAAATAAATTAAGAATCATCATTAAGTAGTAATAAGTAATGAAAGTATATAAGTAATAAGTATAACCACTTTACAGGAGGAATATACTTATGACGTCAGCAACATTAAGTGAGTCTTGGGTTACACTTTACGGCCACACAGGAGTTGAGTAGTAAAGTGTAAAGTAAGATACGGTATTTGTCTTCATTACTTAAGTCTCTCTCTCTCTCCCTCCCTCCCTCTCTCTGTCCCTCCCTCCCTCTCTCTCCCTCCCTCTCTCTCCTTCTCTCTCCTTCTCTCCCTCTCTCCCTCCCCAGGGTGACCGTGGCGGGTGGCCCAGATAAACGCTTCCACTATGAATCTACTCAACTCTGATTTATTACAAAGTTGGGGAGGGTAGTTCTTTAAGGGTGGGGTGAGAAGAAGGGGGGGAGAGAGAAATGAGAAGGGTGGGGAGGGAGAGGGGAGAAGGATAGAACGAATTGGGGAGAAACAGGGAATAAGAAAGAAGGAAAGATAATAAGAGGCGTAACACATAAGAGTAAATGGGAAGAGAGAGAGAGAGAGAGAGAGAGAGAGAGAGAGAGAGAGAGAGAGAGAGAGAGAGAGAGAGGAAATAAATGAAACTAGAGATAAATGAAAGAATAGTTGGAATGAAGATGTATATATGGGGAAGGAGAACAGTAAGAAGAACAGAAAAAATTACGACAATAAAAACAAAAAAAGAACAATAATAACCACATAACATAACCGCAAAATAACAAAAAAACAAAACAAAAACAAAAAACAACCAAACAACAACAGCAAAAGAAATAAAAAACAACAAACACAAAAAAATAAAAAAACAAACAACTAAACAAGTAGCAATACAAAACAACAACAATAAAAGAACAACGACAATATACAACAATAACCAAACAACAACAACAACAACAACAGTAATATTAAACAACAATAACAACTAAATAGAGCCATTGCCGCCAGCTTGGACAGATGAACTTCATAAGCTTTGATAATATTAGCTTTGGCAACTGAAGATAAAGAAAGGCTACTGCTGCCACCACCACCACTACTAACCACCACCACCACCTCCGCTGCCACCACTAACCACCACCACCACCACCACCACCACCACAATCATTACCACCACCACCACCACTAACCACCATTACCACCACCACCACTAACCACCATTACCACCACCACCACTAACCACCACTACTACCGCTGCCACCACTAACCACCACCACCACCACCACTAACCACCACTACTACCACCATTCCCACCACCACCACTACTACCACCATCACTACCACCACCACCACTAACCACCACTACTACCACCATTACCACCACCACTAACCACCACCACCACCACCACTAACCACCACCACTACTACCACCATCAATACCACCACCATCACTACCACCACCACCACTAACCACCATTACCACCACCACCACTACCACCATCACCACCACCACCACTACTACCACCATCACTACCACCACCACCAACACAATCATCGTTATCACAAAGATCACCATCACTGCTGCCGCCATCACCACTAATACTCCCATCACGCTCCAGCCCACGCTCCTCTGCCACATCCACGCTCCAGGCTTCTTTGCCCCGCCTACGCCCCAGGCTCCCCTGCCACATCAACGCTGCAGGATCCTCTGCCACGCCCGCTCCATGATTCTTTATCACGCCCACGCTCTGGGATCCTCTGTCATGCCCACGCTCCACGGTTTTTTACCACGCCCACGCTACAGGCTCCTCTGCCACGCCCACGCTCCAGGCCACTACCTATAACCTCGTCTGGATATCCTACGGGCGTCTCTGAACAGCTGATCCAATAACCATTTTCCTTCACGTTACATTACCTATCATGTTCCAATTATCCTGCCGGGACGCGCCTCCTGCCGGGGCGAGCCTCCTGCCGGGGCGAGCCTCCTGCCGGGGCGAGCCTCTTGCCGGGGCGAGTCTCCTCCCCCATCATCCTTATTTTCTCCAGTCTTCCCTCCTCTACCCCCCCTCCTTCTCTCCCTCCTCTACCCCCTCCTCCTCCTCTCCCTTCTACCCTCCTTCTCCTTTCCCTTCTTCCTCTTCTCCTCCCTTTCCTCCTACCCCCTTTCTTTCTCTCCCCTTTCCTCCTCCTCCCTCTCCTCCTCCTCCCTCTCCGCCCTCTCCTCCTCCTCCACCCTCCTCTTCTCCTCCTCCTCCTCCTCCCTCATCCTTCTCAATATGCAAATAGCCCCTTGGTGGGGCCGAGTCTTCCTGTTGATGTAATTTAATGAAAATATCAGAGTGAAGTACATGTATCCGGTGACGTTTAGCTGGCCAGGACTTCTTTAATCTGCCGCATCCACAGCCTGCCGCATCCACAGCCTGCCGCATCCACAGCCTGCCGCACCCCCAACCTGCCGTACCCCCAACCTGCCGTACCCACAGCCTGCCGTACCCACAGCCTGCCGCACCCCCAGCCTGCCGTATCCAAGGCCTCCAATATCCATTGCCTGCCGCATTCACAACTTGCCGTGTCCACAGCCTGCCGTATCCACAGCCTGCCGCATCCACAGCCTGCCGCATCCACAGCCTGCCGCATCCACAGCTTCGCGCATCCACAGTCTGCCGCACCTCTAGACTGCCGCACTTCCAGTCTACTTAACCCCCACCCTGCATAACCCTAGCCTAGTTCAGCTCAATATGCCCCACCTCAGCCTGCGTCCCACAAGCCTGCCCCACCCCAGCCTGCCCCACCCCAGCCTGCAGCACACCCAGGACCACCCGACTCGTCCCCAAGGCCTACACTCTCTCTACTTGCCCTGCCCTGACGACAACCACCCGGGCCACACAGTCTGTTTTCCTGCGTGGCCATTCTCTACCCTTCCTTACATGGCCATACATTCTACTCTTACATGACCACGCACTCCATCCTTTCACATGGCCACACACTCCATCCTCTTAAATGGCCACACACACACACCCCACTCTATTACATGGCCACCCAACAGGCATTCATACACAAAATTACACTTGAGTAAAAAACATAATGATCGTTCATAAATTACCTAAGAAGATTATAAATAAATGTTTCACTTAAAAAAGACCAATAGTATACAGTACATACTTAAACAACCTTACTTATATACTGCATAAACTCATCACTAAATGGTACAGAAACTTAAAAATGTAGTCTTTTCAAATATTAAATGTAAATAATTATTATATTTCAGATGGCAACAGAGCTGGGTACTGAATGTGTGTGTGTGTGTGTGTGTGTGTGTGTTCGAAAAGTTCATGTGCACCTGTGTTCATTAAGCTTTTGTTGTTCTTTGTTATATCTACATTGTTATAGGTAGAATAAGGTAAATAATGTAATTGTTCTTCTAGTCTTGTAGGTGCACAGGTATTATTCCATCACCCTCAGTAAAGTGCTATTTATAATTTCTATTACCTATGAAGGCAGGTGTGTCCAGGTGTGTTCAGGTGTGTCCAGATGTGCCCAGGTTTGTCAGGGTGTGTCAGGGTATATCCAGGTGCGTCAGGGTGTGTCCAGGTGTCAGGTGTGTCCAGGTGTGTCAGGGTATATCCAGGTGCGTCAGGGTGTGTCCAGGTGTCAGGTGTGTCCGGGTGTGTCCGGGTGTATCCGGGTGTGTCAGGGTGTGTCCGGGTGTGTCAGGGTGTGTCCGGGTGTGTCAGGGTGTGTCCGGGTGTGTCAGGGTGTGTCAGGGAGTATCCGGGTGTGTCAGGGAGTATCAGGGTGTCAGGGTGTATCCAGGTGCATCCGGGTGTGTCATGGAGTATCCGGGTGTGTCAGGGTGTATCCGGGTGTGTCAGGGAGTATCCGGGTGTGTCAGGGAGTATCCGGGTGTGTCAGGGAGTATCCGGGTGTGTCAAGGTGTATCCAGTGTCAGGTCTCTCAGGTGTGTCAAGTATGTTCAGGGACAATCCAGGTGTTTTATGTCGTCATCCACCTGAGCACCTGTGTCGTGTTCACCTCCGCTAGTCCATCACTGATAAAAAACGAAGCACACTTTTTTCCTATTTCAATATTTTCGATTTTTTTTTTGTTTGGTCTAGTCATCTCGTCGCCACTGTTACCTGATCTAACTGGTGTATGTTTTTTGTTTAGGGACGGAGGGAGGGGGATGGGGGTACTTGTCTAATTTTCAGGTGATCCAAGAAAAATAAATAAACCTGTGGCAGTATTAAGTTCAGGGAAGTAATTGTTCAAATACTGCTCACTGTGACATGTTCAAATACTACTCACTGCGTCATGTTCAAATACTACTCACTGCGTCATGTTCAAATGCTGTTCACTGCTCCATGATCAAATGCTGCTTGGTGCCGTCGACTCCAAGAAACACAGGCTTCATATATGCACTTTACTGTGAGAGGTCCGTACAGTGATACAACTGAATACACTATCCTTTACGAGGTGACTAACATACGAGACTCACCAAACCTCATTCCAAGTCACCTAATTAGTCAGACATCCAACCCACAACGAACTTTCATTCACACCGCTAGGGAGCAGCACTCATGCACACTTCAATCACGCCACTAGAGGACAGCACTAGTATAAGTTCATCAACGCCACACAGCGGTTCACTCACTCGCGTTCGTTCGTATTACATAAACGCCACACAAAAAATGAGTGTTGTTAGGTAGAGAGAGGTTCTGTATAAAGAAATAAACATCTTCAACATACAAGTATTCTGAAAACTTACTACACGAAGCCAGGTGAATGGAGCGCTGATATTACCGATACCTGGATAAGTTATACCTGGATAAATTATACCTGGATAAGTTATATTCCTACTACCATAAGGCGATCATTTGTGTATCCACTTTAGTGAGGAAGAAAGTGGCCCTGGGAATTAGCTGGGAATCCGGGATCAGAGCTGAGAGGATTGTAGTGTCGTTCTGGTTCGATCTCGCGGGTGAAGAGAGAGAGAGAGAGAGAGAGAGAGAGAGAGTCAGTTGGAGAACGAGAATCAGAACCAGAGAGAAGGAATAGTAAAAGTCAATCAAAAAAAAGCCAAAAAGAGTCAAACCAACATAGAAAGAAAAAAAAAAGAGAGAAAGAGAGAAAAGAAACAAAAAATAAGACAGAGCGATTCTATATAAAACACCTCGTCATCAAGAGAGGCCTTTGTTCACATCTACGACAGCATCTTCAAGTAGCATTGTTATAACAGCGGCTAAAACACATTCCTTCACATAGACGAAAGGTAATGCTTGGAAGGGTAGTGTATTTTTTGTTGTTTATGCTGTACACACACACACACGCACACGCACACACACACACACACACACACACACGCACACAGAGTAGAGAAGTTAGCCCTAATCCTCACCAGCCATAAGAAAGACATAACCACCACCTCAGGCCAGATATTAACCATTACACTAAGCACACTAAGAGGGCAACACCGCCTCACCTGCCGTTGTACAGGTAAAACGGAAGTTACCTGTTGGTGTTAATATTTGTGGATTTGTTTTTGTTGACGTGTGTCTCTTAAAATGGCTCTCTCTCTCTCTCTCTCTCTCACACACACACATTAGCTACCAGTGAGACAGGTCAATGATGCTCCACGCAGAGAGAGAGAGAGAGAGAGAGAGAGAGAAGATGGCGTAAGAGAACTAATGAGATATTAACCCAATTCTCTCTTTTATTCGCTCATAAATCACTCGGACAATTTCCTTACTGTGTTAGAGTTGGTAATAGCGCTAAGCTGGGTTTAATCTTACGCTGATAACACTGGCAATTATCTCTCTCTCTCTCTCTCTCTCTCTCTCTCTCTCTCTCTCTCTCTCTCTACCGTCATCACTACATTTAACGCCCATTCAATCATCACCTTCACCACGCACAGCCACAACATCACCCGTCACCTTCACCATACACAGGCACACCATCACCCGTTGCCTGCACCATACACAGCCACACTCACCCGTCACCACACACAATCCCACTCGTCACCACACACAGCCACACCCGTCACCACACACAGCCACACCTTGAGACAAACAGTGGCACGTAATCCATTGATTCAAAATAAAGATTCAACTTTCACTTTCGACCTCTTCCTCTCTCCCTCCTTTCCCCCCCCCTCCCTAACCTCCCCCCTCCCCTCCCCACTACCCCTCCCCATCTACAGGGTGGGGAGCGAGTGACCCAGTTCCCCCAATCCACCCTTCACCCTTCCCTTTAGGGGTGTGTGAGTGGTGGGTGATTAAGTTGGTAATTGTTGATAAGACCGCTATCCGACTCACCCCACCCGACTCTCATCTTAGCCGACTTACCTCACCCAACTCATCTCAGCCGATTCATCTTAGCCGACTTACTTCATTCGACTCACCTCATCCGACACCAGCACGACCCTTAATGGTGACCCCTCCTCCCCCCCCCCCCTCCCCCAGCCTGGTGAGCACTCTACACACACACACAGACACACACACACCTGCCTCACCTCCTTAACGAGTTTAACCCCTTGAGTACAGTCAGTTAAAGGTGGTGGCTGCTTTCCAACACCTGTTTCACTACCTATAACTGTAACGCGTACTTGTAGCTGTAGCCTTACCTGTATTATTTCCTGTATCTTGTACCTGTATCTTCACCTGTAGCTGTATCCATCCTTGCACCTGTATTTTCACCTGTAGCTGTATCCATCCTTGTACCTGTACCATTATCTGTAGCTGCATCCATCCTTGTACCTGTAACCTCACCTGTATCCTCACGTATTAACCTCCATTTAACTCTCAGATAAATGGTACTTTGTCACTTTATTTAGACAAGACCAAATGTTTTTACACTCACTGCGTCGGGTTGATCACTACATGAAGCTAATCTCTAAAGCGTCTTATAGTTTTCTACAGTCTCTCTCTCTCTCTCTCTCTCTCTCTCTCTCTCTCTCTCTCTCTCTCTCTCTCTCAACATTAATATAGCTACGTATCCTTAGTTAAACCTTTGATGAGGAAAGGTTTAATCCATCGACCTCAGAAGGGTTACACCATCGTCTTAAAAGAAGTTAAACTATAGTCTTGATAGAGTTTAAACCACCGTCCTTAAAAGGGTTAAACCATCATCTTGAAAGAGGTTAAACCATCGTCCTCAAAAGGGTTAAACCACCATCTACAAGGAGTTAAACCATCGGTAACGTCTGTAAAGAAAAACAGTGACCTTTAACTAAACTCACTCACCTGTTATATAATACACGATGGGCAGCTGGCAAGATCAGTGAGGCTTTTCTTTACTCATATTTTTCTTCCACAGTCTATTTTTGTTTTGTTTTCTTTTGTTTTTAGATAGACTGTAATAGCCTGCCACGCCCTTGTACCTGTGACTGCTGTAGCCTGTAATAGCCTACCACGCCTTTGTATATGTGACTGCTGTATCCTGAAATCCTGTAATAACCTGCCACGCCCATTAGCTGTATCCTGCAATCCTGTAATGGCCTGCCACGCCCTTGCAGTCTCGCATGATGTAATGTAAATTAATATATAGGAACTACATAAACACAAGAGAGAGGATGAATTAAACCACTAGCCTCACCCTCTCCCCTTCCTCTCCCTCACTTCATACCCCCTCCTTCCTCTTCCTACTCCCCTTCCTCCCCTCCTCTCCCTCTTCCCTTCCTTCCTCTACCTCACCTCCTACCTCTCTCCCCTCCTTTCTCTCCTTCCCCTTCTTCCTCCCCTCTTGCCCCTCCTTCCTGCCCCTCCTTCCTCCCCTCCTGCCTCTACCTCCTCTCCCCCTACTCCTGACGTGGACATGGGTGCTCCCGTCAGAACCAGTGTACCGAGGTCATGTTGATAAGGACCCGCCACGCCCCTGTCCACCACGCCACCACACGCCTCTCTACTTAAGGGGTCTGTCTGTCTGTCTGTCTGTCTGTCTGTCTGTCTGGTGATCACCCTACCTGCCCCCCTCCCCCCCACCGACACACACACACACAACACAACACTGAATATCACAACACAACACAACACTGAACAACACAACACAACACAACACAACACAACAACAATTACAACACAACACAACACAACACAACACAGCCTAAATCAACATCATGTCCCCTTTGACCCCGTAACGTGACCTCTGAATATATAAAAAGCTGACACCATGTATGTATATTATTAGTAACACCATTTAATATCATCAATGGTTCACAGACTTTACATAGGGCAGAGTTGAGAGTATCACTGAGGCTTATAACACACTCAAGCTTATAACACACACTCAAGCTCATAACACACACTCAAGCTCATAACACACTCAGGGAAAAGGTGTTCAACGGTTATAATAACAACTCAGATAATATTGTGGTTGTTATAAATATTTCGTACTTGAATTCAGTTTAATTCTGGTTCACGTATATATGAATAATTGTAAGTCATTTAGAATTTACGTAGACAACACTATAATACTGGAATTTTTTTCCTAGAAGTTTGTGATTATAATTGACGTGTCTAAATAGGAATAGTTGATATTTTAAACACATTAACGCTTACATAATTTAGGTGTAAAGTTAAATACTGGATATTTAGCAATTAAACATGTTGATAAAAAATAGTTGTACATTTTCATATGAGGGATAATTTACGTTCAGTTTACAGGTGTTATTTAACGTATGTGAGTCAAGTACTTTACTCAGTTTGTGATTTTAACATTTTATGTAAGTTAGTATTACCTCCTGTTAACAGAGAAGCTTACTGGTGAATTTAACAAGATATTAGTGTTATGCTTTCTTTAAGTTAACCTGGATATAACTGGAGTCATAAGTCCGGGTTCATAGGAATATTTAAGTTTCTGTTGTAGTGTAAGTAATATTTCTGTCTAAGATACGGACACACACATATACACACACTTAACTAAACTGTTCTTTAACTGTTCTACTATGGATCCACAACAAGTTCAATAAGAACAAAATCTCCCATGGCTGTGAACTAAATGCATAAATGATAACTCCTAAGTCACACCCCTTACAGATCTACGTCAGGGGTTGGGAGAACACTGAACACTGATCTCTAATAAATCTAGTTAATACACTTAAATTAAACCAATATACACACAAGAAAAACTTAATTTACTTTCCTATTAAATATCCTAAATATTATACCAAACAATAATAACAAAAATATCTGTTGAGGTGAATACAGGTAAGTAAAGAAAATAATTACCCAGACAACACCACGAGAACTGGGGAAGCAACTCCAAGACACTGCAGTCGGTGTCCTGAGTAACACTGACCCACACGGCTTTTCCCAACCCGACAGGTAGATGGTGGGAGTTTAAGGTCCTCTGGTGTTCATTACCGGAACCACAGTAACTAGTCTAATGGGTGTTATGCAGAAACTAGCTAATTAGAATAAATCAATTAAATAAATGTATTTTACGTGTCATATTACTATAAAAATAATTCGAATGATTTACTTAGAATATAATATATACAATACACCTGGATTTATATGAGCTCTAATGAATTCTCCAATACCTGATTCACTGGAACTCTTCTTAAGTCCAAGTCATCTCAAATTAGGATTCATGACACACGCCCACGCACACGCACACACATCTGGCTTACAGGTGTTATGATAATTGAAGTTCAGACATATGACTTAGGGCCTTAGTGATATATGAAGCCTGTTAATATAATGTCTTAGGTGAGTGTGTTAGGTGAGTGTGTTAGGTGAGTGTGTAAGGTGAGTGTGTTAGGTGAGTGTGTGAGGTGAGTGTGTTAGGTGAGTGTGTTAGGTGAGTGTGTAAGGTGAGTGTGTTAGGTGAGTGTGTTAGGTGAGTGTGTTTGACCTTATGGCTCATGTCTTATCCTTAAATAAGAAGGTTAAGGGCTTATGATATGACGTCATCCTTTAGAGTGCGTCCACGAAACTGTATTTGGAGTGCGTAAATAAACTCTTACCTTGAGTGTATCTAAGGAATTTTAGTACAACCACAAACCTTTATATCGAGTGCATCCACGAATTCTTGAGTGCATCCACGAATTCTTGGGTGCGTCCACGAATTCTTGAGTGCATCTACTAACTCTTGAATGCCTCCACGAACTTTTGAGTGCGTCCAAGAAATCTCCCGGAGTTCATTAGTAACAGACTCAGAGGTACAGTAGTCCGTCCAATCAAGACTATAATACCTACTGTGACGTCATCTAGGAGGTCAATAGTACACTCTGTCTATATGGTCCAACTTTTTTTCATATATTTCTTTTATTTATCTTTTTTTTTTTTAGACTTTTTTTCAGATTTTTGTTTATTTAATGGAATTTAAATAGAAGGATTTTGTTTTTTGTTCTATATATTTGTTGATTTATTTGTTATTTGGTATTTTTTCATGTATTTTATTTATTTTTTCTATACGTATACAGTATTCTTTGTGTGTATATGTATATTAAGTAGATGAAATAGCTGGATATGATTAATTCCTATTAATTATGAAGTCAATGGAATCCAAACTTCTAGTTAAGAGTTTGTTGTCATCGCACACACACACACACACACACACAGAAGTAAACTAAGCCTAAAATGGAATCCTGTGTCTTTATTTGGCTTCCTTAAGATAACACTAACTGTAGCCAACACGCCATTATAGAGCTTCTTCCTGTAGTCTTCTTCTGTAATCTCCGTTAACTGTAGTACTTGTGTCTGTAGCTGTAGTGTTGTTTTATGAGATTAAATTACAAAGAGTGAATAAAACACAAATTAAATGGAACAAAACAAACAAACAACTTTTTTTTTTTGTTATTCTAAGTCAGAAAATTTCGTCTACTTTAATACAACAACAAAACAACAACAACAACAATGAATTAGAATCTTTCCAAGGAACTTAAAAAAACACAATTAGTGATTTTTCCTTTATTTTGTATAGAAAAATACACAAGTACATAATTTTAAACATTTAGTTCAGTATTACACTCAGAGACGTGACTAGATTAATTTTCTACCCCTTCTTCAGCGGCGGCGGCAGGAAGTTCAGTGTCTACCTTCTGCAGTGATCTTTTTAGGGAGGGGGGAGGAGTGGGGGGGGTAGAGGGAGGAGAGGTGGGGGGGGGGTTAGATGGGGGAAAGGTGGGGGGGTAGAGGGAGGAGAGGTTGGGGGGGGGTTAGAGGGAGGAGAGGTGGGGGGGGTTAGATGGAGGAGAGGTCGAGGGGTAGAGGGAGGAGAGGTCGAAGGGTTAGAGGGAGGAGAGGTCGAGGGGTTAGAGGGAGGAGGGAGGGAGGAGAAAAAAGGAAAAGGAGAGGAGAGGGAAGAAAAGGAAGGGAGAGGGGAGGAGGAGAAGGAGTAGAGAATAGGAAGGAAAGTGAAGGAGGGGGAGGGAAGAAGGAGGGAGAAGAAGGCAGGAGGAGGAATACTATAGGAATCAGTTGAATATTTTTAACCATAGAACGAGAATCGGCATTTGGATTTTTTTTTTTATTTATTGATATTTTTAGGAGGAGGAATAAGAGTAAGAAGAGGAGGAATAAGAGGAGGAGGATGTTGATAAATAAGAAAATGTTTGGGTTAGTAACAAAGACAGAGAGAGAGAGAGAGAGAGAGAGAGAGAGAGAGAGAGAGAAGCAAGATGACCCTCAAACAGTCGGACTCAACACCGGGGGGCAAAAGGAACCGTGTGAATGAAAGACCCAGCCAAGTCATCCTGGCGGCTCCTAAGACGTCCTTCTGCAGGGAGGTGTTAGAGGCCCTACTCCCCCGCCTCCTGACGCTAGGATAGACTCATCACAGGAGCTGGGACTGATGAAAGTGCCGGCAAATCTGAAGTGCCTGTATATCCCGAGTGCCATTTCATTAAACCTTAGAGACGAGATATTGTTTTAGTTGTTGTGTTGTGTTGTGCTCTGTTTGGGTGTGTTGTGTTTGGGTGTGTTGTGTTGTGTGTGTTGTGTTGTGTGTGTTGTTTTGTTGTATGTATGTATGTATGTATGTATGTATGTATGTATGTATGTATGCATGTATGTTGCATTAAATAAGGACATAATTGCCGGCAAAACTAAAATTGATTTTTAAAACTTAATTGGCAGTGATCTGTGTGTGTGTGTGTGTGTGTGTGTGTGTGTGTGTCACATGTTAATACGTACAGTACACGTGTTTATGTCTGTCTTTATATTTTAACCTCGTGTGCGTGTTGTGCCGGACATACATACATACACTCACCAAGTCGAAAGAAGAAAGATAAAAATGGAAAAGAGGCAAAGGAAGAGAAGAGGAAAGGAGAAGAGGCATAATTTAATAACAGATCTCTCGGGATAATTACAGCAAAAATACAAAATTACATAACATCTGTACTCATAACAAAGCCAAACACTACATAACATCTTGTACTCAAAATACAGGAATGGTCAAAATTACATAACATTTCTACCCTAAGGAAAAACAGAAAAAAAAATTCACAGACAGACAGACAGACGTATGGACCTTGTGCCTGGTCTGAAGAATCAACAAGTGTAAAATTATTCAGTTGGAGGTGAGGGAGAGAGAGGGAGAGTGTGAAGAATGTATAACTCTCTCCCTCATACACCACCACCTCACACCCTCCCTGTATAAATAACTAGTGGGGAAAAAGCGTGAGAGAGAGAGAGAGAGAGAGAGAGAGAGAGAGAGAGAGAGAGAGAGAGAGAGAGGGGTATAGTTTGATAACGACACGTACAGGTCACAGGCTTACAGAAGGGCCAGGTATATTACAGTATAATACAGGTGAATACAAATGGGTTCAATTTAGTAATCAAAATACAGGCGGGTACAGGTGATGGTTAGGCTGACTAGCTGAGATGATCGGCTGAGGTGACTGTCTGAACTGACTGACTGAGACGACTAGAGACAGTCACACTAAGAGAAGAAGGACGACAGGGAGAGAGGGAGGAAGGGAGGGTGTTGACACAGGCATCGTCTCCCTGTACCGTGACACTGAACTACGAGCTGCGGGTTTTTTCTTCCTGTTGGTGTCGTCTGTAGCTTCAACATGTCTAGTGAATACGTGTTGTTAGTGAGCAACTTGGGACAATGTTGCAGTTAGTTTAGCCGCCGGTGGCAGCTGGTGAGTGAGTGTGGCGGCGGCGGTGGCAGACCCCGCGCCGGGTGTGTATTTCAACAAAGTTATGACAGCTTCTGAGACACTCACTTCCTCGTGTAATACTGAAACACATCTCCCAAGATATATAAAACAAAAATCTGAGATTATGAAATACAATGTTATGCAATCACTGGTGACTTACAATGAACGGGACGGTTAGTACTCTGTGATAATGTCTGCGAGACGAGCCTCTAACGTCTCACTCCCTGTAGGGTGTTGAGGCTCTCGCCAGGGGAGGCTCCTGCACGACACAGGAGCCACGTACGTCCAGGTGACCTCCTGACGCAGGTAGTAAACATGGGTTACAACACTACCACGATCTATCACATCCTACCAATACATTATCCGGGAACATCTATCACTGCCTTCACTTCACAGCAACAAACAATATACTGTACTCCACATATGGACTAGACGAAACACTCCTCGGTGTTGAGGGCGGGGTCTGGCGGGGAGTCTGTCAGACCCATGTACAGGGTGTTGTTTGTGGGTTCCAGCCCTCCACCTGCGCCTCCACCAGCAGAGGTGACTGAGTGGTCATAGGACCTGCCACTGGAGCGGTCACTGGAGTGATCAGTGGAGTAGTCGCTCTGCCTCTCCCCGGCGGCGGCGCCGTGTGTCACCCGGAGACTCTTGGTGCGGCGGAAGGTGCCGATGGAAGGCTGGGTACTGGCGGGGTCCTGAGGGTCACCGTGCTCGTCCACCACCTCCTCACTAGTGGTAGGTGGACATGTCTGGCTCATTGGTCGCTTCTTCTTCCGTTTGCTGGCCTTGACAGTCCTCCTGATGGGGGCGTCAATGACGCTGTAATTGTTACTCTTGGGAGAGTGAGGTCGGGAAAAGTAGGTGGGGGGGTGGTGAGGGCTGGAGCCGGTGAAAGGCTCGAGGGAAGTGTATGTATGAAGCGACGAGTTATCGCCGTCGACGTAAGTGTAGGCGGCGTGTGAGTGATGGCGGCAGGTACACTGTGGGTCTTGACAATCTCGTCCCTGCATCACGATGTAATCACACGAAGGAGGGGAGTAACACGGCCGAGGTGGTGGCGGCGCCTTATACGTCGCCGGGGCCTCCGGCAAGTATGAAGCCCTACGGTCGATCTCCGAGGGCGTGGTGAGGCCAGTGGTGGATGTGAGGACGGAGGAGGAGGATGGGAGTGGTAGAGACGACGGGGGCACCAGGGACGGCAGCGTCGAGGACTTGTACGAGTTGTCGGACACGTACACTGGCAGGCCAGTGTAGGTCTGCCTCTGAGGCATCATTTCCGCTAACTTCTTCCAGAAGTTCTTGTCGCCCCACCGCAGCTTTGAACATTTTCTTATCACTGCCTTTAACTCGGCATCAAAAGAGGAATAGGAAACATTGTCATAATATATGGCAATAATGTTCATGTCATTCTCCTTCAACCCATCGACGTGAGCTTTCTTGAATATGGCATTTTTCCACTCGTTGTCGACGTAGTTCTTGGAGAGCACGACGATGGTTCTTCTGCTGAAGTTGAGCGACTGTGTGATGAACTCTGAGAGACGACTGTTCTCGCTGAAGTCCCTGGAGTGAAGGCAGAGTTTATAGCTGGGGCAGCTGTTCTCCAGCTTAGTCGCTATGACGTCACGCACGTAGCTGGCATCACTGGCACTGTAGCTGATGTAAGCGTCAAAAACCTTCCCGTCCTCCTCCTGGCAGTAAAGCGGAGGGCTACTCATGGCCAGCTTGTTGGCGGCAGCAGCCCTCCTTCGGGCCACCAGCATGGCCACCACCACCAACGCACTGATGAGGGCCACACCCCCACACAGGCCCCCCGCCAGGAAGGGTAACTGCCTCTGACCAAACTGGTACTGTGTGACTCTCTCTTGCCCCTTGGTGCAGGAGTACTCTGGCAACACTATACTGGGACCCACCACGCCCGACTCACTGTGCACGCAGAAGACTTCCTCGGGGTCCAGCAGGAGGTACGGCTGCAGGGTCTCCCACTCCCTCAGAGACTCAACAAACTGACAGTCACAGTCCCAGGGGTTGTTGGCCAGAGAGACGCTGGTTAAATAGCGGTTGTTACTCAGGAGCCAAACAGGGAAGTCTATGATAAAGTTGTTATCTAGTCTCAAAACCTCTAAGCTCTTCAGGCTCAGGAAGGTGGCGTTGTTGACAAAAGAGAGGCGGTTATTTTGGAGGTAAAGTTCTTTGAGACGATGAAGACCAAAGAACTCAAAACCATTTAACTGTACGATCATGTTATCCTGCAGGTGTAGTGTTCGCAGGGACGTGAGGCCGTGGAAGGTACGGTTCTGAAGTGTCTGAATCTGGGAACTATTGAGGAAGAGTTGCTGGATGCTGTGACGACCGATGAAGTGGTGGGCGTGAAGTACCTGAAGGTTGTTGCCGTCCAGGAGCACCACCGTCGCATCCATCGGTACACGGTCTGGGAGGCGGTCCAGTTGTCCCCCTGAACAGTCCACCAGGTTCATGGACCAAGTGTCATCGTGGAAGCAAGAACAAGCGTCAGGACACTTCATTTGACAGTCACAGGCTATGAAGTCACAACAGTGGCAGAGAGCGAAGCAGTGGGTAGCATAAGGGCAGAGGTAGTTCTCCGGGGACGTGTCCAAGATACGAATCGAGATGGACGTTCCTCCTCGAGAATGTGTGAGAGTACAAGTTACCTGAGCAAGATCTTCGACTCGAGGCTGAAGATAAATGACCTCGGTTGCTTCTGGGGTAGTAATGGTAGTCCCTGACGACCCGTATAGCCATTCCATCTCACAGTCACACACAAACGGGTTGCCAGTCAAGGACACCCGCGCGTTGATGTGGTTACCGATGGTGCCTCGAACACTAATAGACTTGGGGTTAAGTCTCTGTATGGCGTTCAACCGGAAGTCAATGTCTTGTAAATTTAATTTATCCCGGAATGTGTTTGGCAGAACGCGACTTATGTTATTATTGTGCAAAATAACTTTCCTGATCGTGTTGGGGAGTGAGACTTCTGTCAGTCTCGTGATGCCATTATAACTGGCGTCGAGAATTTCTAACGTCAAGACGCTCTGAACCTTGAAGAAGTTACCAAGCTGTTCAATTTTGTTATTCTTTAAATCCAGCTTAATAAGCTGCCTGGGGATGAAGGCGTAGTCAAACATACGGATGTTGTTGTAAGACAAGTCTAGACTCTCTAGGTGCTCCAGGCCGGCGAACACACCATTGATGTCGGTCAACTCGTTCCTGGCCAGCGTGAGGTGGCGCACACTGGGGACCCCGTCGAAGGATCCTTCACTCACTGCCCTTAACTGATTATCCCTCATGTCTAAAGTCTCCAGTGAAACAAGTCCAGCAAATGATCCCTGAGAGATGCCATTCATCTTATTGTAGCTCACATTAAGAGTCTCCAGGTTGCCCAGGCCGCCAAAAAGGAACGGCTGGATGCTAACGATGTCGTTCCTACTCACATCTAAAGCCTTTAAGAAGGAAAGGTTTTCTAAAGCGGTGGGAATCGCCTGCAAGTGGTTGTTTCCAAGGAACACCTCCTTCAGGTTGGAGCTGTGGTGAAGGGCGTGAGGGTGGATTTCTATGAGAGAATTGTTGGTCAAGTGGAGGAGACTCATCCCCACCAGTCCTCTCAAACCACCTTCTTTCAGGCTGAGGATCAGGTTGTGGGAGAGGTCGAGGGCGTAGAGGTTCGAGAGGGAGGTAAAGCTATCATCCTCGAGGCTCTCGATGCTGTTGTGAGAGAGGTCGAGACGCTGGAGGGAGGTCAGATCACGGAGGAGGAGTTGGGTGATGGTGGAGAGAGCGTTGTGAGACAGGTCAAGGATGACCAGCCGACGCAGACCCTTGAATAGGTCCTCGTGGCTGGTGTCCAAGTTGAGTTTATTATGTGAGAGGTCCACCACCTGTAGCCCTTGCAGGCCCTGGAGCACACCCGAATTGAGTGCACTGAGTGAGTTATTGTTGAGGTAAATCCTCTCTAAGGCTACGTTCTCAAAGAAAGTCCCGTTCTGTAGCGCGATAATATGATTATTAGATAAATAGAGCACTTGTAAGGCTGCCATTCCTCTAAAGGCTTCACTGGCTATGAGTCGGACATCATTATTACGAATATAAAGCTCCCTGAGCCCGCCCAGGGCGCGGAAACTGCGTGGAGGAAGCCGCACAAGATCATTGTGGTCCAGGATCAGTTCCTGGAGGGCGTGGCCGCACCCGTCATCTCCAGTCACTTCCTCGTTGACATTAAGAAACCCTGAAAACTGATCACTGAAACTCGTATTAGACATGTTGAGAGCCTGGGCGTCCAGCATCACCTGGTCTGAGAACCCCAGCTCCAGCACGTCCTGAAGGCGGTTATGGGAGAGGTTGAGGTGGTGGAGGGCGGCGGGACCACACAAGGCCCTGGGTGGCAGTGTCCAGATGTTGTTGTGGGCGAGGGAGACTCGCTCCAGGGGCAGCGGCAACGACCCCTCCACCACCTCCATCGCCAACGCAGCCCACTCCCCGTTGTGGGTCGTCACCTCCAGCCTCTGTAGACGACTCAGGCCGTCCAGCGACCCGGGCACCAGACTGTCCAGCTTACATCTCCTGATGGTGAGCTCCTCCAGGCCCTCCACACCCTGCAACACAAGAAACAGTCACTCGGGGCGGGGGGGGGGGGGGCACGGCCAAGACTCTGAAACGCAAGAATTACAGGAAGTACATTAGACTAATAATACTTGACAAATGTACACTTGTACTCTTGAAGAATATTAGTCTGACACACACACACACACACACACACACACACACACACGAATAAAAAGTGTCTATAAGAGAAGCCACAAGAGTTATGGTGGTGACAAGTGACACAGCGCGGGCGGCGGCGGGTGGCGGTGGGTGGTGGCTGACCACACAAAGGAAATCAATAAAATCAGAAGGAGAACTGAACTGACTTTCTGGCGATGACGAGTTGAACAAACTAAAGACGTACAAGTGTTGGTAAGACCTCCTGAGTCACATTGTCTATCTTCTTTACACATACAATACAGGTACAGTCCCCTTCACTTGTGCGTTTACAGGGGCTCGTCATATAAACATTCCACAAATCATTACATTGAGATGTTTATTTTAATATTGTTTTATTTTGATTCCACAGTATGTTTACTATTGCAAGTTTCCTTTTGTCGAATGTAAACAAACACAGGGCTGCCATACTGCACAAAATCTGTCGGACGAGCCCCTGTAAACGCATAAATGAAGGGGACTGTACATATATCGTTTGTACACAAGATCGCATTGATACTAATTCACCCCGAGAGAGAGAGAGAGAGAGAGAGAGAGAGAGAGCCATCCCTCCGTCACCTCTAATACACCACGCCATAAAACATCATCCAACTCGTCACAAACATTACAGTGTGGGTAGCAGTACAAGTCCTCATCATAACATAGGTCGTGTTCAACAACTCTTTTTTTATTTTACTCTAAGCGGAACACAAGAGCAGAGAGACATATATAGATTTTTTTTTATTTATTCCAGAACCCTAAATGATTATTGTTCGTATAATAAACGGTAACATAAAAATGGAATTAAAATATTTCCCTGTATATGTTGTGTAAATATTAAAGTTGTCTATAAAAATTTGGTCAACATGAGTAGAAATTAATTTACTATATTTTTTTTTTGGTGAGACTTGATGCCTTTTATTCCCTTGAGGTTGAGTGATGTTGAGTAAGGAGAGACAGAGAGAGAGACAGAGAGACAGAGAGAGAGAGTGAGAGATATTCAAGTAATATTTAATTAATATTGATGAACATAGGTTAATGGTATTTTCGCTCAGGTTAAGGGCACCCCCACTAGAGTAACCTAACAAATATTCGACGAATCAATTAACACTACAAAAGCTTTATCCATAATCATTAACCAAACTGTAATTTAGTTTTAGTTGTTACAATACTTAAGGCTTTTTAATATTACCTGTAATGTGTCCGTTAATTAACTGGGCCGATTTTTTTTATACATACAGAGTACTGATATTATTTACCTGTGTGTGTGTGTGTGTGTGTGTGTGTGTGTGTGTGTTTAATAAGTGCCTCCACCTGACACGGGAATCTTCTAATGTCTTCGTTAAATGTTTATTATTATTGGAACTGTGTCTTAGACGAGAGAGAGAGAGAGAGAGAGAGAGAGAGAGAGAGAGAGAGAGAGAGAGAGAGAGAGAGAGAGATGACAAAGACTATAAGACATAGAGACCGAAAGAACTATGGAAAATATAAAACAAATAAGAGAATATAAGATAGAAGTAGAGAGTTAGAAAAAGAAAAAAAGAAAGAAAGACAGAAAAATGAAAAAGATGTCGTTCCTTTTCTGACATCGACCGGGGGATCAAATTTTCAGGTGAGCCAAGACAGGTGTTCCTCTCCTCACCTCTCACCCCCTCCCTTCACCCTCACCCCTCACCTCTCACCCCCCCCCCTTCACCCCTCACCCCTCACCCCCTCACCCTCCCTTCTACTCGTCAAAAATCTTGAAGTTTACAGGATATCAGGAACGAGGTTGAGACTTTCTGGGAATATCGTCAGTATTTATTATTAGAAACGAAAGTAATATTTTATGATGGTGGTAGTTGTAGTGGTGGTGGTGGTGGTGGTGGTGGTGGTGGTGGTGGTAGTAATAGTAGTGGTGGTGGTGGTGGTGGTGCTAGTAGTAGTAGTAGTGGTAATAATAATAATAATAATAATAATAATAATAATAATAATAATAATAATAATAATCTCCTTTCCCAGTTGATCATTATTCCTCCCTGGTTTATAGAGTCAATTTACCTGAGATATATAATACACAATTAAAAGTTTTGTGGGATATTTTAACAAGTTGGATCATTACGAAGGACTGGCGAACTACCCCAGCTCAAAGGACGACTGGTGGTGACGTTGATGATGAAGAGAAAATGTCCTAACTAACGAATACACACACACACACACACACACACACACGCACACACACACACACACCGTATAAAAATGCTGGTCTTGCCTCACAGCTAAACACCGTCCAAACTTCTCACGCCGAGTTATTACACCTGCATTGAAGACTCTTAGTATCAATGAAGTCTGACTACTCACACTGAAAGGGACAATCTTAGCTCTCATCACCGCTTATTAACTTCTATACAAGATCTTTCAGTATGTTGGTGTACACTGGGGTTTGTAATATACACATATATGTATACACTCAAACACACACATATATGTATACACTCATACACACATATATGTATACACTTACACAAACACCTCTACACCCACTACCTTCCTCATCCACTCCCACACACACACACACCATGTCGCCCACTCCCACACACACACCATGTCGCCCACACTCCCACACACACACCATGTCGCCCACACCCCCACACACACCATGTCACCCCACACTCCCACACACACACCATGTCGCCCATACCCCCACACACACCATGTCACCCCACACTCCCACACACACACCATGTCGCCCATACCCCCACACACACCATATCGCCCACACCCCCCACACCCCCACACACCCCTCCACACACCCACACTACCAGACTCGGGCCAATTCTCCTCGCCTGCTGTATTGTAATTAGGTTTTAAAGGAACGCTTCATGGTCGACGTCGCCAGGAATTAGCATGTAAAAGGTGCCATAAAGCCTACATTAAATTGTTCATTGATAAACTTTTACCGCCAAATGTTGTAGCTTCAAAACCCGCCAAAACCTGATGGTATTGACATAAAAACGCGCGCGTGTGTGTGTGTGTGTGTGTGTGTGTGTGTGTGTCTGTGTTATCATAATAGTAAAAGTTTCGTGATGTTTTTTTTATGTTTGGCAAGAATTTGTGTGTGTTTTTTTTTGTATTTCATTGGTGTTTTATTGTTGTTTTTTTTTTTTTTTTTTTTTTTATTGTTTGGTGTTTGTGTTTAGGTGAGAGGATTTTAATGGTTTGTTTATTGTTTGTAAATGGATTGTATGTGTTTATTTCTGTCTGATTGTATCTCTCTCTCTCTCTCTCTCTCTCTCTCTCTCTCTCTCTCTCTCACACACACACCTGGAAACACACCACAGATATCGGACAGCAGCTTGATAGTGAAGGAGAGATCAATAGTGAAGTGAGACACCGGACGTAGAGTGTCCCTGGTGACTCACTGATGATGGAGAGAGAGAGAGAGAGAGAGAGAGAGAGAGAGAGAGAGAGAGAGAGAGAGACCCTTGAAGGTTAAGAGGTGGGGGGGGGGGAGAGTGGACAGGACCTATTACAGTAAATCTACATGACAAAAAATTTAAAAGCCAATTTCATATGAAGAGTAAGACCAACACCATAAGTACTCTCTCTCTCTCCCTCTCTCTCTCTCTCTCTCTCTCTCGTTCTATCTATTTATATATCACGCATATATTTTCTCCTTCCATGTTGAGATAAAAAAAGAGAGAGAGAGAGAGAGAGAGAGAGAGAGAGAGAGAGAGAGAGAGAGAGAGGTGTGTTGGCGGGAGGAAAAGAAAAAAATGTTGCTATCTATATTACGAAAGGAAGAAAGAAGAGAGTGTCTATGTTAGGAAGGAGGGAGAAGTGAGTAAAGGAGATGATAGGGTAAGAAGGAAGAAGAGAGATAGAGAGATAGTGAAAGACAGACAGGGAGAACAATTAAGATAGATGGATGGATGGAAAAAATAAATAACAACATATTAAGTCAATTTACTAAGTCAGTTCAACATCATCAGAGGTTCAGTGAGTCAGTTTCAATAAGTTAGTTTACTTAGACAAAGAAGTCAGTCAGGTCTTAAGGGTGCTGAACTGACCTGGAAAAAAAATATATATAAAAAAGATGAATAAATAGGGATAAAAATAAAGTATGTTTTATTTTTATGTGACGTGGGGGAGACAGGCAGACAGACAGACAGACAGACAGAAACAGACAGACCGACAGAGACAAGGAGACAGAGTGAGTGAGAGAGAGTTAGACAGAAAAACGAATATAAAAACAGACATACAGACGAAACACAGACAGATAAACATAAAAACAGACAGATATAGAGACAGGCAAACAGAGAGACGGGCAAACAGGCAGAAGAAGCGACGAACATATAAAGAAAGAGACAGAGAAACAGGCAGACAGACAAAGAGAGAAACAGACAGGTAAAGAAAATGAGAAAATAATTCAAAGAAAGACAACGAGAAGAGAAAAATGGAAGAGAGAGAGAGAAGGAAGGAAACGAAAAGGGAAAAGAAAGAATATGGAAGAGGGACACAGAGAGATAGAGAGAGAGGGAAAGAGAGAAAGAAATGAAAGAAACAAAATGAAAGAGATTGACGGAGAGGATGGAATGGAGAAGAAGAAGAAGAAAAAATAAAAGAAACAGAATCCATATGAAAGAAGGATGGATAGAGGCGAAAAAGAAAATGAAAGAAAGAAAGAAAGAAAGAAAGAAAGAAAGAAAGAAAGAAAACATACTAACGAGGCATCATTTCATTCCCTTTTGTAACAAGACACAAAAAAATATCAACTAAATATTTACATTTATTTTCTGAACAACAAACAAAAAAAAACAACAACAAATACTCGGTCGCAGGAAATAATTAGAAGAGAAGAAACAAAAATAGGAAGAGAGAGAGAGAGAGAGAGAGAGAGGAATAATTTTGTGGATGGATGGATGGATGGATGGATGGATGGATGGCTTTCTGAGTTCCTACATAAGCTGAGGTCATGACGTAGGTAGGAGACACAAGGTTGAGAGAGGAGAGGAAAGTGGGGGGTGGGGGGTGAGGAGAGGGGGAGGGGGGTGGGGGGTGAGGAGGCGGAGGGAGGGTGGGGGTGAGGAGGGGGGATGAGGGGGGGGTTCGTACCAAGGGTAATAGGTAGAAGAGGGATAAAAGAGAGAGAGAGGGGGGGGGGAGAAAGCTTAATCCAAGGGGTAATTTGAGGAGAGGTGGTAGATGCGAGTGAGTAAGGAGGGGGGAGTGAGGGGGATATGAGGGGGATATGAGGGGGATATGAGGGGTTGTAGGGGTAGTAAGGGGAAGTAGGAAGCAAAGTGGATGATAAAAGGGGATAATAATGATACGAGGCAGTAAAGAAAGAAGAGAGAGAGAGAGAGAGAGAGAGAGAGAGAGAGAGAGAGAGAGAGAGAGAGAGAGAGAGAGAGAGAGAGAGAGGAACATAAGGACAGAAACAGGGAGAGATAGAGAGAGAGAAAAAAGAGAAAGAAGAGAAGAGAAGAGAGAGGAATAATGGAATTGGCTGATCTCCAGGGAAAATTGCAGGTGTGTGTGTGTGTGTGTCACGGCCTGGGTGGATGGACAGAGGATATCGAGGCGATTAACTGTCTGGTCCAGGTAGGATAGAGGGTAGTGAGGGAGAGGAGAAAGGGAAGAAGGACAAGAGGAAGGAAGGGAAGAAGAGGAAGGAAGGAAGGAAAGGGAAGACGAGAGGAAGGAAGGAAGGAAAAGGAAGACGAGAGGAAGGAAGGGAGGAAAGGGAAGAGTGATAGGGGAAGGAAGAGGAGAAGACGAAGACGAAGGAAGGAGAAGGAAGAGGAGAAAGGGAAGATGGAAAGGAGGAAGATGGCAAAAGGAAGACGAGGAAGGAGGAAGACATAATAGCTCGGTCAAGAAATAGATTGAAGGATATTAAGTAAAGTAGTGGGGAAAGGGAGAGGAAAATAATAACGTAATGAAGAAAGAAAGAAAGAATTGATAGATGAAAGAAAACGAGAGAAGGGAAAGTAAAGAAAATGGAAGGGATAACTTTGTTCTTTTTCCCCGTCAGTGTTACCAATCTGTCCCCGTCAGTGTTACCAATCTGTCCCCGTCAGTGCTACCAATCTGTCCCCGTCAGTGTTACCAATCTTTTACTGTCAGTGTTGCCAAAATCTCTCATCATGAATATTTATAATAATGTGTTGTATCGAGGTCACTTTCTTTCATCCAGAGCGTCGTGCAATATTCGGTAGCCGTGTAAGTCAGCCCAGAACCCACTAAGCCCACCCCAGAACGCACCAAGCCCACTCCAGAACCCACCAAGCCCACCCTAGGAGCGACCATACCCATCCCAAGACCCACTGAACCCACTCAGCCCACCCTAGGAGCGACCATACCCATCCCAAGACCCACTGAACCCATCTAGCCCACCCCAGGACTCACTGAACCCACCCAGCCCACCCCAGGCATTTAAGGATCAGGTCCAGGGCAGCTGTCACTAACGAAGGGGGAGAGTGCAGAGGGACTTAAGTGCTGGTGATATGATGACCTGGTGACTTAGGCTCCACCGTCATTATCATCGTCATTATTATTGTCATTATCATCGTCATTATCATCGTCATTATCATCGTCATTATCACTGCCATAACCACTGTCATTATCATTGTTATTTTTCGTCGTCAATAGAATTAGCATTTTCATCGCTACGATTTTGACCACTGACATTACCACTGTCATCAATCTCATTACCACTATCAACACCACTGTCAATATCACTGTCACCACCACTGTCACCACCACTGTCAATATAAATGTCATTACTACTGTCATTACGGCTGTTTCGTAATTAGGCCGTCACTGGTTGAGATGGTCCAGTCTTTGCCATCGTTCTTTTAATTACTCGACTGTCTGTGTTTCTTAGGAGGGAGGGAAGGAAGGAGGGAGAGGAGATGAGGTAGGGAAGGAAAGAGGGAGAGGAGATGAGGGGTAAAGGAGAGGGAAGGGGAGGGAAAGAAGGAAGGAGAGGAGAAGAAGTGAGGTAAGGGAGGGAAGGAGGGGAGAGGAGGTGAGGGGTAAAGGAGAGGGAAGGGGAGGGAAAGAAGGAAGGAGAGGAGAAGAAGTGAGGTAAGGGAGGGAAGGAGGGGAGAGGTAAGGCAGGGAAGGAAGGAGGGGAGAGGAGGTGAGGAAGGGAAGGAAGGAGGGGAGAGGAGACGAGGGAGGGAATGAAGGAGGGGAGAGGAGGCGAGGGAGAGATGGAAGGAGGGAAAAAGAGGAGGGAGGGAAAGGAGATGAAATAAGAAGAAGAGAGAAGGAGAGGGAGTAGAAGAAGGGCGAGAGGAAGAAGAAGAAAGAGAGACAGAGAGAAGGAGTAAGAAAGTGAAAGGAAGTAGGGAGAGAAGGTGCAAGAGGGAGGGAAGAACTTGCTGTTGTTGTTGTTATTGTTGTTGTTGTTATTGTTGTTGTTGTTATTGTTGTTGTTGTTGTTATAATGTTACTACTACGCTCCTACAACGAAGGTCATTAAGGGCGTAAAGGTTAGTATACGCCATTAAGAAAATTATAAACTAAAACTTTGCGTAAATAAGGAAGAAAGAGATATAACGAAGAGGAAGAAGAGAGAGATAGGATGATAGGATGTAGGAGGAGGAGGAGTAGAGGAAAGAGGAAAATAAAACGAAGAAATAGATATTGAGAAAAAAAAACTCCCTCTTGTATGATAAACAATATATACATCAGTCAAGTCAGGAAAGGTTGTTAGGAAGGATAATGAGGTAAAATTAAAAAAAAGACAAAATTAAAAATACCCCAAAAATAGCAAAATACCAAAATAAAAATAGATTGAGGAATAGATGGAAAATAGAAAAAAAATGATGTAAACAATGAATAAAAGGAAAATGAATAAAAATAAGAAATAATAACAAACAAAAGTAATTAATAAAAGCCCCCAAAAAAATCACAAAGAAAAAATATAAAAAAAAACGAAAAACAAAAACGCAAAGGCAATAAAAGCGAAAAACAGAAAGAAAAAAACGAAACAAAAAAATCCCAATAATAAAGAAGAAATAGGAATAATAATGAAAAGAGGGAAATAACAGGACAACGACTTAGGGGGAAAAGTGTGGCTGTGAGGGAATCTTGTATTTTGTAATTAAGTCTGCCATACCGGGGAACTTTTGTGTGGTGGGGGAATTTTATTTTTTTCTATTTTTTTTTTTTAGACGACGATGATGATGATAACAATTTAAGGTCTCTCTCTCTCTCTCTCTCTCTCTCTCTCTCTCTCTCTCTCTCTCTCTGTCTTAGGGGTCATTAATGTAGTGGTGATTGGAGTGGTAGGTGATGTAGTGTAGTATAGTGTAGTGTGGTATGGTGTGGTGTGGTGTACAAGGGAATAGGTCTGGTCTTTCGTTATTCACACTTGACTGAATCATTTCCTCGACAAGGTTCGGGTTATAAACATTTCTCTATGTTACTGAAAGATTTATTGAGAGAAGGAGGCGGGAGACCTTTCTTCTGGCATTTTCTCCTATGCACACTCACACACACACACACATTCTCCACTTTTGTGTCTTATAATAAACACACACACACACACACACCTACACACACACACACACACCCACACACACACACACACACACACACACAACTAATGGTCCTCTACACAGGCTGGGATTACCTCAATCCTTCCCGGTCACGTCCGCTGTAGGCGAATCCGGTCAGAAAATCCGGTTATTTCCCCGTAAAGCGACCGGTTAGGGAAACAAGAGGTGGTAGAGAGGGGGTGTAAATAGCGGTTACGGGAAATAGGGGATAAAGTACAGGAAAATGGTAGGATTGATGAAAGTGGTGGTGAGTGGAAGAAGAGAAGAAAGTAGTAAGAAGGATAGATAAAGATGAGAGAGAGAGAGAGAGAGAGAGAGAGAGAGAGAGAGAGAGAGAGAGAGAGAGAGGTGACGAGTACCCTGTAATCACCTGCGACTCTCATAAAATCCACTCAATGGATTCAGATTGGATTTCTCGTTCTTTATTGCATCCGGAGAGCTTACGCGAACGCCTGTAATTGTTGACGTCACTCTTACTTATAGAAAACGACTTACTGACTCGTAAATCATGTCAGTTTGCCACATGTACACACACAGACACACACATACAAGCACATACACATACACACACGTACACAGATAGGTACCAATACGCGTATACGCATATTCATAAACACAATCATATAGACACACACACACACACACACACACACACAGGGGACTTGTTGTCACGCGGACTAAAGAAAACGTTTTAAAACAATTTCAACATTTTTTGTTTAGTATTTGTACGTTAAAACACTTGACAATGTTAATTAAAGCTCTTCAGGTGTTTGAGAAATATTAAAAAAAAGCTTAATAAATGTTAAAAAAAAATATCCATAAATGTTAGTGAAATACCGGAATTTATATACAACTTTACTGACTTGGAAGTAAGAAAACCTTTTGACAACATTGAGATAAAATGAGTTCTTTAAGACTGTTTTCAGGTGGCTGGGGTGGGGTGGGGTGGGGTGGGGTGGGGTGGGGTAGGGTTGGGGTGGGGTGGGGTGGAGTGGGAGGTCAACAAGGTGAGAATGACGAACTGTTGAAGTGTGGTGAGAGAAACGAGTGAATGAGAGGTGTGAATGAGTGGGAAGGTGAGAGGTGTGAGCGAGAGGTGTGAATGAGTGGGATGGTGAGAGGTGTGAGCTAGAGAAACGAGTGAGAGATGTAGTGATTAAGAGGTGAGGCGTGACAGGTGAGTGTAGACGCTGGTTGGTGTGTTGAGAACTGTGGGTGAGAGGAATGAATGAGTGAGGGTGTTTTCAGGTGTAAATGAGTGGTGTGGTGAGAGGTGGTGGGTGTGGCAGGAATGAATGAGAGGTGTGGACGACAGGTGAGGGTATAAACGCTGGGGTGGGTGGGAGTGGGTGGATGGGGAGGTGTGGCCCAGGTATCCTCTCTTAATGATTGCTTTTAATGTCTCTGAAGGTCCGGTAATGAGATTCTGGCTATTGAAAGTGTAGGTCGCGGGGAGCTGAGGTGGAGGGTGGGTGGGGGGTGTGGCGGGATGTGGGGGGGTGTGTGGTGGGGTGTGGGGATGTGTGGCGGGGTGTGGGGGGTGTGGCGGGGTGTGGGGGTGTGGGGCGGGGTGTGGGGGGTGTGGGGGGGTGTGGGGGGTGTGGGGCGGGGTGTGGGGGGTGTGGCGGGGTGTGGGGGGGTGTTTCTTGTGGTTATGGAGGCTGGAGAGAGAGAGAGAGAGAGAGAGAGAGAGAGAGAGAGAGAGAGAGAGAGAGAGAGAGAGAGAGGACCTAGGGAGTTTTTTGGTGATTGGGGAGAGGAAAGGGAGAGAGATGGGGAGGAACCTGGGGAGTTTAATTCTGTGTGTGGATCAATTTCGTTCATTTCAGCTCTTCTTGATAACCTGAATATATAATTTAGATTCGATTACTGTCTAATAATTCGTACGTCATAGAGTGCAATACTTAATAAAAGCATTTAATCGTCTTGTCTGTCTGTCTGTCCTCAGTTTTCTGTTAACAATCATGACAGAGATTTTCCCATCAAACACACACACACACACACACACACACACACACACACACACACACACACACACACAGCCATCATTTCTCATCCCTCATTAAAATCTGCTTTCTCAAATATTTGGAATTTCTCAACCATCATCCATTTCACACGACTCATCAAAAAAAAAAAAATACACAAACGGAATCATTCTCTTTCTTTCTCTCTCTCTCTCTTTCTTTCTCTCTCTCTCTCTTTCTTTCATTATTTCTTTTATCTGGTGAAACTAACAAGATGTATTGAATGGATATCTGGGAAGGGTATTCTTACGCTTTTCTCACCCCGTGCGTCAATAATAACACGTCAACGTTAATAAAACAGGTGTGTGTGTGTGTGTGTGTGTGTGTGTGTGTGTGTGTGTGTGTGTGTGTGCGTGTGTGTGTGTGTGTGTGTTTACTGCGACATATAACAGTAGATGACTTAAATGATTTCCTCGTGTCAACCCTAATTAATGATATTTTACCTGTTACCACTGATCTCTCTCTCTCTCTCTCTCTCTCTCTCTCTCTCTCTCTCTCTCTCTCTCCCAAACATCAACTCTGGATTATAAATATATACATCCATTATTACCCACACACACACACACACACACACACACAGAAATATATTGGATAATATATAAGATTTTGAATATTTTTTTTATGGCGAGAGAGAGAGAGAGAGAGAGAGAGAGAGAGAGAGAGAGAGAGAGAGAGAGTATGTGTGAATGAGTGAGTGAGTGAGGGAGGAGGAGAGAAAGAAAGAGAGGGAAAAATATAGATAAATATATATAGAGAGAGAAAGAGGTAAATAAGAAGAAAGACGCACAAACAGACAGACAAAAACACACACAACTTTAGGAATTGTATTACGGTGTGAGAGACGTTGTGTTGATTGAAGGGGGGAGGGGCGGAGGGGCGGGGGGTGAGGGGGTAAGGGGGCGGGGGGGTGAGGGGGTGAGGGGGTGAAGGGGGAGGGGATGAGTTGATGGGACTCGTGAAAACTTTATGTTGGCCATCACCCCTCCTAACAGCGCCCATCACCCCTCCTAGCAGCGCCCATCACCCCTCCTAACAGCGCCCATCACCCCTCCTAACAGCGCCCATCACCCCTCCTAGCAGCGCCCATCACCCATCCTAGCAGCGCCCATCACCCCTCCTAGCAGCGCCCATCACCCCTCCTAGCAGCGCCCATCACCCCTCCTAGCAGCGCCCATCACCCCTCCTAGCAGCGCCCATCACCCCTCCTAGCAGCTCCCATCACCACGTAATAACGCCAATTACAACCCTAGCAACGCCCATTGCCCCCTAGCAACGCCCATTACCTACTATCAACGCCCATCACTCCCTATCAACGCTCATCAACCCTAACATCGCCCTTCACCGATTACCAAGGCCCACTACCCTCCAGCAACGCCTATCACCCCCTAGCAACGCCCATCACCCCCTAGCAACGCCCATCACCCCCTAGCAACGCCCATCACCGGTTTTTGTCTTCATCTTGCTCCTCCAAAGTTTTTCTCAACCCATTAAACTCTCTCTCTCTCTCTCTCTCTCTCTTCTCTCTCTCTCTCTCTCTCTCTCTCTCTCTCTCTCTCTCTCTCTTCTCTCTCTCTCTCTCTCTCTCTCTCTCTCTCTTCGATCTCTTCTCCCTCTTCCAGAATGGTATAATTTTTTCCCCGTCCTCTCTACTTTCTTCCCACATTACCAAACACTTTCTTCCCTCGTTTCTAACCATATTTTCCCCTTTCATTCTCACTAACAATCACCATTTCTCCCTCACTCCTACTAACTTTTTGCCCTTTATTCTACTTTCTTCCCGGACTAGCCAACTACTTTCTGCCCCTCCTGAGAATCTTCTTTTCCTCTACCCTCACACAGATAGTTTCCTCCCTAAAGGGCTTCGTCTACTCGTAATTAGATTTTTGGGAATGTAGGAAAGGAAGGAAGAGAAGAGAAAAATTCCCATTCCAGCTCTTAAAATTCCCATTCCAAGTCCTAGTTTAGAGAATTCATTCCAAAACCAAATAAAGAGTTTAGAGAGAATAAAGTTGTCTTTGTTTCTTTATTTATTTATTTATTTACTTTTGTTTTTGTTGAATGTTTTTGGAGTAGAGTAATAAGGACTAAATAAAACACTATGAAGAAATAATTGAATAAAGGGGAAGAAGAAGAAGAAAGGAAGAGAACAATAATATAATTTTCTGAGTTAATAGATTTGTGTACATAAATAAAAGTAAAAATAATAGAATAAGAAGAATGTCGATGTACAAATAAATATGAAGGGATAGACTATAGGCAGAGGAGAGGGCTGAGCCAGGTACCCCCCCCTACCCCACTGACACATGTTATCCAATTTACCTGTGTAATTCATCCGTGAACTGGTGTAAAAAAAAAAAATTACTTGATTCCTACTGTCTGTCTGTCTGTCTGTATTGCCTGTCTGTCTGTCTGTCTGTCTGTCTCTCTGTCTGTCTGTCTGTCTGTACTGCCTGTCTGTCTGTCTGTCTGTCTGTCTGTCTGTCTGTCTGTCTCAGTGCTTCCCCCTCATACATTTTCCCTCTCTTCTCATCCCTCTTCCTTTCCCTCTCCCAATCCCCCCCTTCCCTCACTCTCCTTCCCGTCTCATCCCCTTTCCTCTCCCTTCATTCTCAACCCCTTCCTCTCCCCTCCCTCACCTCTCCCCTCCCTCACCTCTCACCCCTTCCTCTCCCCCTCCCTCACCCCTTCCTCTCCCCCCTCCCGGTCTGTCTTTCTGGTGCACAATATGTGTTACCAATTTCGCTTAATCTGCCTACTATTAACTAAGAATGTACTGAGGGAGGGGAGAGGGTGTAAGGGGTGAGGGGGTGTAAGGGGTGGGGGGAGAGGGTGTAAGGGGTGAGGGGAGAGGGTGTCAGGTGTAAGGGGATGACGTAGGAGTGTGTGAGGTGAAGTCAGGGCTGGGTTGGAGGGGGGTGAGGGCTGGGTTGGGGGGAGTGAGGGCTGGAGTGAGGGGCAGTGAGGAGGGAGCTGGAGAAGGCTAACGGGATTTCATGTTTATTCATCTGGTAAATAATTTGGTGTTAGCAACGCAAATTGTGTCCCTCTTTTTTTTTTGTATTTTTTTTTTGTATTTTTTTTTTTTTACTTTTTTCTTTCCCGTCGACGTGTCAATCTAAAAGAGTTGTGGAGTTATACCACATTCCTCTGTGGCAGCGGTAACGTGACCAGAAAAATATGAAATTGTTGTAAGACCGGGAGAAAAAAATATGTAGCCTACAGTGTGATGTATATATGTAAAACCTCACTAGCCAAAGACCTCGAGCCACTGCACCATAAAGACTCTTAAATGCTAACTGAGACTCTGTTAGTAAGCTTCTCTGGTCTTTTGGGCTTATTCAGCATCAAGAGCCTCAACTTAGGGTCAACCCGAGGCACTTATGTACAGCAGTTCAAGGCTCTCAATATATTTCACAAGTCCATGCACGCGAACCTCAATAAATAGATAGATAGATAGATAAAAACAAATAATTCGTCATCAACAGAAACAAATTTAACCTCCCAGGGGAATTAACCATCCGTATTGAAGATTTTAGGAGGCTAAATACTGGTTAAGGTGAATCATTAACCAGTACTCACCTCACGTTGACTCACCTGGCGGGGATAATGCCGTCACACAGAGGAATCAAAGGTGTTAATGTTACTGTATGGAGATGGTTAGGTTAGGTTACGTTAGGTTAGGTTAAGTACGTTTAAGTTAGGTTAGGTTAAGTACTATACCACTACAACACTGGAAGACAGACAGACAGACAGACAGACATATACCACTGCATCACCTCCACAGCTGAGAATAAATATGTCTACGTACATGACCCAGTGATCCAATGACCTTGACCTTTGACCATTTAATATATTCAAGGTGTGCCCAGGTAACTCTCCATAATAAAAAAAGGAACTTGGTCCATGTAACAGATATGAAGGTGTAATGTTCGTGAGGTGAGGTGGCTGGGTGGATACAACGCTCTCTTCCTAGTCCTAAAGTTCCCTAGTTCGACCCTTAATCCACCCAGATGTGATAAGCAACTAACTTTGTCATTGAGGAAGTGAATCCGATCAGGTTCAGTACCGATGGTTTTAATTTGTTCAATGTGGGATCCAGTTTAATTTTGTTATGATATTAACAAGCTAAATGGAGAGGTAGACAGGCAGATAGACAGACGATAAAACAAAGAGACAGGGAAATAGACAGACAAACTGGCAAATTGACTCCACCAAATGCAATGACAGTCGAGCTTGACAGGAAATATTCACCCAAATATTATGATTAAATTAGAACAATGTTTCTCTCTCATATGTGTTTACCTTTTTATATTCATAGTCATTGTTTCCTACAGAGTACTACTACTACTACTACTACTACTACTACTACTACTACTGCTACTACTACTGCTACTACTACTACTAATAATAATAATAACAACAACAGCAATAAATAAATAAATAAACAAAAATAATAAAACACGTAAGCAACATGTAATGGTATAGCCTTTGTGTACAGTATAGCCTTTGTGTACAGTATAGCCTTTGTGTACAGTATAGCCTTTGTGTACAGTATAGCCTTTGTGTACAGTATAGCCTTTGTGTACAGTATATTATAATCTCTAGTTCAATATTAATGTTGTTGATGCAGCGGCGTGATGTAATAAAGTTTGGCAGTTCATTATAGTAATGTCCTGAGACGGTGTTTATGGCGTAGTCTTCATTGTATTGTGTTAAGGCTGTGTTATGGAGAGGGAGGGAGGTAGGGAGGGGGTGGGTGGGGTAGGGTGGGAGGAGGGAGGTGGGAGAGGAGTGGGTGGTGGGTGAGGAAGAGAATGGGTGGTGGGTGGAGAATGAGTGGATGAGAGAGGGGAGGTGAAAAACGATAAATAAAGGAAAATATAAGAAGAAAGACAACAATAAAAATAACACAAAATCCGATCCAAAGTTTTTTAAATTTATACAAAAAAGATAAATAGAAAAAGTCACACAGCTAAAAACACGAAAAAAAAATAAAAAATAAAAATATAATAAGAATAAAGAGAAATAAAGAAGAAAGAAGAAGAAAATTTGGTAAATCCCCCCCCCCTCCCCCAGGTAAAATTTGCATATATGAGAATTCTATTTATTTATGTAAAAGGAAAATTCTTTGATATTCTCAGCCTTCATTAAACTCATTCTAAAAGGCTCAGAGTTACAACTTTATGTATAAAATATATATATAGTTTACTGGCATAGCAAAGTGAGCTTATATAATGATGATGATGATGATGATGACTCATGATGATGTATGATGATGATAAAATAATAATAATAATTCCTTTACTCTTTTCTGATTATACTGCAGAAAGCTGAAATCAAGAACACACACACACACACACACACACACACACACACATAAATACCTCTTTGTGTGGGTGTATGAGTATGCGAGTGTGTATGAGTAACTGTGTGCGTGTTATGTGTGCGTGTGTGCGTGGATACCTCTTTGTGTGAGCGTGTACGTGTGAGATATGTGTGTGTTTGTGTTGGTGAGATATGCATTGTGTACTTGTATTAATATGTAAATATATTGGCATGTTTGGGTTTTACCACGAATTCCAGATCGTGGCGGATGTCCAATGTGTCCCAGGGTGGTGTGGTGTGGTAGTGGTGTGGTAGTGGTGTGGTGTGGTAGTGGTGTGGTAGTAGTGTGGTGTGGTAGTGGTGTGGTAGTGGTGTGGTGTGGTAGTGGTGTGGTAGTGGTAGTGGTGTGGTGTGGTAGTGGTGTGATAGTGGTAGTGGTGTAGTGTGGTGTGGTAGTGGTAGTGGTGTGGTGTGGTAGTGGTGTGGTGTGTGGTAGTGGTGTGGTGTGGTGTGGTAGTGGTGTGGTGTGGTGTGTGGTAGTGGTGTGGTGTGGTGTGGTAGTGGTGTGGTGTGGTGTGGTGTGTGGTAGTGGTGTGGTGTGGTAGCGGTGTGGTGTGGTGCAGTAGTGTGGTGTGGTAGTGGTATGTTGTGGTGTGGTAGTGGTAGTGGTGTGTTAGTGGTGTGGTGTGGTAGTGGTGTGGTAGTGGTGTGGTGTGGTGTGTGGTAGTGGTGTGGTGTGGTGTGTTGTGGTAGTGGTGTGGTGTGGTAGTGGTAGTGGTGTGTTGTGGTGTGGTGTGGTGTGGTGTGGTGTGGTAGTGGTGTGGTGTGGTGTGGTAGTGGTGTGGTGTGGTAGTGGTGTGGTGTGGTGTGGTAGTGGTGTGGTAGTGGTGTGGTGTGGTAGTGGTGTGGTGTGGTGTGGTGTGGTGTGGTAGTGGTGTGGTGTGGTGTGGTAGTGGTGTGGTGTGGTAGTGGTGTGGTGTGGTGTGGTAGTGGTGTGGTAGTGGTGTGGTGTGGTAGTGGTGTGGTGTGGTGTGGTAGTGGTGTGGTAGTGGTGTGGTGTGTTGTGGTGTGGTGTGGTAGTGGTGTGGTGTGGCAGTGGTGTGGTGTGGTAGTGGTGTGGTGTGGTGTGGTGTGGTAGTGGTAGTGGTGTGGTGTGGTGTGGTAGTGGTGTGTTGTGGTGTGGTAGTGGTGTGGTGTGGTGTGGCAGTGGTGTGGTGTGGTAGTGGTGTGGTGTGGTGTGGTGTGGTAGGGTGTGGTGTGGTGTGGTGTATTGTGCACTTAAATTTTACTCCATTTTTTGTAGTATATTTATCTATTTATTTATTTTATTTATTTATTCATTTGGTTTTATCGGTATTGTTCTCATGTTCACACAGGCAATGTATACACCTGGATACACACACACACGCACACACACACATACACACACACACACACACACACTCATTGTCACCGGTATCGTGTACACATCGATACGCACATAACCACACACACACCTCAGAGGTATCCTGTACACATATTCCCATACCTATTTAACGCACACGCAAATATTCGCACACATAAATACGCACACAGACACACACTTCTGCGCACATATATATCGTACATATACAAATACACATACACCTTCATATGTACACGTTAAGGCACACATATATATATAATTTACTAGAATCTTCCAAGCACTTTTATCATCAGTGTGTGTGTGTGAGTGTGTGTGAGTGTGTGAGTGTGTGTGTGTGTGTGTGTGTGTGTGTGTGTGTGTGTGTGAATATAAACATACATGGAGTAGAGAACAGTGTCTTGGGGAGGATCACTGGTAGAGCAGAGGGGAGGGGAGAGGGGAGAGGGAGAGGGGAGGGGAGAGGGGAGAGGGGAGGGGGGAGAGGGGAGAGGGGAGAGGAGGCGTAAGATGGGAAGGAGTAGAGATGGGGGAAGAGCTTAGAAGAAGTAAGGAGAGAAGAAGGAAAAGAGATGAAGGAATGGGGAGGATGAGGAAGTGGAGAGAGAAGAGGATGACAAGGAAGAGAAAGGAACACGGAAGAGAAAACACAGAGGAAGAGAAGGGGAAATGGGAGAGAAGAATGTAAGAGAGGAAAGTAAAGAGAGAGAGAGAGAGAGAGAGAGAGAGAGAGAGAGAGAGAGAGAGAGAGAGAGAGAGAGAGGTCATGGAATAGCGGAATGGGAAAGGAAAGAGGAATAGGAGTGATGAAAGAGAAGATATGAGATAGATCAAAACCGATTAACCTTACATGTTAGATAAGGCTTCACTAATCTGCCTCTGTTATCATTGAAAGAAATAATTAATGTAACTTAGGGCCTTCACGTAATTGCAATAACACACACACACACACACACACACACACACACACACACACACACACACGTACCGTACTATACAGGGGGGGGGGGGATATACCTGTACTGTATGCATGTCTGTGTGTCATTAGGGAAAATACTTGAACGAGCGGGTAGACCTCTAGCCTTCGAGTGAGAGAGAGAGAGGAACGTGTTTCTCTCTCTCTCTCTCTCTCTCACCAAAAAAAAAAAAAACATTCAGACTCTTGTTTATATTTTTACCTTCCTGTGTGTGTGTGTGTGTGTGTGTGTGTGTGTGTGTGTAGACCTTCGCGTTCGAGTTTAAATATATATATATATATTTCTCTCTCCGTCGATTGCCTGGGTTTTACATCTCCCACACACACACACACACACACACACACACACACAAACAACACACACACACACACACACACACACACACACATACACAAATTCCTTCTTCTAAACTGGACAAAAGAAGTAAAATTCAGTCTTCTTTTATCTATTTATATTGATATTTATTTTTATTTTGTTGTAATTTTTTTCGTCTTGTTTACTTGGGATGAGTTGCCAGGGAGGAAGAGTTTTATAGCGAGGTGTATTTCATCCCCTGATGCTCCGTCGGGGAAGAGGGGGGAGGGGGGGGAAGAGGAGGGGGAGGGTGAGGGGTAGGGGTGGTGGAGAGGGAGAGGGAAGAGTGTGAGGAGAGGAGGGGGGCAGAGGAGGAGTTGGGTGGGCGAGGTGATGGGTCGAGGGAAGGAGAAGGGTGAAGGGGGGGAAGAGGACGAGGAAGGGGAGAAGAGGAGGGGGAGGGTGAGGGGTAGGGGTGGTGGAGAGGGAGAGGGAAGAGTGTGAGGAGAGGAGGGGGGCATAGGAGGAGTTGGGTGGGCGAGGTGATGGGTCGAGGGAAGGAGAAGGGTGAAGGGGGGGAAGAGGACGAGGAAGGGGGGAAGAGGAGGGGGAGGGTGAGGGGTAGGGGTGGTGGAGGGGGAGGGGGAGAGTGTGAGGAGAGGAGGGGGGCATAGGAGGAGTTGGGTGGGCGAGGTGATGGGTCGAGGGAAGGAGAAGGGTGAAGGGGGGGAAGAGGACGAGGAAGGGGGGAAGAGGAGGAGGAAGGGGGTAAGAGGAGGAGGAAGAGGAAGAGGAGGATGGACCCGACTCCAGGTGTGGTGAGAGATAGAAAGAGAAATAGAGATGAGGCGGAATGGGTGAGAGATATGAGGGGAAGAGTGTGTGAAAGAGAGAGATAAGAGAGAATGAGTAATAGATAGAAGGATGATAAAGGGAGTGAGAGAGAGAGAGAGAGAGAGAGAGAGAGAGAGAGAGAGAGAGAGAGAGAGAGAGAGAGAGAGAGAGAGCATCCGAAGTTGGAGAGAAAAACCAAAAAAAAAAAAGCGATAATTTTTCTTTTATTGAGTTGGTTGTGTTGGCTGCTGCACGATAATCAATAACACATAAAGTTGGTGGCTGGGAGTTACAGTCAAGTCTCAAGTGCCAATACTAGGTGAGTTTTGTGTGTGTGTGTGGGGGGGGGATCTCTCTCACCCTCCCCCTCTCACTGGATGCAGTAAGTGGATGCATGACAAGGGTAAACATGAGTGTGTTGGAAAGAGCTTGTTCCAGTGTGTGTGTGTGTGTGTGTGTGTGTCAGGAGTGTCATGCGTGTGTCAGGAGTGTCACGTGTGTGTCACCATTACCACCACCAGGGCCACCCCTCACCACCACCAGGGCCACTCCTCACCACCGCGAGCACACCTCACTACCAGGGCCACCCCTAACTACCAGGGCCACCCCTTACTATCAGGGCCACCCCTCACCACCAGGGCCAATCCTCACTACCAGGGCCACCCCTCATTATCAGGGCCACCCCTCACCACAAGGGCCACACCTCACCACCAGGGCCACCCCTCACCACCAGGGCCACCCCTCACCACCAGGGCCACCCCTCACTATCAGGGCCACCCCTCACCACCAGGGCCACCCCTCACCACCAGGGCCACCCCTCACCACCAGGGCCACCCCTCACCACAAGGGCCACCCCTCACTACCAGGGCCACACCTCACTATCAGGGCCACCCCTCACCACCAGGGCCACCCCTCACCACCAGGGCCACCCCTCACTCACATCTCTTCCTTCCTTCAATAACAAATGAAGAAGGAGGAAGTATTTTTAGTTCGATCTCGACATTTCCATATGTTGTGGTGAGAGAGGAAGGGTGGGGGTGGGGTGAGGGTGGGGGTGAGGGGGTGGAGGGGATGGAGAGGGAGGGGGGATGGAGAGGGAGGGGGGATGAGGGGGGGAGGAGGTAGCTGAATCGCTACTGAAGTCATCCCGGTCTTCTTTACTGCTTATGAAACGCCATCACTTGAGTGCTCTCAGCCACACGCTTCAGCGGAGGCAAAGCGAGAAAGTTGCATGACGGAGAGGACTCGCTCATGATAACCCCCGTGGCCCCATTCGACCATCCCTGCAGCACCTTCAGCGGTTGTAAAGTTGAGGGTTGTCACTGTTAAACTGTACCAACACCGGGCTATTACGATCCACCGTGGCCTGACTCCTACACCGCAGCGGGCCGTACACACACACACACACACACACACACACAGATATATATATATATATATATATATATTATATATATATATATATATATATATATATATATATTACTCTCGTCAACAGTTTGCCCAAAGAATTCCTCGGCTATTTATAGTGTCCGTGCGTGTTATTAATGTTGACAGCCAATACTCCACAACTTGCAGACAATAAAAACCTCTTCTCCTCAAAAAATGTTCTCCTCCACTTCAAGGACGACGTTCTAACACTCTTGGGGTTTTCACACGACAATTTGCCTACGAACTAAAAAAAATCACAATAAAATAATTTTATGTTTGCGTATGAATACAAGATAGGCAAGACGCACATTTGGCAAGGTCGGTGTGATCTAGCATCTCTGTGTACTTCTCCCCAGGTTAGGCGAGTGATTAAACCATTTCATTATGTTTACCTATATATAACTATTTGTAGATAATGTATTTATAATGTTAATGCAACAAACCCAACCTTTTTATCTCCAATAGTAAGTTTGATACGATTCATTACGTACAATTATCTCTCGTGTGGTGCAGTCAAGTGAGTGACTGGCCAGACCCCGAGCGTCTTACCTGGACCACCTGCCTAAACCAGAGTGATAATATAGTCTTTCTACTATCTCTTCTGTCACTACCTTATCCTTTCCCTCCCTCTCCCCTACCCTTCCCCACCCTTATCCTTCCCCTTATCCTACCCCCCTTAACTTCCCCCTACCCTCCCTCCTCCCCCCAAATGTCTCTTGTAAACACCTTCCTAATTTCACCATATGCTTTCTCACACTTAATTAGTTAGGTTAGGTTAGGTTAGGTTACATACCGAGAATACTTAATGAGAAAAAGAGAGAGAAGGAGAAAGAGAGATAAAAGGGAAATAGAGAGAAAGTAAAATAATCAAAGAATAAGGCAAAAAATAATCAATGAAGAGGGATAGGAATAATGTGTGTGTGTGTGTGTGTGTGTGTGTGTGTGTGTGTGTGTGTGTCCGTCGTTGCAGGATAAAGCCACCGAAGATTATTCCCCGAGTCGAGGATTTGGAAAGTTGTTAGTCTGTTTGTATTTCATTTCTCACTTTATTCTCACACCTGCAATACTCCCTCCTCCCTCCCCCCTACCTTCCTACCCCTCCCCACCTTTCCTCCATCCTCCCCCTCCCTACCCCCTACCCCCTCCTTATTCCCTTTCACCAAGAGCGACGAGGATTATGGCATTAACCTGAATTTATTATATTGCTGTTAGATCTTACTCTCTCTCTCTCTCTCTCTCTCTCTCTCTCTCTCTCTCTCTCTCTCTAATGACCCCAAGGTAAGATCACAGTATCACTAATCAATTTTCATATCGCTATTCTGGTTAGGTTAGGTTAGGTTAGGTTAGAGTGCCGTATCAGTTCAGGGGTTATAGCTAAGGCTTTGTTGTGTTCGTTGTAGTGTATAGTGTATATCATCAACCACTATCCATCAACCACCATCCTCAATCACCATCCTCAACCACCATCCATCAACCACCATCCATCAACCACTATTCGCAACCACCACCACCAACATCAACCATCATCCATCAACCACCATTTTCAACCACCACCACCATCCTCAACCACCATCCAACAACCACCATCAATCAATCACCATCCAACAACCACTATCCAACAACCACCACCCTCTACCACCACTACCACCATCCACAACCACCATCCATCAACCACTATCCATCAACCACCACCCTCCACCAACCTCACCAATATTCCTTGCACACAGGCAGTAAAATACCAATCCTATATCCCTGGTGCTCTACTCTGTATACATGTATGTATGTATGTATGCGAGTAGGTGTATGCATGTATGTATGTGTAGGTCACTCACTACATGCACGGGTAGGATGCTGTGTGTGTGTGTGTGTGTGTGTGTGTGTGTGTTAAGAGAGGCTGTATTAAAGTGTATTTACTGATGGTTGTATAAATTATTCATTGAAGGCGGTGTATATTTTAGTACAGTGAGTGTATAAATGTGTATTCATTTAGGCCAGCGTGTATAAAAATGTCTCTCTCTCTCTCTCTCTCTCTCTCTCTCTCCCTCACTCATCTCTCTCCGTCTCTCCCTAACCCCCTACCCCCTCCCCCCTCCCTCTCTTCTCCCCTCCCCACCCCCCCCCTGACAGAATACCATCGCCACCAAAGGCAATATCTACTACGCCAGGTTGAGCGAAAGTAAGACAGACTGGACGTTAGGTTGTGAGGTAATGTGACTCTCTTAATAATGGAGATGGTTTAGCGTCGAGTTGTTCCTTGGAGATGTCTTGGAGGAGGAGATGAGGAGGAGGAGATGAGGAGGAGGAGGAGATGAGGAGGAGGAGATGAGGAGGAGAAAATTATGTCTTTTATCCTTCTTCTTCTTCTTCTTCTTCGTTCTCGTGTGTGTGTGTGTGTGTGTGTGTGTGTGTGTGTGTGTGTGTTCATTTCCCCCCTCCCAGGAAGCTTTGCGGTCAGCCAGCTTACTCGACTACAATTATACAAAGCTTGAGATTATACATACACTTTTTTAGACTCGATATTGTCCGTTTGAATGATAATAATTTTGACTGCGTAAAATAAAACACTCGGATTTTTTTTTTTTGGGGGGGGGAAGGGAGGGAGAGGGGGAGGGAGAGGGGGAGGGAGAGGGGGAGGGAGGGAGAGGGAGGGGGAGGGGGGAGGGGGGAGGGCTTTTGAGTCTCAGTGAAAGTTTAATTTGATTTTTAATTTAAATTTTTTAGAAATTAAATCATCATCACTATTCACTATTATTATAATCATCATCATCACCACTATTCACTACAACCACCATTGCTACTTCCTCCAACACTACCACTATCGCCACCACCACACCACCACCCACTACCACCATCACCACTACAATCACCACCACCACCACCAACCACAATCACCACTACAATCACTACCACCACCACTACTACAACCACCACCACTACCACAACCAAACTCGCCGGAATTCTGTATTTCTCAAGCTGTACCTTCATTTGCCCTACAGTGCCGCCATAAAATACATAACTCACTGTACCGGGTCAAGATATTTGGAATTTTTCTCCTGTACCGACGTCTGGGTTCATTTTATTTACTGACTTATTATGTTTTATTCTGTAGCTGTTTTTCTTCTTCTTCTTCTTCTCTCTCTCTGTTCCTCAGTTTATCTATCTATCTGTCTGTCTGTCTGTCTGTCTATCCATATGCGTTGCGTGTAGCGTGGAAGGCGTGTAGCGTGAAAGGCGTGTAGCATGGAAGGCGTTTAGCGTGGAAGGCGTGTAGCATGGAAGGCGTGTAGCGTGAAAGGCGTTTAGCGTGGAAGGCGTTTAGCGTGGAAGGCGTTTAGCGTGGGGAGCGTGGAGGGCGTGTAGTGTGAAAAGAGTGAATTACCGTAGGCGTGTAGCGTGGAAGGCGTGTAGCGTGGCAGTACATCATGCGAGTTAACTGCACGCCATTCCCCGTTACGAGCATCGGGCGTCTCTTGCTAAGACATTGAGTTAATGGTACGTGTGTCAGCGTGCACACACACACACACACACACACACACACACACCTCCCCTCCTACACACACGTATCCCCCGCCACACACACACACCTCTCCCCCCCCCCCCCCACACACACACACCTCTCCCCCCCCACACACACACGCAACACGCCACACACACGCACCTCCCCCCCACACACACACACAGAACAGAAAACCATCGGCAGGATTGCGCCATTATCTATAAATATCAGTTTTATTTCTCCTAGTTTTATAACCTGAACGATTCGAAGGGAAACTCTATTATACTTTCCTTGTATTATGCTCCAGTTAATACGTGGCATAATAAGCTATTGTGCTTCTTGGGAGGAGACAAGGGGGCTATTGTGTATGTATGTATGTATGTATGTATGTATGTATGTATGTATGTATGTATGTATGTATGCATGTGTGTTGCATGTTGTGCGTATTTCGCTCTATATAATTCACCTTGTGGTATGGCTTTTGTGTGTGTGTGTGTGTGTGTGTGTGTGTGTGTGTGTGTCAGATTACCAGAGTGTCAGCAATGTGTCAGTCTGGATGTGATATTTTATCTAATAATGGATTCACTTCTTAAGACTGTCAAACTGATGCAATATGCTGTCACTTATGACTCCACCAATAACTGTCAGACGGTCAGTAGGTACTCATGTCAGTCATTATCCAGTTAGACTGTCAGACTAACACTCGGTACCCTGGTAGATTGGGATGTCAGAGTTCAATTAGACTGTCAGATGGTCGTTCACTCAGACACATTCGTTGTAGTGTTGTATATTGTATTTTGTGTCATAGTTATAAGTTGTATGATCAATGTATACAATCGTTTTTTATAGTCAGTATTTTATTAAGTTATTGTATTTTTTTTATTTTTTTTTTCGATGTATTTTTAATGTTGTATTTCGTTGTATATTAATGTGAGTTTTTTTTTCTAAGGATTATTTCATTGTAGTTTTAATGTACTCTTTTGGTGTACACATTAGTTTATATTCTGTTCGTTGTATTTTTCAATGTTTTCTTTTGTCCCTTTGTTGTTGGTTCATCTCACTCTCTCTCTCTCTCTCACTCTCTCTCTCTCTCTCATCACATAATCACCACCCCCTTCCGTAACTTAACTACCCCCTACCCCTCCCACTCCTTTCCCATTCCCCCTCCCACCCCCCCCCCACTCCTCAAACGTACCCTGATCTCCACAGTAAAAGTTCACCCCACTCCCCCTTTCACCCCACTCCCGTTACTACACTCTCGCTTCCCTCTCACTTTCTAACACCTCTCTCCCTCCTCTCTACCTCTCCCCTCCCTCTCCACAACACTAACTACTCCCTTTCTCCTCCTAACGACCCAATTACCTTTAAATCACGATAATGATGATGATGCAACTGGTATTATCCACAAAATCAATAAGTGTTTCTTAAGGTTTTGGCCCCGGCTGTTAGAGGCTAAGTCATTATACTTCATTATAGTAATTATTTCAAGCCCAGCCTCGGTCTTAACAAGGGCAACCCGTCTGATATAATTGGAGAGAGAGAGCATGTTTTCGTTGGGGGAGGGGGGTAGGGGAGGGGGGAGGGGGGAACTGTGTGTGGTGTAGGTGGAGTGGTGTTAAGTGGTGGGGGGTTGTGGCAGGATGGTGTGGGTGTGGGTGTGGGTGTGGTGTGGGTGTGGGGTGTGGTGTGGTGTGGGTGTGGTGTGGTGTGGTGTGGTGTGGGTGGGGTGTGGGGTGGGTGTGGTGTGGATGTGGGTGTGGGGTGGGTGTGGTGTGGATGTGGGTGTGGTGTGGGTGTGGTGTGGGTGTGGGTGTGGTGTGGGTGTGGGTGTGGGTGTGGTGTGGGTGTGGGTGTGGGTGTGGTGTGGTGTGGGTAGGGTGTTAAGTTGGGTGGCTGGGTGAAAGTTGGGTACTGAATGTAGGTGGTGGGTGGGTAGGAGTGGGTGGGATGGGTATGGTACAAGTGGATAGAGGCAAAGTGGATGAGAGTGGATATATTGGATGAAAAATAACGAAACATCGGGTAGGTGAAGCAGTGGGTGAGATGGGCGGCAGGAGAGGGTGGGTGAAGTAGTGGGTGTGGTGGAGGGAACTAGTGGGTGAGATGGGCGCTGACCTCTGTTTATATTAATCAGCTGATCTCTCTCCTACCTGTTCTGTGTAAACATTAAACTCTCTCTCTCTCTCTCTCTCTCTCTCTCTCTCTCTCTCTCTCTCTCTCTCTCTCCCTTCTCTCTCCCTCCCAAACCCTCCCTCTTCCTCAACTCTCTCTCTCTTTCTCTCCCTCTCTCAAACTTCTTTCATGCAAGAATTTCAAGAAAGTTCCCTCGAGACCCTGATTAGCACATGTTGACACACCTCAGCCAGCCTCTCCAGACACCCTGAGACCTGAGAGAGAGAGAGAGAGAGACAGAGAGATAGAGAGAGAGAGAGAGAGACAGAGAGAAGCAGTAGACCTCTCACGGCACCAGCTGATCTCACGGGTCTTCTCTCTAGTGTTCTTTAATATAAACGCACCTGCTTAAGATGTTGTCAGGACCAGAAAGATTAAGCGCTGGAAAAATGTATTGTAAACACTGTTGGAAAAATTATATAACGTGTTGGAAAAATTGTGGTGGAGGTGTAGTGTTGGGGAAATATATTGTTGGAGATGTAGTGTTGAGGGAAATATATTGTTGGAGATGTAGTGTTGAGGGAAATATATTGTTGGAGATGTAGTGTTGAGGGAAATATATTGTTGGAGATGTAGTGTTGAGGGAAATATATTGTTGTTAAAAATGTACAGTGTTGAAGATAAACAGACAAACAGACAAACATAGATTCCTTAAAAATATGGAACAGACAGACAGACAGACAGAGACAAAATATCGCATAAACACACACACACAGCCACACACACAAACACACAAACACACACTACAATTATCTCCTTCTTGGAATCGAACCTGTGCCCTTGATGGATACACTGGGACCATTATCCACTACACCACCGTCACTAACTATGCAACATAAACGAACATACTAATTGGTGCTTTATTTATTTATCAGACATTAATTACCTATCTTTATTTAAGTAACTGTTATCGTTATCTCTCTAGTTATCTTATCTGTCAATAGTTATCCTTATCTTTCTACAGTAGTTATGGTGTAATTGGTGTTTATTTAATTATACTACAAGGTTAAGTATAAAGCGATTTTCAGTATGATAGTTTTTGAGGAATTGATTTTAGTGTGGTATTAAGGCTGATTTAATGCGTTACTGAGACTCATAACGCGTGTAATTACTTCATGACGCACATATATAGCACTAACGCACTTTTTACAGCGTATGGATATTGACGGATTAGACGATGCATAAGTTTTAACGCACTTTATAATGAAAATGTAATAAATCACATGGTATAACATTTATCGATGTCCTGATACACATACGCATGACGCACACACACACACACCACCCACGTATATGAGGAACACACGCACACGATGCACACACACACGCGACGCACGCACACATGACGCACGGCCACACGACGCACGCACATACACTAGCACCATCCAGACAACGAGCTAATGAACAGTGTGAACGTTTGTCTAATGATCGTAACTTACCGTAACTCTCACCCATTCACCCATCTAGTTCACCCATTACTCACCCACTCACCCATATTTCATCCTCTTGGCCCATCAACTCGTAATTTTGTTTCGTGATTTTTATTTCTTAATTCATCAACCATTATTTCTCTTCCTGTGTTCACTCTCTCTCTCTCTCTCTCTCTCTCTCTCTCTCTCTCTCTCTCTACCCGAGGACAAACTTCGATAAGGTAAGATATTTAATTGTTCTTCGCCAATTAATTAAGTTAGTGTTAGGTTAGGTTAGGTTAGGTTAGGTTAGGTTAGGTTAGGTTATTGTCAATGTATTTTCACACACACACACACACACACACACACACACACACACACACGTTCACTCACTATGCTCATAAATCATAACTTCTTTTCACTATCAATCAAAGTAATTTATGGCCTTAGATAATAATGATAATGGTGACACGACAAACCCATGGCTATCGAGCTGTTTACATGGTTAGAATAGGTTAGAATAGGTTAGGTTAGGTTAGATTAGAATAGGTTAGGTTAGGTTAGATTAGAATAGGTTAGGTTAGGTTAGATTAGAATAGGTTAGGTTAGGTTAGGTTAGGTTAGGTTAAGTTAGGTTAGGTTAGATTAGAATAGGTTAGGTTAGGTTAGGTTACACTAGGTTAGGTTAGAATAGGTTAGGTTAGGTTAGGTTAGAATAGGTTAGGCTAGGTTAGGTTAGGTTAGGTTAGGTTAGGTTAGGTTAGTATTATGTTTGTTTTGGTGGGTTAGGTTAGGTTAGGTTAGGTTAGGTTAGGTTACGTTAGAATAGGTTAGGTTAGGTTAGGTTAGCATTATGTTTGTTTTGGTGGGTTAATACTAAAGTGAAATAAGCTGGGGTATAATCTTCACGTTATCTGTTTGTTTACCTGAGTTAATTAATCCGGTTTACGTCTCGTCCACCACTCATACAGGACAGGTAGATTCATACACCACAGGTAGATTCATACACCACAGGTAGATTCATACACCACAGGTAGATTCATACACCACAGGTAGATTCATACAGGTAGATTCGATTCATACACCACAGGACATTAATTGATTCAATACACACGAGAAGATTGTCCAGCGTTGGTCAATATATACAATTCGATATACTCAGTTATGGTACAATTATACAACTCAATTCATTTACGGTACATATATACAACTTCATAATATAGCGTCTGGGTACAAATCATCATCTTTAGTAAGTTACAAAATATGTAAATCGATATACTCATGGCACAAATTTACATAATGTCACCCCCCCCCCTAGCTATGGTATAAAAACAGTCCCATGAGTCTCACCTGTCACCTAATTAACCCACCTGGTTAGCTGATGGCCCCCTTCGATATAGGTAAATGGGAACTTAAATCAAACAGCTGATTTTTGTTTATATAGATCAGCTGATGCCCTCCTCCCCCTCCTCCTCCCTCTTGACATTGTTTATATAGTCTCCTGTAGTTTGTGGACTCCTGTAGTTTGTGGACCCTGGAAGCCTCACTACTGACGGTGAACTATAAACACAGAGATATGTTTGTTTGTAAGTTTGTGTAATGAATAGTGTTTAATAACCCTGGCTGCTGAACCACTTTGATACAACAAATACAACAACAACAATAATAATTACAATGAGCCACTGTATTCGTATAATAATTGGGTAATTTAATATTGTAAACACTTTGTATTCTTACGGGAAAATAATTACACCTGACAGTTAATTGCCTAATTAAGTGAATTAAGAATACGTCATTATTCATTCATTAAGTTTATCGTAATTAACATCATCGAGTACAAGGTGAGAAAGAGACCTGCAGGTACACACACACACACACACACACACACACACACACACACACACTATTATTTTTATATATTTAGACAATATTTGGAGTGAAGGAAAATAAATATTGAATTATAGAGGACTGTAGAGTGAATAAATATTTACGAAAAAAGTTACCTAATTACATAGCTATTTACGTATACGTTTGACCCCCCCAAAAAATAAATAAATTGCGAAGACATTTACGGTACAAAGTAAAGAAAAATATTGACACAAAAACTTGAAATAAACTGATAAACACTAAATACAAGAAAATAAATTACATATAAACTTATAAAATGTGTAAAGACCGAACTAATGAACGAGGGAATTACATTGAAATTAACGAACCGAGTGAGTGAAAGAATAAGAAACGTTTAACGATATAAATAATGACTGTACCTGAAAATGTTTACAGGTAGAGATATAGCTTGGTGTAGCACTGTGTGTGTGTGTGTGTGTGTGTGTGTGTGTGTGTGTGTGTTTACGAGATATGAGTAAGTGAATGAGTTAAAGAGAAGCAAGTAGTTGAGAAAAAGAGGAGGATGTGTACAAGAGAGAGAGAGAATATTTCAAGAGGGAGTGGACCTACCTGGAAGGTGAGGGGGGAGAGGTGACTCTGGTAGTAGAGAACTTGGCTACACTCCACCGTCAAGACGCGGATGTGTCGAGGGTCACCACTGCCGTGCCACGAGCCAACCTCGCTTGGCACTTGACCCCTAGGGGTACGGGTGCCATCCTCCCACTGTCCCTTCAGCACCTGGGGGCCCAGAGTGTCATCCAGGATCCGAACGTGGCACTCAAGAACCTCAGGAGCAGTCCATTGGCACCAGGGAGAAATCCTGCTGGTGTTGTTGAGGGAGGGGTCAATAGTGCCAACACTCGGGGTGGGTGCCACCATAGAGAAGGTGGACGGTGCCTGTGCCAAGGTCCTGCCCGCCACCGCCACCACCACCACCAACCACTCCACCAGGTTCACGGTCGAGGCTCCTCCCCACTTCGACATTGTTCTAGTCGAGTGATTTTACTGTCCTCGGTTTTTTCTGTCTTTTTTGTAATATTTCAGAGGCAAACCATGACGGGTTGAGGGCCACTACATGGCCATTAAGACTTTATCACGCGGGGGTCTGTCGTGACACTCTCGGCCCAGCAGTTTGTGATCGACACACTCGTTCAGGCGCTAAAGTTACCACCATCAACCGTTCCTCATAATCTTCCCCCCACACGAGTCACCGCTGTCCTGGCAGTTCCTTAAATGTTAAACACAGGTTGTAGTCATGTTGTGGCCCACTAGTATCTTAGTCACTTATTCACAGGTGTTAAAGGTGAGGTGTAAATCACAGACTCGTGACGATAATAATAATCTAATATCACATACAAGTTTGGTACGAGTATAAAGCACGAGTCTGTAGGCACGGGAGGCAGTTGTTACGTCACTGTCCCGGCAAGTGACCTCACTCACCCCGCAGTGCCATTGTTGTCAGCAGGTGAGAGTGGCACCCCTTGGTACCCCACACTGTCACTCACGGTACTCCACAGCCTTTTTTTGCTTCACTCATCAAGTCGCACCATGTACAGTATACTGGAGGCCGGGGCGTCACTAGCGAGAAGCCCCCGAGCGACACCATATTAACGCTGGTATTGGACACATGTTTAAGACCAGCTGACACGTTTTGTCCATTAAAGAATTCCTATTTCATTTATAATCCATTGTGTCGCGATGGTCTGGAGTGAGTCATACGAGTCAAGAGAGTGAGACATTCCACGGTTGTGAGTCAGTGGGAGTCAGCCAGGCGGGCACTCAGCGCGCGCCAGGATGATGGGGACTTGTTGCGTGGTGAGGGCGGTCCCGCTCTCTCCCTCCGACCGCTCAGCGCCGCGACCGAGCCATCACTGCCTGGAAAGATTGGAGCTTCCTGTGTTTTGGTTCCAGCTGGAGTTGCCGTCTCGTCCCTAACCCAAGAAGTCGTCCGCTTTTCTGATACCCGGGAGAATTTTTTTATCTGAATATTTATCACCGTCTGAGATGAATATATTGTATAATTACTCGACGCCGTAATGACTATAACACAAACTAATAATTAATGACGGTAAATAACTGAACCACAATTCCTCATTGAATCGAAACTTAATGTTATTTTTGGCATCCTTCTTATTTGTGGCGAAGTCTTTATCATAAACACTTATTTCTCAACATTTGTTCATCAGTAGTAACACTTATCATTGGATTACCTGAGTTCCCTCTCTCTCTCTCTCTCTCTCTCTCTCTCTCTCTCACCTGGAGGTCAAGCTAACTCACCTTTCCTATAGTCACCATAGAAGTAATTAAGCCACAGTTATCAGAGGTTTGGTTTTGACAGGCCACACTAATATGGTCCACTTAATTAAGATATTCGGCAGGTAACTGATGACTGGAACACCTGGCAAGTTTGTTTATCGGTCTGTCTGTCTTTCTATCTATCAACATAGAGTGATGGTGGTGATGACATGGTGATGATATGGTGATGATAAGAATAATAACAACAATAATAACCATAGAACAACAACAACAATAATAATAACAATAACAATAATAATAACAATAATAATAACAATAACAATAATAATAACAATAACAATAAACAACAACAACAACAACAATAATAATAATAATAATAATAATAATAATAATAATAATGATAATAATAATAATAATAATAATACATTACACATCAACTAATAATAACAGACAGGATCACATACTGTATAACATTACGTGAGCTCATACATGTAGGCGCTGCTGGTGTTAATGGCGTAGTCTTCATAACAAATTTATCCATAACTACACAATTAATGTTTCAATTATTTTTATATCACCGTCACCCGGACACACAGCTATAGTAAATATAATGAAGACTTAAGAGTAAATATAATGGTATATAGTTATGACGGTTGTGTTTAGTACTTTCACTTAATGAGTCGTAATTATGGTGGTGTCGTAACATAACATTACAGAATAACAATGTTCTACTCCGTCAACAATGAACAAACTCTTCATGACGCACTTTACCCGAACTTGCTATTAAGTGTGGCATTGTGCGGTACGATCTATTTCCGGTGAGGAGTGTGTGGGTGCTTCGTGCTTCCTACGTCAGACAGCTCGGTACTGCGAGAATCCCCGGCAGGCAAACTGCACAAAAGCGGAATATTTCTTATTTTCACGAGTCGTAGTCAAGGCTTTACCCTTTAAGAACAAAAGAAGGAAAATGGGAAGACGCTGAAGACGACCCAAGACCACGACACATAACGGCTCACTGCATCCTGGGAGAAAAAAAATATATTTATAAGAAAGCGACCACTGACTCATGAAGGAGTGGGCAGCTCAGGTGTATTCCCAGGACGGACAAAGACCAAACCAAATTTACGCTCCGGAAATAACATAAAAAACATAACCTAACCTTATCTAACCTAACCAAGCGCTATTGTTTTTGAAAGATAATTGACGTATTAGTTTTCTTTATTAATTAATCTGAATATCTGTCTTAGAGAATAGGTTGATAATAATAATAATAATAATAATAATAATAATAATAATAATCTTGTTCATACTAGGAAAAAATTACGTGGCCAGAATTCGGATGTCCGGAGGTAGATAGGAAATTGTTGATAGTATTAACGCCTGATCATTTCCTCTCACCTGCTTACCCAACCACCTGCCTATTGACCTTCCTACCTACTTACCTATCTTCCTATCTCCCATAAATACTTCACCATAAATTCCTCGATAAAAATTCCCATTAAAATAAAATTTCTCACCAAAAATTTCATAACACCATGAAATGAATAAATTCTCACGAAGCTTCACCATAAATTCTAAAAAAAAATAAAAAATTCTACCCCCCAAAAAAATAAATAAATTCTCATCATAAATGTGTGCGCTGCAAATTCCAACACTCACCGTAAAAGGAATAAATTCTTACAAGATTTTACCATAAAGTCCGGAAAAAAATGCGAATGTTTTGAGCATACACACATACATACATACCTCCCACACACACACACACTACACACCCAGGTAAGGAGTGACCATTGGAATGTATTGGATTTCAATGTAATGAGGTATTTCCCCCCCCCCCCCTCTGTACCTTACCTACCTGCCTCACCTGGGTACAAATGGCTTGATTTACTTATTGGTCACTGAATATAATACTATGGATGTTTCTTTTTATTTTTATTCGGATAGATAGATAGATAGACAAACACAGACAGATAGACAGACGAAAATAAACCCAATTAAGGTACAAATCTCCTTATTTTATGACCACAAACACTCACACACAGTCAACAAGGCAACAGGACATCAGCTATAAACCCAGACTACATATAGATTGCCTATAGATTACTGGCAAATTACATATAAATACACACAAACATACATATATATCTCTATGTATAACAGTATATTGTCCCGGCTTCATTACCGTTTATATACCTGTGTACTATATCATGCTTATATTGAATGTGTTATAGGTTGTTTACATGTGATATATATAATGTCTTGTTTATATGGAGTAAATATTTGTAAAAGATGTAAGAACTTGTTGGCCTGGTGTAATAGTGTGTTAAAGTGTTGCAATGTTATATTATTTGTTTTCTAGTGATGCAACACCTGATAATAATGTTTTTTTTATGAGGTAATGTTGTTTACAGTGATGCAACACTGTCTACGTGACGTCAGATGTTTTTAATTTTATATCCAGGATTTTTATGTTTTTTATTATTTTTGTTTTTCCTGGATTTTAAAATATATTTGTTGTTCCAGGACAAATTTTATATCTTGTAAATTTTCTCCAAGTACCAAAAAAATTCATATTTTTTTATTTCCAATTTTATATATTTATCACTTTTCCTACGACAGTTATTTACGTAATTAGGAAAATTACATATATATAATTTTTTCACTATATCTTATTTCCAGGACAGTTATAATGATATTAAGTGAGATTAATATATAAGAGAGGGTGAAAATAACCACCAGTCTGTGAGAGCCATTAGCGGGTCATTCATCACACGAATCATTTAACGTCGAAACTAAAATCAGCAGTTTAGAATTGGTGGGTTTTATTTTTTTTTTAGCAGTATAAAATAGATTAAATTTATGAAAGATAATTTGTTACGGGGATTGTTGCTTGTCTGCGGCTTTAATTATGAAAGTTATATTTTTTTCTATAATGCCGTTTAAATCATTGTGTAGTATGTATGTATGTATGTATGTACGAACATCCGATTTACGAACACCCACCAATACGAACGAGGTCCCGTAAGATCAATTATATTAAAAATACGACGTAGTATAACTGGTTCGTAGTATTTACGTACGAGAACTAGTTTGCGTGGAGTAGAGGGGAGGCCCAGGTGGGGAGTGACGGTCACCCAGCCACGCGCCTTGAAGAAACGTCAGTGTAAATTTTAGTTGTTTTCCTTATTAACTCTCTTTTTTATACCTCATCATAGCTTCCAAACGTAAACCTGATGCAAGTGATAGTTAGTGTATCCAAGAAAAGGAAAATAATTACAATGGAAGTGAAAGTTGATGTAATTAAACGTTCTGAAAAGGGCGAAATACTCCCAGTGATTGGTAAAGGGTTGGGCTTCAGTCGGTCAACAGTCGGAACAATTTTGAAAGACAAAGAGAAAATTCTTGAACATGTTAAAGGATCTACACCAATGCCCTCAACTGTGATGACAAAACAATGAAGTGAATTGTTAAGTGAAATAGTAATCTTTAGATAATTTAACTAAATATCTTTCTCGTCAGAAACTGTCATCCCAATGATTATGAATAAACTTATTTAGAAATACATCATTACTTCAGGACGAGGAGAGGGCGGGGCATCTCTTCTCAGCTGGGTAAAAAACGCACTATAGTGATATGGTTGGACGATCAAAATCATCGGTGTCTGACTCCAGGTCTCGCCTTGATTCAGGAAAAAGTGAGAAGCTTGCGCGCTGACTTGAAAGGTTCAAGTTGCAGCAAGTGAATTTCCTGCTGCTTTAGCTAAAATAATTAATTGAAGAAGGAGGTTATTGATAAAAAAAACAGCACCAGGACATAAGGCTGCCAAGGAGAGGCTGACCTACTGCTGGGGGTAATGCTGCTGGGGAATACAAACTAAAACCTTTGCTGGTCTACCAGTCAGAAAATCCTAGAGCTTTGAAGAGTGTTTTGACGGCAACACTTCCAGTTATTTGGAAAGCTAATAAGAAGGTTTGGGTGACATTGGCCCTTTTTGAAGATTGGTACCTTGATCATTGTGTCTGAAGTGAAGCAGTATTGTGTTTCAAAGTCAATGCCTTTTAAAATTCTCTTGGTTCTTGACACTGCATCCAAACATTAAGGTTATGTACCTGCCTCCAAACACAACATCTGTTTTACAACTGATGGACCAGGGAGTTATTGCTTCATTTAAAGCATATTACCTGAGAAGCACATTTGCTTAAGCTATCAGGGCAACAACGAAAAGCGTAGGACTTTAAAGGAATTTTGGAAGTCGTACAACATTTTTGATGCTGTTCAAAGCGTTGTAGATTCATGGGCTGAGGTAAAAGAAACCAACGTAAGTGGTGTTTGGAAGAACTGTGCCCACAGTTTGTCCACGATTTCAGGGTTTGTGAAAATGATGTTGGGGAAGTGACACAGACAGTGGTAGACCTTGGGAACCAACTCCAGCTTGGTATGAGGATGATGTCACACAGTTGCTTGAGTCTCATGCTGAAGAATTAAGCAACGAGGACCTGATTAAACTGGAGAAGCAAATTTTGTCAGAGGATGTAGAGGAAGGTGAAACTCCTGAACCAAAGCGAATCATCACAAAAGAAACGGCAGAAGGTTTCAGGCTTATTGAAGAAGGATTGTTTAAATTTGAACAGCAAGATCCCAACATAGCAAGATTAATCAAGGTTCATAAAGGTGTTACTAAATGTCTACTCTGCTACAAAGAGATTTATGAAGAAAAGAAGAAAGTTTCAGATCAAACATTCCCTGAAAAGTTTTTTTTAGAAAGTCGAAAGGCAGCCCAAACCGGTCCCATCAACCCGAGCAGCATCTACAGAACCGGTCCCATCAACCTCTGGAGCATCTACAGAACCAGTCCCATCAACCTCTGCAGCATCTACAGAACCAGTCCCATCAACCTCTACAGCATCTACAGAACCAGTCCCATCAACCTCTGCAGCATCTACAGAACCAGTCCCATCAACCTCTACAGCATCTACAGAACCAGTCCCATCAACCTCTACAGCATCTACAGAACCAGTCCCATCAACCTCTGCAGCATCTACAGAACCAGTCCCATCAACCTCTGCAGCATCTACAGAACCAGTCCCATCAACCTCTGGAGCATCTACAGAACCAGTCCCATCAACCTCTGCAGCATCTACAGAACCAGTCCCATCAACCTCTGCAGCATCTACAGAACCAGTCCCATCAACCTCTGCAGCATCTACAGAACCAGTCCCATCAACCTCTGCAGCATCTACAGAACCAGTCCCATCAACCTCTGCAGCATCTACAGAACCAGTCCCATCAACCTCTGCAGCATCTGATTCAGTCCTATTATAATGAGAGGCCAGGGGTGTAGACTATGCTGAATCGACTTGATGTATCCAGCTGGGTCTCAACTGGTCGCTCTAAACACACCGAGGCTTTCTGCTCTGAGCCAGACCGTCAACACGTAAGTGGACTCCTAAACCTATTGTTTCATTGTAGACGTAAAGAATAATAATTGTGTAACTTCTGATGATATGCAGGCTTATATTGCGTTACTATTAAGATGATTTACTTATTTGTGTGCTTGTGTTTGGTAAATGTATTCATATCTGATGTCACCTAACCTCCAGTTCCCTCTTGTAAAATTATTATTTGTATTTGACAGGTTTGACCGAAACTGTATCGAGGTGACGTGGCAGGTTAATCACCATCTTCAGTTTCGTCCCAATAAAGTCTCTGCCACTCATACAAATGCCCATCTCTACATGCAGGCCAGCCCCAGGTTTCAATGTAAGTGTTAAACTTTAATTTTTACTTTACTGTATTTTGTTATTCAATTTCTTCCTTTCTCCTAAATTAAGGACTTGAGGTATGAAAAAGTACACATGGGGGTATTTGTTCCGACTTACGTACATTTCCGACTTAAGAACGTCCTCAGGAAGGGAACCCATTTTTTTTAGCAGTATAAAATTGATTCAATTATGAATGATAATAATTTGTTACGGGGGAGTGTTGCTTGTCTGCGACTTTAATTATGCAACTTTTATTTTTTTCTCTAGTGATTGTCTATATGTATGTATGTATGTATGTATGTATGTATGTATGTATGTAAATTTGTTTATCTTTATGCTTTGTGTATATATATCTATATCCTTCTGTTCCTCTAATTGTTTCGTCTTCTCTCTCTCTCTCTCTCGCTCTCTCTCTCTCTCTCTCTCTCTCTCTCTCTCTCTCTCTCTCTCTCATTCCATCACTTATCATACCTCTAAATACATATAGTAAACATAATTATTATTTATCTAAACCTTCACCTTCCACCTACCTCTAATATTCCCCTCTTCTCATAATTTATCCTCATTTCCTCTCACATCTTCCCCTCACTTCCAAGGATCTCTCTCACCTCTTCCCCTCACTTCCAAAGATCAAGCACCACCTCCCTCATATATTTCCTCACCTCGTATCTGTCATGGATGGGTTGTGAGTCTATCCTTCTTTTATAAATTAATTATGCCAATATTATAATCTTCATGGGTAGACCATCCATCTTACTGCTTCTCCATTAATCTCCGGCCTTCGTCATCCTGTTCCTGACGTTCACTCTTGCTATACCCACTGAGGCGTTCCTACCTACCTACCCCTAAGGCGTTCGTTTCTATCCGCGAGAAAGACGGCGTGTAGTTGTTTATCTAAGGGGCGTTGTTTGGGGTGTTTTGTTTATTTGTGGGTGTTCTTATTTATTTATAGAGGGAGTTATGGGGGAAATTACGGTTACCTGTTATTATATAGGTAATTGAAAGTTAATGAGGAAAATATTACCTTATTTTTATTATATTTAGACAGGTTATATTAGTTGGTTAGTAGGTTATATTAAGACTGGTGAAATGACCCACGACACCTACGAGACCTACGACACCCACGACACCCACGACACCCATGGCACCCACGACACCCACGACACCCATGGTACCCAGCTTCAACTGATTAAAATTTTCAGGGAGAGTTCATTCATAATTCATAGTTATTTCACTATCCAATCACAGGCCTCATTTCTGCATTGTAGGCGGAGTCAGTTCTAGCAGGCACTGGCAGTCAGGTCTAACGGGCACTGGCAGTCAGGTCTAACGGGCACTGGCAGTCAGTTCTAGCAGGCACTGGCAGTCAGGTCTAACGGGCACTGGCAGTCAGGTCTAACGGGCACTGGCAGTCAGGTCTAACGGGCACTGGCAGTCAGGTCTAGGAGGCACTGGCACGGAGGGATGGGTTAAGCGTGACTTATCTTGTAGCAATTATGTTTGGCAGGAGTTGTCAACACAAGACCAACCCTCTGTGTCTTGCCATTGGAACCTGTGTTATGGGCGTGGGTGGGCGGCCAGGGCGTAGGTGGGCGGCCAGGGTGTGGGTGGGTGGTCTTAGTGTGGGTGGGCGGCTCTTATGCTACACTCTGGCTGTCTCTTTTTCTGTCTGTCTGTCTGTCTGTCTGTCTGTCTGTCTGGATAGTGGCAGGATAGACCCCCCAGGTAGACAATATGACTTTAAGCCTTAAGACTACATTGGCAACACTGTTCTTGACGGGGTTAAACACACTTTGGTAACACTGATAAAGGTGAGAAGTAATTAAGTATCTCTCTGAAGTAATTAAGTATCTCTCTGATTTATTTGGTAATACCTGAACTGTAATGATTCCCTAATTACTAATACTAATAATGATAGGTAATTATTACTTATTATAGACAAAATAAGGGAGTGAGAAAGAATTAATGATAAGTAGCTGTCAGGTGTATTAGTAAAGATAAGTATTAAAACAAAATATATTTATCCATCGAGTGAAAATAATATAGCCATCAGTCAGATCAGTTGAGGCGGATATTACCTGGATTATACATAGGCTTAAAGACAGGTAAAACACACACACACACACACACACACACACACACACACACACACACACACAAACTTACTTACATTATGACCAAAAAAAAATCAAGAAAATTATATAAAAAAATAAAGTTTTCTTTATTACTTGACAATAACTAAAATAAAATGATATTTATATCACACGTTTTTTGCCCTAATATAGTAATCAACTGTTAATAGAGTTTAGTCGGAACATTAAAAACTATTTAAGTTAATTTAGTCTCCATAAATGATGTGGATCTGATTATTATTATTATTATTATTGTTATATATAGTGATTAAACGTACTCTCTCTCTCTCTCTCTCTCTCTCTCTCTCTCTCTCTCTCTCTCTCTCTCTCTCTCCATACATACATACATACATTCTCCCTACACACATATACACACAATTTTTATGAATAATTATTCTCATTAAACTTTTTCCGTAAAATTAAATTGATTACAACCTAAACTTTTCAGGCTTTTAATTAGGTTTTAACGACATATGATTGGAGAGAATAATTAAATATGTTTTTCGTAGAACTGTAAGTGTGTGTGTGTGTGTGTGTGTGTGTGTGTGTGTGTGTGTGTGTGTGTGTGTGTGTGTGTGTGTGTGTGTGTTATTGTGTCACCCCTTACTTATATATGTATATATGTGTATGTTTTTGTATATGTAAGTGTATATATGTGTGTTTGTGTGACTGTATATGTATTTTATGTGTACGTAAGGAACCCTGTACTATGTGTAATCCCTGACACACATTAACCAACACAGGACATACCACGTCTCCTCATCCTCGTATCCTGTGTGTGTGTCCTTGGTGATATAGGAGTGTCATCATAAGTACTAGATATCCTGTTTACGTCACCATCCTTCCGTCCTATCTCTGTCCTCATACCTGCTGCTTTATGACAGGTGTGTACAGGTTAATCACCATTTTTCTGTTCCTACATTGTCACCTGTACCCGTCCAATGGCAGGTAGGTACACTTAACCCCCCTTCCTGTCAGTCTTTCCCTGTCCTATTACATGTCCTAAAGCAGGTGTGTAGAGGTTTAATTACCCTCCTCAAATACCTTTCTTATCCTTGTGTACCAAGCGTGTGTGTCTGTCTACCTGTGTTCGACCCGTGGCAGGTGCGTCCTGGATTGGTCACGGTCTGTTAGCGAAACTTCCGGTCTGATTCGTGACCAGATAATCGAGTGACTGGTCTACACACACACACACACACACACACACACTATGTTGGTACGTGTCTCGGTCTTCAGTGTACAGTAGAGATGAACTTATGTCATGTTATTTGTTTAAATATGTGTGTATAAAGAGGAGAGACGGACAGGTGGAGTGACGGGTTTGGTTAGGGTAGGGTTAAGTTAGGTTAGCGTTAGGGTGGTTAATCTTTTAGGGTGAAATAAACAACAATATTGACATGGTTGAACCTTCTGAAAGTAGGATTATGAAAGAAAATTGTTTATTAGAGAAGAGAGTATAATGGAACTTGATTACCTCGTGTAGTCTGAAGTATTGGTTTGGGTTAGGTTAGGTTAGGCTCAAGAAGGTCATTGATATTTAAATGGGGATATACACAAAATATATTATTCATTACATGTGAGCAGATACAGTTTGTTTTTATTGAAGAAAGTCATTGATGCGTGAATGAGTGTGGGAACAAAACGCGACTCCTGAGGCACACCACTGCCTCATAGCCGCTGGAGCTCACTAGACGGTATAAGAGTTAAGACGCTCAGAACCTATCACCTTATGAAGGGACTTTACCAATAATACATATTTTCTCGAGGGATTCTGGGATGTTTGGGATAACGAGAGAAGATTGGACGAAAGTTTATCTGTAGGAAAAACCTCCCCGCGTTATGAGTTAAGCAGTGAAAAACAACCTGAAAGTGTAATGGTCTTGGTGATTGCACTTGGTAGTTGATGGAGAAGTTGCTTGTTTATAATGACACAAACACCGTGAGTTTATAGATGAAGTGAAGAATTTTTTTAAACCTTTTAGATTGTTAGTCGAGAAAGACCATTTTATTTGAGGTATAGTCTGTGTGTTTGTGTCATTGTGTTTTCGTTTCTATGCAATGATTGACGGTGAAACTCCTGTAGAAACTTACGAAAGAAGGAGGAGGATACGTTCATGTGTGTGTGTGTGTGTGGACTCGTTGGCCTCATGAAGTCAAAGTGGAGGTAATAATCTGTTGTTAGCTAAGAACTCTGGAGGGGGTGGGGTGAGAAAAGAGGATCAGAGGGATAATGTACTGAATGGATTATTATTGTTGTTGGTATTATTATTATTATTATTATTATTATTATTATTATTATTATTATTGTTGTTGTTGTTGCTGTTATTATCATCAAGTGTTTATTGGATATAAAATCTACGGAATTTTCACATATAATTTACTGTTGGGATAAACGGATTACGTCAAGACTTTTGGCACCCCAACTCTCTACGTGGTAGCTGGATGACTGGTTCAAGTACCTCAGACATAGATGATTACGGTACACCCCAGATCGATCCCCTAGCCACCCCCACTCCCCCCATGTTGTGTTAGAGAGGAGAGCAACTGATACTGAATTTAATATTTCACTGTGTATTTTTTTTACCCCTGGCGTGAAATTTATTCATAGTGGCATCACCCTGGTTCCTTTGACTGTGTGAGGTGAGGTGTGTGGGAGGGGGGAGGAGCCATGACTGTGAGGTGAGGTGTGTGGGGGGGGGACATGACTGTGAGGTGAGGTGTGTGGGAGGGGGGAGGAGCCATGACTGTGAGGTGAGGTGTGTGGGGGGAGGAGACATGACTGTGAGGTGAGGTGTGTGGGAGGGGGGAGGAGACATGACTGTGAGGTGAGGTGTGTGAGAGGGGGGGAGGAGCCATGACTGTGAGGTGAGGTGTATGGGAGGGGGGAGGAGACATGACTGTGAGGTGAGGTGTATGGGAGGGGGGAGGAGCCATGACTGTGAGGTGAGGTGTGTGGGGGGGAGACATGACTGTGAGGTGATGTGTGTGGGGTGGAGACATGACTGTGAGGTGAGGTGTGTGGGGGAGGGGAGGAGCCATGACAGAGTTGAGATGTGTGAGAGTGGAAAAAAAAATCTTGCTTGGTTGAACGTTTTTGTAGTGTGTGTTGTGGTTATATACGTTTATTGGTGAATGATCCCTAACGTTTAACTGAAGAACGTTTTTTTTTGTGGGGGGTGGAGAGGGAAGGGGAATGGTCTATACTGCACTATAAATATCGTCTGGCGAACATTTAATGATATGCTCTACGCTAGTAATTAAAAATCTTCCTCAAAAAAACGTATTAGTGGTGATGATAAATATTTGGGGAATATTTAATTAATACAGGGAGGAATATTGTCTTGAGGGATTTGTTTATAATACAGTATAGTGTGTTGAAGACGAGAGATGTTACTACAATGATTAATCTTCTTTTCTCTGGTGCTTTAAAATAAAATAAAAAGAATTGAAAACTTTATAAAGGTTTGTTGGAGTTGAGAGACTTTTCCTGGACAAAGTTTTATTTGGTGTCTTGGAGAAAGTAAGAAATAGTTGAAGAAAGTTTCATTACTCATTGATGAGATGAGGTGAAGATAAGACACCTTAGTTTATTTCACCTAAAGATGAACACCCAAACGCTACCTGGTTTGGTTAAGTTAGGTTTGGTTAGATTAACAATAGAATGCTTATTCTTCAGGTGAAATAAGCCACGGTATCTAATTTTCAAGGAGTTTCAATTAGTAACCTTGAAAGATAAAGAAAAACTAAAAAAAAAAAAGTTATTACCGTATCCAACCCAACCCAACCCAACCTAACCCAACCTAACCCAACCCAACCCAACCCAACCCAACCCAACCTACCCAACCCAACCCAACCCAACCCAACCCAACCCAACCTAACCCAACCCAACCCAACCTAACCTAACCCAACCCAACCCAACCCAACCCATCCCAACCCAACCCAACCCAACCCAACCCAACCCAACCCAACCCAACCTAACCCAACCCAACCTAACCTAACCCAACCCAACCCAACCCAACCCATCCCAACCCAACCCAACCCAACCTAACCCAACCCAACCCATCCCAACCCAACCCAACCCAACCCAACCCAACCCAACCCAACCCAACCCAACCCAACCCAACCCAACCCAACCCAAAAGAAACTAAGCAAAAGACCGTATTTAAAAGAGAAAATTAATCCCTTCCACCTACTAATCCTTATCAGATCTTTCCACTAATCTTTCTTCTCATCTTCTAAAAAAAATGAATCTAAGTGTGTTAACGAAGATAAGTGAGTGTTAAGTACAAGTCCCTTTGATGAGAGAGAGAGAGAGAGAGAACAGGAGAAGAAGAAGAGAGAAGGGGAGGGAGAGTCGAGAGAAGTCCTTTACCTGTGTCTAGGGTCTCAGGTGGTAATATATTAATGAGAGGTGTGTTGTTGATGATGATGATGAAGGTGTGTCTCTCATTATAACCTGACGCTAAACATTGTTAACAAGTCTGGGCTCTCTTGCTCTTGTTGTGTGTGTGTGTTCTCTCTCTCTCTCTCTCTCTCTCTCCCTCTCTCTCTCTCTCTCTCTCTCTCTAACGACCCATAGGTGACTTAAACTAATAGAGCACACAGGTATGAGACTCCATAGAAGAAGGGAATAATGAAAAAAGGTTCTCATTAAATCGTTTGTACACCTGAAGGACGCTGTGAGCCTCCATCCTGACCCTCTCACAACACTCCTTACCTGAAGAAGGGGATGAAGGAGTTAAAGGAAGGAGAGGGGGAGGTAGAGGATAAGAGGGGATGTGGGAGGAGTGGGAGAGAAGATGGGTGGAGGAGAGAAGAGTGGGAGACGGAAGTGGGACCAGGAGAGAGAGTCCGCTATATGGAGGTGTCAGTGTATCCATGAGTTGTTTATCTTTAAAAAAAAACAACTTATGATCTGATTATTTTCGTTTATTTGATGTTATTGTTTTTATTTTATCTGTTAGAAACTTTTTACTTTAACTTTGTTCTTCTTTTTATATTAACCTTTTTAGAAACCTTAATATTTTCTCTTATAAAAACTTTTTCCTTATACAAAGTTTATTAGAAATCTTGTATTTTTTACTTAATAGAATACTGTTGTGTTTTTTTTTTTGGAGACTTTGAGTTTTCGACCTAAACTTTAAAGAACTTGGTTTATTTAATCTCAAGAGAAACCATTGTTAGAAACCATGAACTTCTCGTCTTATAGAAACCGTATGGAGGAACTGTATGACTGAAAGTTTGTGGGAATTTACGAGTTTATACAGAAGAGGGAGAGGGGAGATGGAGAGGTGGATGAAATTGGGGAGATGAAAAAAGGAAGGAAAAATGGGGGAGGAGGAGGAGGAAGGTTAAAGGGGAGGGGAATGGAAAATAAGAAGTCAAAGAGGAGGGGATGAAGGGAGAGGGAAAATGAGGAGAGAGGGAAAAGGAAAGAGAGAAGGAGGATAAGGAAGGGGAAAGAGGGGAGGGTGGGGAAGGAGAAGGGACGGAAGAGAAAGTGGGGAACGGAGAGAGAAAGAGAGAGGGGGGGGGGAGGGTTAGGGAAATGGATGGAGGAGAGAGATAGAGAGAGGGGTGCTGGGGGGAGGGAATGGATAGAGAAGAGAGAAAGAAGGAATGAAAGAGAGAGAGAAAGAGAAAGACAGAGGAAAATTATCACTACTCGTCGTCGCCATGACAATTATGTGTGAGGTGGGGGTGTGGGTGGGGGGGGGGTGGGGGAGGGGGTGGGGGTGGGGGAGGGGGGGGAGGTGAGGGAGGGGGAGGTATTTGATGTCGCTTCAGTTTCACGTTCCATAAAAGTCGAGGCTGGACGCTAATGTTTACCTCGCTAAAGAGAAGTTTGTCAGATTAACAACGAATAAAGTCACTTCTGTTGTACTGTGTTGACTGAGCCACCCTGATGTGACTCAATACTCTGTGTGTGGGTGTGTGGGTGGGTGGGTGTGGGTGGGTGGGTGTGAGTGGGGGTGTGTGTGTGGGGGTGTGTGTGTGGGTGGGTGGGTGTGAGTGGGGGTGTGTGTGGGTGGGTGGGTGTGGGTGGGTGGGTGTGGGTGTGAGTGGGGGTGTGTGTGTGGGTGGGTGGGTGTGAGTGGGGGTGTATGTGTGGGTGTGTGGGGATGTGTGTGTGTGTGTGTGTGTGGGTGTGTGTGTGTGTGTGGGTGTGTGTGTGTGGGGTGGTGTATGTGGTGTGATGTGGTAGAGAGAGAGAGAGAGAGAGAGAGAGAGAGAGAGAGAGAGAGAGAGAGAGAGAGAGAGAGGGCAGAAAGAAGGAGAACAATAAGAGAGGTAACTTAAGAGGGAGAGATAGAGAGATAGGCATAATAAAGGGGAGGAGAAATAGTAAAGGGGACGAAAGAGAATGAGAACCAGGAGATAATGAAGGAAGGGGAGAGAGAGAGAGAGAGAGAGAGAGAGAGAGAGAGAGAGAGATAAACCACTGAATAATTAACCGTGTTATCTATCTTCTATCTATCTATCTATCTATCTATAGCTTTCTGACTAAACAAGAGAAAATACAAAAGCAAATGAAAACAATAACAGTAGACAAATAAACACTATAAAATGTAAAGCTAGACCAGATAAACAAGTAAACAACACTAAGCAAACAAGATTAGGTAAACAAGTAAACAAAGTCAGGTAAACACTTGAACAATACGAGGTAAACAATGCGAGGTAAACAAATCAAGTAAACAATACGAGGTAAACAATGCGAGGTAAACAAATCAAGTAAACAATGTAAGGTAAACAAGGCCAGGTGGGCGGGCCGTGGTCCAGGTGAAGGCGGGGATCATGCAGTATGCAAATGAGAACGAAAGCAACGTCATGGGGGGGGATTAGGTTAACTGCCTTTACCTGGCTAATTACTGATACCTGGGGCATCTCCTTCCTAATTAGCATACATACCTGGCGGCTTTTAGGTGCACATGTTGTCGACGTGTTTCTATGTGTACTGAATGTGTAGGGAACGTTGTGTACCTGATGTGACCGTGTTTCTGTGCGTTTTTGATGTGTATATGTGAACGTGTTTCTGTGGGTGTTTGATGAGTACATGTGAACGTTTTTGTGTGTGCAAGTGACAATGTACGGAGTTATGTGTCTGTATAATATTCATGTGATTACAGGTACAATATATTTAGGTATATATTTCCCAAGAACTTCCCCCCTCCTTTCTCCCCTCCCATCCCCCCTCCCCCATCCCTCCCCCACCCCTACCCCCTCCATCCGTCCCCCACCCCTACCCCCTCCCTCCTAACCACCGTAAGTCACGCGCCTTGTTCCCGAGATCCAATAGTAATGCTCTAAATGTTTCCTCAAGAATTCTTATTGGCTGGTTCGGTCATTACTCAGGCGAGACCGATAATGATCATTGAGTTAAAATACGTGGATTAGAAGCGGTTCACTTGAGGGTTGTAATCACTGTAATGGAGGACGATTAGCTCTTAGGTTAGGTTAGGTTAGGTTAGGTTAGGTTAGGTTATTTTTTATTTATTTCTTTGTAATTTAGTGAATAATAGTTTAGTTGTTGTGTTTGTTTGTCTGTACTGGATATATTATTTTGTTTTATGTGTTTATTTTTACGTTTAAATATACATACATACATACATACATACATACATACATATATACATACATATAAAACAGCCAGTAGGACAGGTATGGTTCACCCTTAATGAATCCCGCGAGCATCAATGGTACCTGATGTTTCGGGGGATAAGCTGGAAGAGGGAAGCTGCATCTCCGTCTGTACCACACCACTACCACACCAGTACCACACCACACCAGTACCACACCACACCAGTACCACACCACTACCACAACACACCACACCAGTACCACACCACACCAGTACCACACCACACCACTACCACACCACACCACTACCACACCACTACCACACCAGTACCACACCACTACCACACCACACCACTACCACAACACACCACACCAGTACCACACCACACCAGTACCACACCACTACCACACCACACCACTACCACACCACTACCACACCAGTACCACACCACTACCACACCACACCAGTACCACACCACACCACTACCAAACCACACCACTACCACACCACACCACTACCACAACACACCACACCACTAACTGTACCACAACACACCACTACCACACACAGCTAGCATACACCACACACCATCACCACGACACACTATGATACACTACCACATGCACCACATCATACACACACACATACACACACACACACGTAACAGGACCTTGCTGTGTGATTAATCCATGTCGTCCTCTTCCCCTCATCTGTGTAGAAGCTATTCATTTCCCCTCGGCTTACTTCGCTTCCCCTCTTTTACCCTTAGAACCTGTCCCCGACCCCCCCACTCCCCCCTTAACCTCTCCCATCCCTTTCCCTACCACCCTCTCCTCACCCTACGCAACCACCCATCCCATCCTCTCTCTTCCATACAATACCACCCACCCACCCACCCTATCCGCTCTCTTCCCCTAATCACCCCTCCCCTAATACCTTCTCTTCTCTTCCCCTCTGCAACTTTCCCTCGTCTCTCCCCTCCCTCCCTCCCTCCCTCCTTCCCTCCCTCCTTCCCTCTCTCCCCTCTCTCCCTCCCTCTCTCCCCTCTCTCTCTCTCTCCCCTCTCTCAGATTGTTATCTATTGTCACCGTCTGCCAAAAGACTTCCCTCACGTGTGTTCATTTGCTGGGCCAAGTCATTATCCCGCTTGTTTGTGTGGGCGTGTGTGTATGGCTTTGTGTGGGCGTGTGTGTATGGCTCTGTGTGGGCGTGTGTGTATGGCTTAGTGCGAAGGCGTCTGTGTGGGTTAGTGCAGGTGTGTGTGTGTGTGTGTGTGTGTGTGTGTGTGTGTGTGTGTGTGTGGTTTAATGCAGGTGTGTATGTGAGTTCGGATGTCCCTGTACGTGTACGTGGTTGTATGTCTCATTGTACGTGACTGGATAAATATGCCTTTAAACCTCTGAATGAATATGTCTGGATGTCTGAGTATACACTAAATATGTTTATATATATATATATATATATATATAATATATATATATATATATATATATATATATATAACTCATGTCTGTGAAAGAACAACCATTAATCTGTCAGTGAGATATTAATCATTACATCTGAATATTAGGAGAGAAAATGGATTACAAATTGTGTCTGTTCAATGTAGTTTGTACACCATTTTTGTGAGACAATTTTCAAAGGTTTTCGTCTGTAAACGTTTGGTACAAGTAAGAGAGAGAGATGCCCTTACAACGTACTGTCCATAAGGGTGAACATTGGTGTGATCATCAAGGTAAAGACTACCTTAAGCCACGCACCACAGCAGCCTCGACCACTCCCCAACCCTCCCTCCCTCCCTCCCCCCCTCCCTCACACCCCTCCCTCCCCCCACCCCCTCCCTCACACCCCTCCCTTCCTCACACACCCCACCTTCCCTCCCCAACATTTGTGTCTCATCCCAAGGAAAAATACGACAACAATTGCTTTAATTGGGCTTAGATTGCAACAAATAGAACGTGTTTTCTCTGTTACCCACAAAACCACCAACCCAACCCCCCCTCCTCCCCCACACCACCAACCCCCCCACCTCCTCCCCCACACCCCCTTTTTACAGCCAGAAGCATTTAATTAATTCGAGTCATTGGGTAATTAGAGAGAAAAAATATAAACAGAGGCTTCAATCGCAGGCGTGTGTATTGGCGTGTTTGAGTCTAAAGAAACCCCTTGATATTGAGGCCCCTATTAGTGCCGTTCAGTCTGTGTGTTGCTTTGGCTCAAACGATGGTAAGGTTGTAAAAAAGGTTTCTGGTAATTTTGAAGGTAGTGATGTTAAATATTGATATTCCTCGTCGCACGTGGATAAGTATTACGAAAATTGAGAAATGGTAATATTACTGTCAGTAGTATTGATGTTGATACCATTACTACTACTACAAATAATAATAATAAAAATAATAATAAGAAGAAGAAGAAGAAGAAGAATCGCAATGCTAATAATGAAAACTAACAATAATAATAACACCAATGATAATAATGATAACCAAAATAATTCCTTTGGAGTAAAAAAAAACAAAAATCAGAGGGTTTAGCCAATTATAGAAGGAATCTAATTACTGCTGAAGTAGGCGAAGGAACTACCCTATTAGACACCAAATGGTCGTACTGAAATAGGCTTTTCCTCAGTCTTAGTAATGCGAAGAGTAAAATTGGTTCCACATCTATTTTGCCTTTCATTGGAGACTGTAAATATGGGTGGGGGTGGAATGGGGGGGTGGGGGGTGGTGGGGGTGGGGGTGGTGGAATGGGGGGTGGGGGTGGAATGGGGTGGAGGAAGGGAAAGGTGGGAGAGAAGGTTGGGAGAAGGTGTAGTAGAATGGAATGGGAGGGGTGTGAGAAAAGGGAGGAAAGTGTTGGAGAGGGGAGAGAAGTGAGGAGGGTATGAGAAATGGGAGGGAAGAGTAGGAGAGATGAGAGAAGGAAGAAGAATAAGGGAAAGGGAAGGAGAAAGAACTTGGAGTGGGGAAGAAGAAAAAATGGAAGAATGTAAACATGAGTGGGGAGAGAGGGGAGAGGAAGGTGTGGGAGAGGGAAAGTGAAGGATGGGAGAGAGGGAGAAGGAAAAGGTGGGAAAAGAATGGGATAGAAGAGGGGAAAGAGAGCTCAGAAGGCGACATGGAAAAGGGTTATGAAAAAGATGAAAAATGAAACACAACACAAACACACTCACAACACCGACACACTTACAATACCAACACACACTCGCAACACACACTCAACACTAACACATCCCCCACTAAACAGAACTAACACACTCGCTTCAGTAAAACAATGGGAGTAATATTTATGCTACAGAGGGGCCTTAGTGTGCCTCTAAATCTCTCTCCAGGCCGTATATCCCGGCCAACACACACACAGGCTACTGCATACAGACAGATCTCTCTAAAGTTGCCTCACCTCCTCCTCCTGCTCCTGCTGCTGCTGCTCTGGATATATGGCGGGGAGGTGGGTGAGAGGGGTGGTGTGGTGTGTGTGGTGATGGGGGGTGTGTGATGATGGGGGGTGTGTGATGATGGGTGTGTGTGGTGATGGGGGTGTGTGATGATGGGAAGGGGGGAGATAGTGTGGTGTGGGTGGTGAAGTAAGGGGAAGGTTAGAAGTTTAAGAGGTAAAGTAGGTGATAGGAAAAGAAGTAATAAAATAAATATAAAACACCAAACAACATTAGTTGTCTCTACCCCACGAACACTCACACACACACACACACACACACACACACACACACGCACACACACACACACACACACACACACACACACACACACGCACACACACACACATCATTATTAGAGATTCAGAAGTTAAGTCTCCCTCCTACCGTCATGTTACAACACACCTGATTGGCTACTCACCCTATACGTCATAGAAAACGTCATACAAATCCAACCTCTAAAAATATTTACATTTTTCTCACCAAACCTAACCTAACCTAACCTAACCTAACCATCCGGGAGACACGTAAGGCGATGGGATTTATTTCCGTAAAGTGAGAGAACTTTTCTCTCCCCACATCTCCTACTGAAGGGAGATGGAGAGATGCCATATCTATCCCACCCCCTCCCGCTTCTCCCCCCCCCCCTGCCCTCCGCTTCTCCCTGTGTGTGGGGGGGGGGGGGGAGGGGGGAGAGGAAGGAATCCCTCTTCACTTATCCCATTCTTGGAAGATATTGAGGGAAGATGAGGAGTGAGAGAAGAAAGGGAAGTGGAAGAGAGACAGACAGATCTAAAAGCCCTCAAGTCTCTGTGAGTTTACGAAAATAAGAAAAATATCAGATATTTCCAGATTAATTTGGCTGGTGTAGCGGACCGATGAGAGACTGACAGGGAGAGAATAGAGACAGAGAGAAGAGAGAAGGAGAAGTAATTCCTAAATGGAGGGAGGGAGAAAGGTAGGGGTGGGAGGGAGATAGATTATATGAAGATGAAAGGAAACTGGATAAACAAGGAGACATAGATAGATGATAACAAATAAGACAGATAGATAAACATACGTACGAACAGATCTACAGACAGGCAGACAGAAAGATAAACAAACGTACAGGTACACACACACACAAACAGGCATACAAACGTCCAGATAGACAGACAGACACAGCCACAAACCAAACGAGAACGATATATCACCCAACCAAACATGACAAGATAATAATAATCCCAAGGGAGAGGGAAGGAGAGGGAGGGAAGAGGATGACGAAATGAGAGGGAAGGAGAGAGGAAGAAGATGAAAGGAGAATGAGGTGAGAGTAGAAGGAAAGGAGGGAGGAGAAAGGAGGAGTGATGGGAGAGATAGAGAGAGAGGAGGAGGAAGGATGAGGGTGATAGAAGAGAGAGAGAGAGAGAGAGAGAGAGAGAGAGAGAGAGAGAGGAGCGGAAAGAAAGGAGGGAATGATTGACAGGAGAGAGAAACAGGGATAAAAGGAGGGAGAAAAGAATGGAGTGAAGGAGGAAGGAATGAAGGAAGGAAAGGGAGGAAAGGAGGGGAGGGGAGGGAAGGAGAAAGAAAAGAAGGAAGGGTGAGATGGAGGAAAGAAGAGAGGAAGGAAGGAAAAAAGAGAAGGAAAGAAGGAAAGGAACGGAAAGAAAGAAAGAAAGAATACAGGGAAGAAGGAAAAGAAGGAAGGAAAGAAGAGAAGAGAGGAATGGAGTGAAGAGAGGAATGGAGGGGAGAAAGAAGGGGAGGGAAGAAAGGAAAGAAAGAAGAGAGGAAAGGACGGAAGTAAGAGAAGGAAAGAAAGAAGATAATACAGGGAAGAAAGTAGAGACGAAAGGAAAGAAAAAAAAAGAGAAGGAAGGGAGAGAGGACGGAAAGAAGGAAAGAAAAAATACAGGGAGGAAAAACGAGAAGGAAGGAAGGAAGAGAAAGAAGGGAGGGAGGGGGAGGGGGAGGGAGTCAAGAGAGGGAGGGAGGGGGAGGGAGGGGGAGGGAGAGGGAGGGGGAGGGAGGGGGAGGGAGGGGGGGAGGGAGGGAGGGAGGGGAAGGGAGGGGGAGGGAGGGGGAGGGAGGGGGGGAGGGAGAGGGAGGGGAAGGGAGGGGGAGGGAGGGAGGGAGGGGGAGGGAGGGGGGTAAGCTCAACATATCGGGAAACAGAACACTCCTCGCTAGGAAGAACGGAGGCAGGAATGGAAATCGGTAAGGGCGACAGAGGCCTGCACCAGTGAGGGGCTCCTGTCTGGTATATTGGAGGTGGTGTTGTGTTGGAGGGATGGTGGAGAAGGATGTGTTGTGTTGGAGGGATGGTGGAGAAGGCTGTGTTATGTTGGAGGGATGGTGGAGAAGGATGTGTTGTGTTGGAGGGATGGTGGAGAAGGATGTGTTGTGTTGGAGGGATGGTGGAGAAGGATGTGTTGTGTTGGAGGGATGGTGGAGAAGGATGTGTTGTGTTGGAGGGATGGTGGAGAAGGATGTGTGTGTTGGAGGGATGGTGGAGAAGGATGTGTTGTGTTGGAGGGATGGTGGAGAAGGCTGTGTTATGTTGGAGGGATGGTGGAGAAGGATGTGTTGTGTTGGAGGGGAGAGAGAGAGGGAGGGCTGGAGAACTAGAAGGGTGGTGGAGAAGGGAAGGAAAATAGAGGAGGAAAGGAAGGGAGGAATAGATAGATAGATAGAATAAGTGAAACGAAAGATGTGATAAAGGGTGAGAAGGGTAGAGAAAATAGATGAATAAATCAATTAAAATAAAAGACAACGAAATAATGAATATAAAAACAAAACAACAAAATCCCGTAAAAATTAATATTCAGAAAAACATAAATAGACAATTAAGGAAAATAAACATAGAAAAATAATAATAATAATAATAATAATAGTAATAATAATAAATAGACAGATTAAATAAAAAAATAGGAAATAGCAACGTTATATTATTTTTAGATAAGTGATACTTTTTTTTTTTTTTTTTTTTTTTAACAGACAACAACAATTCTTTTGGCTTCCTTTTAAAAACTTTTCCAATTCTCATATTTTTTCAGGCGCTGGGGAGAAAGGAGGAGAAGAGAAGGAGAAATAAATGGGGGGAAGAGGGAGGCGGGGAAGATGGAGAAAGTGGGGGAATGAGGAGGAGGGAGGAGAAAGGGAGGGAAAGGGAATGTTTGTTACCTCTCACCTTCCCCTTCCCATCCTCCTCCCATCTCTTTTCCTCTACCCCTTCCCTCCTGCATCTTCATCCCTCTTCCCTATCTTCCCCCTGTCCTTCCTTCCTTCCCTCCTCCTCCTCCTCCTCCTTCCCCCTATTCTCCCTCCTTCCTTCCCTCCTTGCCTCTCCTCCCCCCTTACCCAACCTTACCTCTTTCTCATCCTTCCCCCTCCCCCATCTTCCCCCTTTCCCTCCCTCCTCCCCCCCGGCTCTGTAATCTCAAATAAGCGTGAAGAAAACTGTACAGAGCCAGAGATCATCATTCAAGATTTTCTCCTTCTTTTGAAATAGTTTTTTTTCTTCTTTCATTTCTTTTCAGGAGCAGAAACTTTCTTTTTCGCCATTTCTTTCTCTTTTTTCTTTCTCTTAGGTCTATTGTGAATCTTCTTTTAAACTCCACACACACACACACACACACACACACACATTCTCTCTCTCTCTCTCTCTCTCTTCGCCTACTATCTCTCCTCCTCCGCCTTCTCCTCCACCATACATTCAGCTCCTCCTCCTCCTCCTCCTCCTCCTCCTCCTACACTCCCCCTCGTGATGTTCTTTTATTCCCGAACTCAATCTGAAGCTGCATACAGATTAGTCTCTAAGGGGGCCGTCCTGATGGCGTCCCTCCCTCCCTCAGTCAGTTCCATACAGTATCTTCCATCTTCTTCACTCTCTACCCTTCCTACTTCCCTCCCTTTCTCTCTCCCTCCCTCTCTTTCCCTCCTTTCCTTCCTCTCACTCTCCCTTCCATCCGACTCCTTCCTTCTTTCTCTCTCTCTAGTCCTTCCTTCCTCTCCCTTTCTTTCTGTCTCTTATCATTAGGGTGAGATAAAATAAGTAGTAAAAGGAGGAAGAAGATAAGAAAGAAAGAGAAAGAGAGGGAGAGAGAGAGAGAGAGAGAGAGAGAGAGAGAGAGAGAGAGAGAGAGAGAGAGAGAGAGAGAGAGAGAGCCATTGGAGACCGGCCAGGCTGAAAATGAAGGTAGCGGCCAAACAGATGAGCATCGCTTGTTACCCATTGAACCGATAGTCTGGTATGATGATCAGGTGTGTGGTATGATGAACAGGTATGATGATCAGGTGTGTAGTATAATGACCAGGTGTGCGGTATAATGTTCAGGTGTGTGGTATGATGATTAGGTGTGTGGTATGATGATTAGGTGTGTGGTATGATGATTAGGTGTGTGTTATGATGATTAGGTGTGTGGTATAATGATTAGGTTTGTGGTATAATGATTAGGTGTGTGGTATGATGATTCAAGCATTCTTACTCTCTGTTTATCCACACACACATCCATCTATTCATCCATCCATCCATCCATCCACTTACTCCTCCATCCCTCCATCCATCCACTTATTCCTCCATCAATCCATCCATCCATCCAATCTTCCACTCATCCATCCACTTATTCCTCCATCCAATCTTCCACTCATCCATCCACCCATCCATCCACTTATTCCTCCATCCAATCTTCCATCCATCTATCCATCCATCCAATCTTCTACTCATCCATCCACCCATCCATCCACTTATTCCTCCATCCATCCATCCATCCACTTATTCCTCCATCAATCCATCCATCCATCCAATCTTCCACTCATCCATCCACTTATTCCTCCAACCAATCTTCCATCCATCTATCCATCCATCCACTCTTCTACTCATCCATCCACTTATTCCTCCATCCATCTATCCATCCATCCAGCCGGCCTCTTATGACCAGTGGATCGTGACAAAGTGTTGGCAGCGAGGCGTAGACTGGCGCCTTATACAGAGTAGGTGGACCAGTAGGTGGACCAGTAGGTGGGGTGGACCAGCCGGTGGACCAGTAGGTGGGGTTGACCAGTAGGTCGACCAGTAGGTGGGGTGGACCAGTAGGTGGACCAGTAGGTGGGGTGGACCAGTAGGAGGGGTGGACCAGTAGGTGGGGTGGACCATAAGAACAAAAGAAAATAAGGAGTCTGCAATAGGCCGGTTGGCCTGTGCATGGCAGCTCCTGTCGAGAGTTACTACCACTCTCTATCATCCATGAATCTATCCAGCCTCCTTTTGAAACTTTCCAGAGTTCCCGCACTTACTACAAAGTTGCTAAACTTGTTCCACTCGTCCACCACCCTATTTGTGAACCAGTTTCTTCCTATCTCCCTCCTAAACCTAAACTTATCTAACTTGAATCCGTTGCTCCGAGTCCTATCCTGCTCGGATAGGATAGGTGGACCAGTAGGTGGGGTGGACCAGTAGGTGGGGTGGACCAGTAGGTGGACCAGTAGGTGGACCAAGACAAACATTCTCAATATCTCTCTAAAGTCACCATTATTATACCAGTCACCTCACCTCATCTTACCTCACCTCACCTCACTTCCTCACCTCATCTCACCTCCCCTCATCTCCCCTAACCTCACCTCACCTCACTTCCTCACCTCATCTATATCACTAACTGCTATGATACAATAATGAGTTATTAATGAGGTGTGAAGGGCTACATCTAGTGCGGGAGGGGCGGCGGCAATCACCATTATCACCATCTTCTGTCATTACGTCTCCTAATATCATCACAACTTAATTAGACGAACGATTGACCCATATAATTAGTATCATTAATCACTCTCAGGTCATTAGCAAGTAAATTATGTGAAATAAATTTATTTTAATTAGCTTCATAATTAACATGAAGAACAATGTATAAATTTAGATACTGAAGGAAATTAATTGTTAGGTCAGGTCAGGTCAGGTCAGGTCAGGTTAGGTTTGGTTTGGTTCTATCAATTGGGTAATTAGTCCTGTTAGTGGCCCTCAAATTAATTATATCCATCACTTAAGGTGTGATTATTACATTTAATTAATTCAAGTTCAATTTATGTTAAGTCCAATACACTAATTACTTATTGAAGGTGTGTGTGTGTGTGTGTGTGTGTGTGTGTGTGTGTGTGTGTGTACGATATCATCCTCTTTGTTTTTTTGTTTATTTTATTGAATATTTGTAGTTTGATAAGTGAGACACACACACACACACACACACACACACACACAGACACACACACACACACACACACACTATAGCAGTTCGTCTTTATGTTCTAAGATAACAAACAAACACAAACAAGCGCAGAACTAAACACATGAACAAAAAACAAACACAGGACTAAGGAGATAAACAACTAAACACATAACTAAACACAAACAGACAAACAAACAAACAACACACTCCGTCTCGGCAGTGCACTAGGATACTTAACAACTTGAAAACATCTTTAAAGTTTTCAATAGTCTTATGTGTATGCTACAAGGGCATAACACCATTACAACGTCTTCCATCCCCTGATTATACTGACGGTAATACTGCGTGGGTGAGGGGGGAGAGAGGGGGGGGGGCAGTGAAGGGAGGGGAGAGGGGGGGGAAGGGGGGGGGAAGTGAGAGTGGGGGAGAAGATAGAAAGGTAAGTGTCTTGAATTTATCAACCAAAAAAGTTACAAAAGTAATATAAATTATATAAAACTTTTTTTAGAAAACAGAAGTACCTTACCCATTCACTCTTCCACTTTACAAATTTGGCTTTTATCTTTACATTTCCTTCCCATTTCTCTTTTCCATTTAAAACTCAATAATATCATTTAGTTGTGATGTCCCTTCTTGTTACACCATAACTTTGAGGAAAGGCAAAGTTAAAATAATGAGTGAATAATCTAGGGGTTGAAATACGTGGATGCAGCAAGTAAGACGCATGTTATCGTCACCGACTAACTTAAGTTATGAAAGTAATAAATCAATTATCAAAACACACCAGAATATTACCTGAGTATTCTTACTTTAAACATAAAAATACACTTAATAAGACAACACTAAATACCTCATAGATATGGCAGCTCAGGTAGCGTGTCCAGTTTGCGATGGCCAACCACAAGAAACCAGGGATTACCACCCTAGTCCACTATCATCAAACCATCACACCACCACCAGCAGTAGTCCTTTCGTCCACACCCCGGGAGAAGAGAAACACAGTAGGCCGCAGAGAAGAGACTGAGCTTACCAGGCCAGACACACTTGCTTCGATACCTTGGTCTCATAGTCGGATGGGAAACTGGTTCAGAATCGGTGCTCACTGGGATCGAGTAGCTTCGTGGAACAGTGTCTTCTCCTGGTGTCGAGTTGGAGCAAGTGGTGGTTATGGTGGTAGAGTCGTCACATAGCAATATATTCTATAACCTAATCTAACCTAACCTAACCTAACCAAAACTTATAAAATTCTCTCTCTCTCTCTCTCTCTCTCTCTCTCTCTCTCTCTCTCTCTCTCTCTCGCTCTCTCTCTCTCTTCTCTTTCCATTCCTCTCCTCTTTCCATTGCTCCTCCCGCTCCTTTTCCCTCTCTTCCTCCCTTTCCTCATCCCTCTACTCATCCCTCTCTTGCTATCTCTCCCCGTACTTCTCCTCTTCCCTTTCCTCATCCGTTTCCCATCTCCTCCCACTCCTCATTCTTTTCATCCTTCACCTCACCCCTCTCCTCTCTCCTCTCCTCCCTCTCCCCTTCATCCCTCTCATCTATCCCTTCTTCCCCCCTCTCCTCATCCTTCTCGTTCCTCTCATTTCTCCCCCTCTCCTCACCTACACCTTAAGTGATTCAGGGTCACAGACGGTCAGATGTTATTAGCCTCAAGTATGATAATAAATGATAAGATGATTCAACTGCCCGGCCTCGCCTGCTCTGGCTGGATACAGTATGGTGGTCTTGGGATATGGAACCCTCTTGGAACCCTCGTGGAACCCTCTTGGAACCCTCGTGGAACCCTCTTAGAACCTTCGTGGAACCCTTTTGGAAACCTCTTAGAAACCTCGTGGAACCCTTTTGGAACCCTCTTGGAACCCTCTTGGAACCGTCGCTGAACCTTGGTGGAACCCTCGTGGAACCCTTTTGGAACCCTCTTGGCACCCTCTTGGCACCCTCTTAGAACCCTCTTGGAACCCTCGTTGAACCTTGGAACCCTCACGGAAGGCTTCATTGTAAGTGAGTGAACGAATCATATGTCAACACGAGGGAGACACTTAACTTAGCCACAATCCGATTAAGTATTTCATAAACTAAACTTTCGTCTCTTAAAAAAAATCAACTTAAATAAACTTAACACTTATATAATATTCTAATTACTTTTATTTACCTGTAAGTGTAAGTAAAATTAAGTACGAAACACTGGATTATAAGTGGGATGATTTTAGTGTCAAGAGTAACCTTTCTGAAGTGGTTCCTCCCCCCCTCCTTCTCCCAGCCCCTTCCCCTTCCCCCCCCCCCTCCTTCCCCCAGCCCCTTCCTCTTCCCCCCCCCCAAAAAAAAATAATAATAATAATAAATAAAAACTGAAGCAAATACATATAAACACACTCACTTCAACACGATCACATCCAAAAAAAAATGTTACGTAGAAATTAATTTACAAAATAAAAACAAATGCAAAAACGAAAAACTGGCTGAAGTTACGTAGCCTCAAGATAAATATTATTACTAATAATAATAGTTTACAATAATGCATAAACGAGTATTCATATATGACTGTGTATGTATGTATGTATGTATGTATGTATGTATGTATTAGTCAGACATCAGGTCACTTACGGAAATTACATACGTTATCACCTTTTGATCCGGGAATGATATATTAATAAATATTCAAAGAAACAATGTATTTATTCTGATGATTGCTTGATTTTATTTTTTAATCAGGAAATTAAAAGTTATAGAAAAAATGTGAATTGGTCGTTTTGTTTTCTTTTTGACGAAGTGGTTAGTTTTATGAAAGTTAATTAATTACTTATACTCTTTACCCTAACCTGACCCGTAAGCCACGCCCTTCTTTTTAACTAATAGCTGATTAGTTCCTAGACAATTCAAACCCAAATGTGTTCACAATTGGTAAGCAGAACTGTTGTTATCTAAAATAATGTTAAATATCTGGACTATCTAAATGCAAATGATTTCCAGGCATTTGCACTTCAGAGAGGATGTTAGAAAATGTTGTACATTTATTATAAAAGGTTGATATACATACACTCTTATGTACGCGCAGTCGGGGCGGGGGGGTGGGGGCGGGGTAAAACGCTCAGGGGGAACCAATCAGTTATTTGTAGCTTAGACGAGGGGCGGGGCTTATGGGCCAGGTTATTGTGGAAATACTTGAGTTAGTTATGGTAGTTAGCTAGAGTAGTTAGTTTAGCTAGTTACTTAGACTAGTTAGCTTAGTTTAGTTTAGTGAGTTAGTTAGGGTCATCTTTCGTTCGTCTCTCCTGCCACTATCCCACCCCCCCCTCCCCCTTCTCTACCTTCCCAGAAATCCTCTCTCCCATTTTTAGTTTCCTTTTCCTTCTTCCTCTCCCTTCCCATTTCCTTTCTCCGTTTTCTTCCTCTACCCCCATCACCCTTCCCTATGCCCCCTTCCTTCCCTTCTCTCCCATTTTTCTTCGGCTGTTTCTTTTCTTTCCTCTGATCGTCCTTCTCCTCCTTACCTCCTCCTTCCTTTCTATCTTCCCTCTCCCCCTTGCTCCCATCTTTGTTTTCCTCCTCCCTCTCCTTCTCTCCTCTCTTCCCTTTTATCTTTCTTCACCTCCCTCCCTCCCTCCCTCCCTCCCTCCCTCTCTCTCCCTCCCTCCAACAAACATCGCATCAAAGGAAGAATACAAGTGTCTTGCCTGGTGGGTGAACACGTCTAAGTACACACATACACACACACACACACACACACACACACACACACACACACACACACACACACACACACACACTCGTATCTTGTAATGAGTCTTTCTTTCCCTCCCTTACTCTTTTTCTTCTTCCCCTCCCATCTCTTTCACTTCCTCTTCCTTCTCTTTTTTCCCCCTTTCTTTCCGTTCTATCTCATATGTTCCTCCTTATTAATGCTGCCTACGTCTGATCCTCCTCCTCCTCCTCCTTCGCGTTGCAGAGGTTGACTCATTAAGCAAATGCAGCACCACCTCCCTCCCCCTTCCCTCCTCCTCCTCCTCCTCTCCCCCTTCCCTCCTCCTCCTCCTCTCCCCTTCCCTCCTCCTCCTCTCCCCCTCCCCCCCTCCTCGTGTTGACGCCACCGTGCACCTGTTAGCGCTGTTCACTCCAACGCTTCGCTAAGTCTTTTCAATGAGGTCATACTCTCAAGATCCCTGCCACGTGAACCTACCTGGGGAGTGAGGAGGAGGAGGAGAGACATGATGAGTGGGGGAGGAGGAGGAGGAAGAAGAGGTAAAGGAGGATGAGTGAGATGGTAAGATGGGAGAGAAGGAGGACGTGATGAGAAGGGTGGGAGCGAGAGATAACGAAGGAAGAGAAGGGAGAGGGGGTAAGAGAGGAGAGGAAGGGGAAGTAGAGAGAATGAAAGGAGAGGAGAGAGGGAACGAGTGATGAATGAAGAGAAGTGAAAGGGGCTAAGAGAAGAGAAAGAGAGGAATGAGAGAGAGGAGGGAGGGAAGGAACGAGCGAGTGACGAAGATCCGTTTGCTTGTGTAAATTTAAGGAGATGTGATTATTTTAGACATTTAAACAACACGAAAGTTTATCTTCAGTACAACAAATATATCAACCCCGATTTTCAAATATTAGTTTAAATTTTATTATTCCATATTCTTAAACTCAATATTTACCAGAGAAAAAAATTACCCCCCCCCCCCCCCCAAAAAAAAAAATCTGCTTAAAATCTTCTATGAGATAAACCATTTTTTTAACATTTCAGACAATAAATATTAACTCACATTCCGGTACATAAAGAATGACTCGACTTTCTTAAACAGACGGAGAATGAGGAATGTGTTGGAGCTTGTGAGTGTTAGGGCGTCGAGGGGTGACCACTGACTACACACTATCAGGTTATGACTCTTCCTGGTTAAAGAAGAAGAAGAAGCCAGTTACTATAAGGTGTCTCTGTATTAATGTACCTGCCTCCCTGCCTCGTCCCTGCCTGTTCTCTGAGACACTGTGAGAGGGAGGGGGGGAATAGGCAGGCAGGGGGCAGACAGGGAGGGAGGTAGGGACACTTCTCTAGGACGCCCTATATATGTACTGTAATGCCTCTGTCTCTCTACTTTAACATGTAGAAAAATTATATCAATAATTGCCTTTAATTATCTAATACTCCCACATAATTACAGGTATGAAGGGTAATATTAGACAGGTATATCACACCTTAATTGTCGCTTATTAGTATTAATTTAATGGAGGTAATACTCTTGAAGTAACTCGCCTTCCCCAGCTTCCTCCTACGTCTTCCAGCCTCCTCCTCCTCCTCCTCCTCCTTCTTCTTCTCCTCCTCCTCCTCCTCCTCCTCTTCTTCTTCTTCTCTTCCTCCTCATCCCCAACAACATTTTACCTGGTCTATGTTGTTACACTTATTAACGACAACATACAGGTGAGGTGTGATGGTCTTATGTGTTATTATTATTATTATTATTAGTAGTAGTAGTAGTAGTATAACCTCAGGAAGACTTGATGTGAAATTATTGCTACTGAGTGTTGTGTATGTGTGTGTGTGTGTGTGTGTGTGTGTGTGTGTGTGTGTGTGTGTGTGTGTGTGTGTATTCCTTAACATATAGAACGGACACTATTTCGTATACCTGTCTAATTTTTAATATTCCCAACCATAATAGTAATTAATGAAATGGCTTTGTAAATGGTAGCGATGGAGAGGTGTGTGTGTGAGCTGTGGTCGAGGGAGGTTGTGGCAGGTAAACAATGGTCTACCTGTACTGTATATTGCTGCCCTAACGCTTACCTGTGTGTGGAGGGGGGGGGGGGGGTTTAGGTTAGAATTAGGTCAGGTCAGGTTAGATTAAGTTAGGTTAGCTTAATATCAGGTGAAATAAACCAGGGTGCCTAATCTTCAGGTGATATAAGCTCTCAATATCTGTATACCAACTCATTCCTGCGGCCAAAATAACTCCCGCCTCTTCACCTCATCAACCCACCTCAATATATTTACAGATTATATGATTGATCTACAAGAATCCATTTATTATAGTTTACCGTAGCGAGGAGAAGGAGTTAGATTGCTAGAAGTGAAGTATTTTATTTATCTGTTAACATACGACTGGTGGGTGAGTGTTTACCGTGTGTGTGTGATGTTATTAAAGAAAATGGACCCAGAGAGGTTAAGGGGTGACTTTTTTTTTAATGTGTGTTTGGAAGGTAAAAATGCCGTGTGTGTGTGTGTGTGTGTCTTTTGGTCTAGTTTCATTCTTCATATAACTCTCTCTCTCTCTCTCTCTCTCTCTCTCTCTCTCTCTCTCTCTCTCTCTCTCTCTCTCGTAACTATACCTGTATAAAGGAGACTCATCACTCACTGTATGTACCTGAGAATCATTTCCTCTATCATATACCTGTAACCTGGACCTGATTTTCTTTACCTATAACCCAAAACACTTACCTGTAACCGTACCTGTAACCACCTGTATCTACCTAATTATCTACCTGTATATCTAATACCTGTGTACCAGATATTACAAGCGTGTATCAATCTTACCTGTCTGGCACACCTTGGTAATTAATTAAACCAAGTGTAGGTGTCAATAATGAGGATTAACAGAGACGAGGCACACCTTCCCGACGGCAATGTTTCATAATTAGTATTGTAATCAGGATCCTACCTACCTACCTACACCTGTGTCATCTCTAATCATCCATCCTCGCTCCCCAGACTAACCTAACCTAACCTACTTCCTACATCCCTCCAAACACCACCTACCCATTCACTTGTTTCCACCCTCCCCCTTCTCTCCCCGTCTTCCCACCCACCTACCCACGTCCCTCCCCACCCTCCTTCTCCACCTACCCCCCTCCCTCCCACCCACTTCCCTCCCCACCCTCCATCTCCACCCACGCCCTCCCCCTCCACCCACCCACCCACCCAACCCCACCCACCCACCCACCCACTCCACACTGGCTTCACCTAGAATATTGGTGGCGATCAGGACTGTAACACATTCTTACTAGTCTATTCTGGGTCCAGCTGGCCATTGTCCGGACTCCAACTGCATCCACCATCTGTCTCCGTCCACCACCTGCGTCTTTCCACCACCTGCCGGCGTCCACAATGTCCACTCGCGTCCATATTGCAGGCTGATGACAGACAAGTCTTTTACGGGAGGGTCCTGGATCGTCTGCAGTAGGGAGTTGGAGAGGATATTTTGACTTATGTCTTTGGGAATGGTTTTTCTTCAGGTGTGTGTGTGTGTGTGTGTGTGTGTGTGTGTGTGTGTGTGTGTGTGTGTGTGTGTGTGTGTGTGTGTGACGGATTTACTTATGAAGTCAGTTGGGTTTATAAGTACTGTAAGGATGAGGATAGTGAGAGACAGGAGTGAGGATAATGAGAGAGAGAGAGGAGTGAGGATAGTGAGAGAGAGACAGTAGTGAGGATAGCGGGAGAGAGAGGAGTGAGGATAATGAGAGAGAGATGAGAATAATGAGAGAAAGGTGAGGGGTAATGAGGCGAATACAAGGGAGAGTAGTTACAAGAGGGTGAGAGTAACGAGGGTGAATGAGAGGTAATAAGGGAGGGTGATAATGTAACGAGGAGTAACAGAAGAGAGAAGAATGTGTTGACAAAAGGAACAAACAAAGCTAAGAGAGAAGTATGTTGACAAAAAGAGCAAACTTAGCTGAGTTATATGGTAGCATGAGAGGTTGAGCCCCGTATCCCTTTGAGGAGAGGGAGGTCAAAGGAAAACTTTATCTCATGTTAATTAAGACAGTGAAAAGTCTCCTCTTGGGCAGGAATTACGAGGCCATATGACTATTTTTTTTCCATAAGTCTTTTTTTGAGGTTGTGAGCGTGTGGTTGTGAATTTCGGGGTTGTGAGCGAGTGGTTGTGAGGAACTGTTGTTATAGGTACAGTGAGGTTGTTGGTTTACGTTGGAGACTATTTGAGAGGGATGGTTGTAAAGTATAGGTTGTAGTAGATTTTTGTTATAGAAACATTATTGTGAAGGGCTGGAGTGTAGAGGTTGTGATGGTGTGGTTGTGAGGGGCTGGAGTGTAACCTAACCTAACCTAGCCTAACCTAACCTGACCTAACCTAACCTAACCTAACCTAACCTAACCTAACCTAATCCTTCTTTCACATAAAACACCATCAGTCAGGTCAAGTAAGCTGGCAATTTGGGAGTACTAAACACAACTACTTAAAACTTGAAGTAGTAGTAGTAGTAGTAGTAGTAGTAGTAGTAGTAGTAGTAGTAGTAGTATGAAGAACAGAAACGTGTATACACCATCTCCTGTATTTGAGTGAAAATGTGTGAGTGGGAGGAGGGGGGAAGAGTGGGAGGAGGGGGAAGAGTGGGAGTGGGATTTGGAGGTGGTGGGAGTGGGAGGTGGCCAGCTATAGTTCTGGTGTAATGGGGTAAAGTTAAACCCTGGAATGTGTGTGTGTGTGTGTGTGTGTGTGTGTGTGTGTGTGCAACAAGTCTCTGGCCGAGGATAAAGGAAGGAGGGAGGGAGGGAAGGAGGGAGGGAGGGAAGGAGGGAGGGCGGGAAGGAGGGAAGGAAGGAGGGAAGGTCTTGTATGGTTGGTTAAGGTTAATTCTCTCTCTCTCTCTCTCTCTCTCTCTCTCTCTCTCTCTCTCTCTCTCTCTCTCTCTCTCTCTCTCTCTCTCTTGTTTCTCTCATCTGTCCCTCACACCTTTCATCCTGTATCTTCTTCCTCCTTCATCCCTCTTCCATCATTGTTTTTTATCTTTTATTCCTTACCTTTACTTATTTCTCTCCTTCCATCATCATCATCATCATCCCCTCGTTTCTCCCTTTCTTTCATCCTCCCTCCTTCTCTCATTTCTCTCTCTTCCTCATTCCTCCATCCCTCATTTCTCTCCCTTCTTCACTCATCCCCTCACTTATTTCCCCCCTCACCTCTCCCGCACCTCACCCCTCCTCCCTAATTCTTCCCCCTTATCCTTCCTCACCTCATCCCTCCTCCCTCACCTCACACCTCACCCTCACCTCACTCCCTCACGACACTCCCCTCACTCACACCTCCACACCCTCACACCTCACCTCACACCTCCCCACTCACCCTCACCCACACCTCACCCACTCACCACCTCACACCTCACCCCACACCTCACCCACACCTCACACCTCACCCTCACCTCACACCTCACCTCACCTCACACCACACCTCACCCCACACCTCACACCTCACCCTCACCCCTGGGACGGTGCTGAAGGGTTTAAGTCTGCTCTAACAGATAGATGTAATAAATCCGGAGCAACACGCTATAACTCACTCGCGAACGCATCTGGATCCGGATTCGCTTAGGTTACTACGTCAGATTTTACCCTGAGAGAAGCACCTGGATGATATCTACAGTCCTGGTGCAATTCAGCCGCCATTTTGGATATTACGCTAGATTTAACGCTGAAATAGAGATAATCATCTACTTATTTCTAGAGTCTCAGGGATATTTGGACGCCATTTTTGTCGTAAGTGAGAGAGTTAAGACACGAACTCATGTCTTCACTTAAGGGGACAAATTCATAGTACGATTCTTTGTGAAAACTGGAATGTGAAATCCAATTGCAGCTTGTGGCTCTGTGACGTCGGGGTGGGGGGGAAGAAGGTGTAGAAGGGGAGGAAAGGTAAAGAGAGGGAGGAAGGGGTAGGAGGGGAGGAGAGAGAGAAAAGAGGTAGAAAGAAAGAGAGGAGGAGGAAGAAGGAGATGGGGAGGGGGTAGAATGAGAGAGAGAAAGAGGGAGGGATGATATAAGAAAAGGAAAAGGAAAAAGAGAAGGGAGAGGAAGGTGAAAGGGAAGGAGAGAAGGAAATAAAGGAAAAGGAAGGAGAGGAGGAAGAGGGGGAGGGGGAAGAGGTATGATTGAGGAAAAAATGAGAGGAATAAAGAGAGAAAAAGAGGGCGATTGAGAGGGGAGATGAAGAGTGGGGTAATGGGAGTGAAGGAAGGGGGAGAAGGGGTGGGAAATGAAAGAGATGGAGCGGATAAAGGGGAACTAGGGAGGATATGGAAGAGGAGGAGGAGGTAGGAAGGGGAGGGAGAAAGGAAGGGAGGGGGAGGAAATTAAAATGGTAGGAAGTGTTATTTTTTGGAATATTAAAAACCTATATAGTGTGTGTGTGTGTGTGTGTGTGTGTGTGTGTGTGTGTGTGTGTGCGCGTGTGTGTGTGTGTGTGTGTGTGTCTCGTCTATAACATACAACCCCCACGGTATAACACAAGTCGTCTTGCAGGTTGTGATCGCTATTAACAACCTTTTTTTAACTATTTTATTATTATTGTTATTGTTGTTTGTATTAGAATTATTATTATTATTATTATTTTTATTAGTCGTAGTATTAGTAGTAGAATTGTTATTGTTATTATTTTTATAAGTATTAGTGTAGTGTAGTGTAGTGTAGTATCGTATCGTATCGTATGATGAAGGAGAACAATAAACTAAATTATAACACCACCTGGACACCATCAACACCATATTTCACTGTAGGAACTTACAAGAACCTTCTTAAAATCAAGCAAATATATTTTTTATTTATTTATTTTTTTATTTTTCCTTTGTAATGTTTAAGTCTTCCAAACAGTTATGGAGAACTAAACAGATTTTATTTCCTTTACAACTCTTAACTTTCTCGACTTATCAATGGCGGACAACTTTTTACATTTCTTGACAAAAAAAAAAATAAACTTGTTTCTACTTTTTAATTTGTTTGGATTTTTAACTTTTTAGGCTTTTGTTTGTACTGTGTGAGGCGTCTTTTGTGATCTATGGTGGTCGTAGTTTCTAAAAAAAATAATAATAAATAATAATAATAATAATGATGATGAAATAAAGATACAAAAAATTGTCTGGTATCATAAATAGTATAAAAGAAAATAATGAGAAAACCCCCCAAAGATTTTCGACTATTTTCAAGTTTTCTCTATGGCATAAAAAAGAGGAGACGAAGAGGAGGAGAAGGAGGAAGTGAAGAAGAAGGAAGAGAAAGAGGAGGGAATGCAGTACAAGGATGAGGAATAGATATAGGAGGAGTAGGAAGAGAAGGAAGAAAGGAGGTAGAGGAAAAGGAAGAATAGAAGGAAGAAGATGAAGAGGAGGAGGAGGAGGAGGAGGTAAAAGAGAAAAATCAAGAGGAATTAGAAGGAAAAAAGTTAAAGAAGTAGAAAGAGCGAAATGAGACATAAGAAAAGAAAGAAACGAAAGAAGAAGAAGAAAAAAAGAGAACCAAAACAAAACACCAGCACAGGAGATGTTGTTTGGTAATAATAAACAACATAGAGTTTTAACCCGACGTCAACCATCTATCTATCTATCTATCTATCTATCTATCTATCCTCATATAAGTCGATACTATACGCCCTTGCCTCGTTGATGGATGGATGGAGTCTTAGCGATGCGAGGTAACTGTAAATAGCTCGAGTAAAGGAGGTTTATTTGACATTATTTCAGTTTGTTTGATGGTGAATTGGACATCGTGGAGAATGTATACGGGGGGGGGGGGAGGGAGGGAAGGGGGAGAAATGAAAGGGAGAAGAAGGGAGAGAGGGAGGGTGAAATGAGGGGATGAGAAGAGGAGAGAGTGGGAGGGAGGGAGAGGGGTAATGGTAGGTAAGGAGGGAGACGTGATAAGGAAAAGTAAGAAGAAAGAAAAAATGAGGATAGCTGAGAAGGAAGGAGGAAGAGACATAGTGAGGAAGAGAAACAGAGAAGAGATAAACGGAGGAAAGGGAGAGAAAGAGTGAGGGAGGGAGGGAGGGAGGGAAAGAAAGAAATAGAGAAAAGAGAGACAGTAAGAGTGATATATATAGAGAGAGAAAGAGTTATAGATGATGTCAGTGAAGGGTCATTTTTCACAACGAAACGCCATCTCTCTCTCTCTCTCTCTCTCTCTCTCTCTCTCTCTCTCAACTGTTTCCTCTTCCCCTTATGTTTCCTCTTCCCCTTATTCCCCCCTTTCTTCTATTCTCCTCCATCTTTTCCTCCCACTACCTTCTCCTTCTCACTTTTCTTTATCTCTTCATCTTCTTATCTTGTTGGTACATCGGTAGCTCACTTGTCTCTCACAACCCCGCCACTCTGGTTCGATACCAACTGGTCCTCAAGGCTGGCCAGTTAGCCATAATAATACTGTAGATGTATCAGTCAATCAATCAATAGTTCTTCCCCTTTATCCTTTCTCGTTTCTTCTTCTTCTTCTTCTTCTTCTTTCTTCTTCTTCTTCTTCTTCTTCTTCTTCTTCTTCTTCGTTTTACATCTGTTTTTCTTCATCCTCTTTTCTTCCTCATTTTTACTCTTTATTCTTGTTCTCTTTTCGTTCTCTTTTTTATCGTTTTCTAACCAGTCTTCTTCTTTTTCGTCCTTCCTTCCTCCTTCCCTTCTCTTATTCCTCCTGCTCTTTTCCCCTGTCCTTCTTTGTCTCTTCCCTCTCTTCTTTTCGCTCCCTCCTCCTCCTCCTCCTGCTCTTCTTCTTATCCTCCTTCTCCTTAACCTCCTACTCATCCCTCCTTCCTTCTGCTCCATCTTCATCTTCCTTCGCCACGTAATCGACAAAGCAAGGATACAGGGGCGAGAGGAGGGTGTAAGGAGCCTGGCAGTGTTTATATCGCCCCGTCATCTGTTGTTGTTTGGTTGCCATTACCAACCTCGAGTTAGTTTAATAACTTTATTCGGCAAGGTTGAAGGACAATTTGTCTAATCTGAGTACAGTAGTTCAGTCAGTCAGGTCTTGATACTGAGGTGTGCTATCACTGTTCACTGCCACACAGGACAGAGGTTCATACACAAGAGGAGATAATAGTATAGGTTATATTCTATTAGTGTTATAATTGTGAGCTAGCAACTTTAGGATAGACTGCCAGAATGTCCTCATTAATTCCTGATTTAGTGTAATTAGTCACACAGTTCATGATACAATAAGCCAGGTGGCCTGAAGTCTTTGACAGTGTCACATTCAATAATATAATGCTCAAGTGTATGCTTTAAAGGTTTATCACAAAGTTTACATGCTGAGTGTTCTGGTATGGGTACAGCGTTACTAACTTGCCAGATGTGTCTGTATCCTAGCCTAATTCTGGCCACGTCTACAATACATTGTCTGGTTCTGTCCTTATGCTGGCCATACCGGTACCTCTTGTCACAAAATTTGTCATATTTACCAAAGCTACAACTACCAGGCCTCTCTCCATTTCTCAGTTCTTGTAGATCGGAGTTCATGATTTTGACTTGTTTGTGTTTAAGTACAGCATTGGACAGGCTAAGGTACTTTTTCTTTATTGCTGCCTCATTGATCGAGCGATTAACACGGTTACGAGTCCTATTTCCAATATGGGACGGAATCCACAAGAATTAAGTAGTCAGATTCTTCTCCTTTAATATCACAAATAATTTACCCGTTAATGCTGACGGTCTGTTCATCGATTGTAAAGCTGAGTCACAGAATACCACCCTACCTCCGTTTTCTTTAAGGCAGTCAGCGGCTAAATAGATTCCCATAAATTCAGTTTGTGTTGTGTTGGAAATATCGTGACAATACTTTGAAAGACTAGCATACAACACAACTTAAGACGATAGCTAATGAACTTTAACACTAAATTACGATATTTTTCCCATATACAGCAATGTGTGGTGAGTTTACAATCCACATTTGAGAGAGATTTGCCGTCTGATAATTTTTACTCAGTCAAAGTGATGGAAAGAGAGAATGAGGGGAGTACCTATCAATCCCCTCTTTCCCCTCACTAATGACCATAGTTAACAGACTCTAGCTTTACCCCTCACTTCACCTCCCTCTCACTTTACCTCACCTACTCTCATCTCCCCTCACTTCACCTCTTTTCCCTCACTTCATCTCCCATCATTTTGAACTCCCCCTCTTTCACCTTTCCTAACTTCCTCTTTACTACCCTAACTTTTAATTCCTCTCCCCTCACCTCCCCTCACTTTCCCTCACTGAATCATACTTAACTTTCTAATCCTAGGTAATTTTCTCTCACCTTCCCTCACTTTCTATCATTTCCCCAGTCTTTCTTAACATTGCCTCACCTCCTTTCATCTTCCTTCACCTCCACCTCATCTTTCCTCATATACTACTACTACTACTACTACTACTACTACTACTACTACTACTGTACTACTGAATAATAATAATAATAATTATAATAATAATGAAAGAAGAGCAAATTAAGAAAAAAGAAGAACCCAAAAAGCATTGAAGAATTAGAAACAAAAGAAGAATAAGAAGAAAGGAAGAAAGAAAGAAAGATTTATGGGTCAAGACAATCACTGTGATTTTCTCAACGTCAGATGTCATGAAGGTCATTATTGTGTCTCTTGGGAAAACACGTTTGTCTCGTGTCTCGTTGTCATGGTTACCCTGGTTCAATACCTGTAGTGTTTTGGTCATCTGTGTGTATATTTGTGTATCAATTTGTCTCTTTATTTATTCTTTTACTTATATCTTTATTTATCTATGTTTATTATCCACGTAAAATACTTATTAAGGGTTGGGTAAATGTGTTAGTAGATAGATAAATAGATAGATAGAGAAACGCAACATAACCACAAAGACACATACACGTACATACATACACACACGCGAGCACACATACATACACGCGCGCGTACAGTATAGCACGTTCTTTCCCCCTCACAGGTAAGGTTCTGTATACCTGTAATTATACGTGACTCCCCACCCCCCCCCCTCTCCTCCCCTCCTCTCCCCTCCACACTTTACCTGCCTGATGACGTCAACAGGTAATTGCGTAAAGTGCTTCCTAAATGCTGTCTTGTCCTGTGAGTGGTGGTACAGGATATGGTAGGATGTGTAGGATATTGAAGGATAGGCAATAGGAAACACTAGGCAGGATGTGTAGAGATGAGCGGCAGGATGTGTAGAGATGGGGAGAAAGTGGAAGGATGGGAAGGATATGCATGGGTAAGAGGATGGGTAAGGATGTGTAGGATGGGGGAAGAGAAAGAAGAGAATAATAAGAGGTCAATGGGTGATAAAGAGGGGGAGATAATACAGAATAAGAGAGGAGTGGGGAGAAGAAAGAGGAGTGTGAGGGAAGAAGATTGAAGAGATGAGTGGAAGGAAGAGGAGGAGGAGAGAAGAAGAAGAGAAAGATCAGAGAAAGGGAAGGAAGAAGAGGAAGAAGAGAAAGAAGAACAGGAAGGAAGATGAGTACTAGGGAGAGTGATGTAAATAGGAGAGAAAGGAAGAAGAAAATGAGGAAGAAGATTGAAAAGGGGAGGGAGGAGGAAAGGTATGAGTGGAGAGGAAGAGGAGGAGGAGAGGAGGTAAAAGAAGATTAATAAATGGAGAAAATGACAAGGAGAAAAAGGTAGGAAAGGTGGGGGAGGGAGGAGGTGGGAAGGGAGAGGTACAGGGAGATGGAGGAGGGGGAGGGGAGAGGGGGGAAGCAGGAGAGGAGGAGATAAAGGGAGACGAGAGGGCAGGAGTAGTCAGCTAGTTTAAGGGACAGTGTAAGCCAGAGAGAGCCTTTTGATCAAGAACGGCCTGTGTGTGTGTGTGTGTACATCCTGACGACCCCCATCTAGATTATTAACTCTCTCTCTCTCTCTCTCTCTCTCTCTCTCTCTCTCTCTCTCTTTTTTTTTTCTCTCTCTCACACAGACAGGTTATGAGACCGAGAGAGAGAGAGAGAGAGAGAGAGAGAGAGAGAGAGAGAGAGAGAGAGAGAGAGAGAGAGACCCAGATTATCTCAAAAGCTCTAAGATTAAAGGGACGAACCAGAGACTAAAAAAAATAAAGACAGACGTGAAAAGATGAAAGGGAAATGAAATAAAGAAAACGAGAAGAAGCTATACGTTAAAAATGAGATAGCGAGAATAGAGGATGAATCATGGGGATAAGAGAAAGAAGAATGAAAGTGGATGTAAACTGAGAATAGAAATTAATTACAGTAGAGGTGAGGAAGAGAGGGGAATAAGAATGAAGGAAGAGGAGGAGGACGGAAGGAGAAGAGAGAGAGAGAGAGAGAGAGAGAGAGTAGCTTGTTATCATAGCGAGGTAAAGAGATAAAGAGAGAAGAACGGGAGACGGGGAAGGAGAAAAGAGTGAGAGAGGGAAGAAAGGAAGGAGAAAGGAGAGAGAAGGGAATATATAGAGAAGAGGAGGAAGAAAAGTACGAGTCAGAGAGTAGGAGAGAAGGGGAGAACAGATAAAGAAAGGAGGAAGAAAGAAAGATAGAGGAAGAGGAAGATAAAGAAAAGAGAGAGGAAGAGGAATAAATAGGGAGAATCGGTTGAGAAAGAGAGAGAGAAAGAATGAAGGTAGAAAAATATATATTGACTCCTTAAATTGGACAAAATTAGCAAAGTTCCATTAAAAAAAAGTAGGATTTGGGACAGACTTCGAAAAGTTTAGTCTCTCGACCCAGTTTAGTCGAGGAGAGAGAGAGAGATAGAGAGAGAGAGAGAGAGAGAGAGAGAGAGAGAGAGAGAGAGATAGATAGAGAGAGAGAGAGAGAGAGAGAGAGAGAGAGAGAGAGAGAGAGTGTGTTTGTGCGCCATACATACATACATACATACATACATACATACATACATACATACATACATATACTAAAATACAAAACTGTGCCAACTACGACCCAAGGCATTTCATCTTTAATAGCCCTGACAATTAAAGCACTCAGCATAAACAACAACAACAACAACAACAACAACAAAACACCACAAAACACATTAAAACATACCAAATACAACATCAACTTTACCTCACTCATTATTAATTTAAACACAGCAATTATAACAATATCAAAATTACCCCAATCATAATAAAACAAATAAAAACATTAACACAGACAAATACATTAAAAAAAAAAAAAAAAAACAAGTACATTTAAATACAATAGAACACAAAAAGACACAAAAAAATCAACCAAAAAAAGCGTAAACACAAAAAAACAACACAAAAACACACAAACATGTAATCGGACTCTCCCATATTCGATCGCCATATCAATATTGCAGAAGGCCAAAATACAAACCTAGAAGCAATCAGAGAGAGTGTAGCTGCTTCCTAGACGTGGACAAGCAAGCAAGCAAGCCCTTCTTCCTACCATCCTCCCATCCACCTACTCAAATATCCATCCTTTCATCCACCCAGCCAACCATCCACCCCAGCCACTCAACCATCTACCCACTCAGCAGCCACTCACTCTCCCATCCATCCATCCATCCATCCATCCATCCATCCATCGTCTCATTTATGTTTTGATCTGAGTCTTAAGTGCACATTCTCAACCGGCCGGGGAAAAATATATTCAGAGAGAAAGAGAGAAAAAGAAGAGACGAATAGAGATATAGACAAATATAGATAAAGATGGACAAATAAACATTGATAAAACAGTGAGATAGAGAGAGACACATACACAATCACAAGTATACACAACACTACTAATATCAACCACCTTACCTGCAGACAAACAAATTAATTAACCTGTAGTCAGAAAGGTAAGAAGCCCCGCAGGTAAATATGACAGGTAAATGCTTTTAACACACACACACACACACACACCCACACACACACACACACACACACATACACACACACACACACACACACACAGTCATTGTGAAGAAATACTTGATTATAACTAATTGTTTTTCAAAGAGGAAAGGTTATACGGTTTTTGTTTATGTTTAAGTAATTAGAAACGTGAGGTCTGGATTATAGGGAGGAGTTGAGGGAGAGAAAGAGACGAGAGGGAAAGGGGGAGGAAGGAAGAGGGGAGGAGAAGGAAGAGAGATAAAGAAGAGATAGTGAAGGAAAAGACGTAGATTAGAAGGAAGACAGAGAGGAGTAATGTAAAGGGAATGAGAGGTAGAAAGGAGAAGAATAAATGCAAGAATGAAAAAGGAGGACAAAGATTACTGAACGAGAGAGAGAGAGAGAGAACTATCTGTATTTCCAGAGATGAAAACACGTCGACTTTTTGGGTTGGCTGCAGACTTTTCAATTTCGCCAGCGTGGGCGAGTGTTCGCTCGACTGTGGCGGGTTGACATCCTGAATTGGTCTGTGACAGCAACACCCAGCTGTTAGTGTCCTGATACATGGTGGTGGAGGTAATGTATATATATATATATATATATATATATATATATATATATATATATATATATATATATATATATATATATAGATATATATATATATATATATATATATATATATATAGAGAGAGAGAGAGAGAGAGAGAGAGAGAGAGAGCAGGCGTGCCGTTACCATGGTACTTGTAAGCCAATCTATGAAGTGTCGCCAGGAGCCTGTATGTGTGTTTATATATAGACGGAAGGAAAGAGAAAAAAAAGATACGATAATTGGATGACTAAATAAACAACACAGGTACATGGACAGGCTGATAGTGATATACACCCCGTACAGGAAGGAAGGAACACGTTAAGAAAAAGTTGACGAGAAACAAAAAAGAATAAACAGCATTGATACTAGACACACACACACACACACACACACACACACACACACACACACACACACACACACACACATACACACACACACACACACACACACACAACACACACACACACACACACACACCAGCAAAAGAAAAAAAATATCTAACATTATCTCCCCACCCCTCCTCTTCCCTCCCCTTCCTTCACCCCTCACCCCTCCTACCCCCTCTCCCCTCACTTCTCCACCCCTCCCCCACCCCCCCCACCCCTCCATACACTCCCCCCCCCTGACCACTCTAAGTTTCACGGATTTGATTATTCTATTCTAAAATCAAATTAACACAGAGTGAGATGCACCTCGATCGTATTATGGCATCAACATGTATAATGCGGTGTACTGACCCGATAGATAGATCGATAGATAGATAGATAGATAGATAGATAGATAGATAGATAGATAGATAGATAGATGAATATGCAGTATAGACACATGAATACATACATACATACATACATACATACATATATATAGACACACATACATACATACAAGACAGATTAGTGAAGAGAGAGATGGTGTAAATACTGTATGACTATTAGAGAAAGGAGGAGGAGAAGGAGATGATGATGAAAGGAGGGAGAGATAACACGAAGGAGGGAGAGATAACACGAAGGAGGGAGAGATAATGAGATAATGAGGATAAGAAGAAAAATGGAAGGAGAGAATAAGAAGTGAATGAAGAAAGTAAAAAGTAAGAAAATGGAGATGGAAGAAAGATAAGAGAAAGGAGAAAGTAGGAAGTGAACAACAGGAAAAATAAAAAAAAGAGGAAGAAGAAGAAGAAGAACAGACAAAGAAGATAATCACAGAGGAGAAAGGAATAAGAAGAAGAATTAATGACAGATAAAAATAGAGATATAAACATAGAAGTAATAAGTGGATGGAGAAGAGAACGAAGAAGAGAAGATAACGCAGAATAAAAGAGGAATTAGACAAAAGAGAGAAGAAATATAAAGACAAACACAGTGAGAAAAAAGAAGAAAGAAAAACACAAAAATTATTCATCAAAAAGGAACGAGAATTATGAGTTTAAGAGGAACAGATAATAAGAAGAAAATGAAGAAGAAATAAAGAAAGTATAATAACACAACAAAACAACAACTTCGAAATGTACACTGATATGGTCCAGTCCCCTCTGCCCTCTCCTCTTCTCCCCTCTTCCCTCTTCTCCCCTCTCCCCTCTCCTCGTCTTCCCTTCCCCTCCCCTCCCCTCCCCTCTCCATTCTCCCCTTACACTCTCCACCTTCTCTCTGTCTTGTCCTTGTCCAACTCTCTCCATTCAACCCTTCCCACACCTTACCTCTCTCTCTCTCTCTCTCTCTCTCTCTCTCTCTCTCTCTCTCTCTCTCTCTCTCTCTCTCCCCCCTTCACATTCAGTCTTCTCCCCTCACCACTCTACCCACCTTTCCTCCTCCCTCTTATTCCCTCCTCCTCCAACTCCTCTCCAACCTTCCCTCCCTCAAATTCCCTCCCCACCTTCCCTCCTCCCATCCTTCCCTCCTCCCTCTTATTATATCCCCACCTTCCCTCCCCTCCTCCCCACTTTCCCTCCCTCTCATTCCCTCCACACCTCCCCTCCCCTCCCCTCCCCTCAAGGCACGGTTTCCACCCCTGGAATTAGTGCAGGCAGCCGTGATATTCCAATAACCACTGGCGGTGATCACGTTCTGGGGAGGAGATGGGGAGAAGGGGGGGGAGAGGAGGGAGGGGGAATAATTGGAGTAGGGAGTAGATGATGAGAAGATGGGAGGGAGGAGAGGGAAAGGGGGTTGGAGAAGGGAGGGGGGAGAGGAAGGAAGGGGGGGATAATTGAAGTAGGGAGTAGATGGAAAGGAGGGGGAGGGAAGGTTTGAGGGGGAGAAGAAGGAAGAGGAATAATAGAGGAAGAGAGAAAGATGGTGAGAAGGAGGAGGGAAGGGAAGGAAAGATGAGGTGTTAGAGGGAGGGAGAGGAGAGGTGAAGTGAGGGTTTAGGAGAAAGGGAGATTGAGGGAGAAGTAGGAGGAGGAGGAGGAGGAGGAGGGATAATTGGAGAAGAAAATAGATGGTCCAGATATAATGGGAGGGAGGGAGAGACAAGGAGGAGAGACGTAAAAGGGATATAGAATAAAACAGGCGAGAATAATTAACAAACATACTAAGAAGAAGAAAATCATAGGAACAAAAAATATAAGAAAACAGGATAAAAACACAACAGAAACGACTTAGAAGAGGGATACTACCCACCCCCCCACCCTCCACCCACCACCCCCGAAAGGCAAAATAAAACTGTTTTCTTTAATAAACTCTAACACGATGCAGTATATAAAAGCTTAAATCTGGATATAAGAACTTTGTAAAGCTTGTTCTACATACATGGGAGGATCGTTGAAGCTCAGGGCGTCTTGAAAGTTTACACAAGTATCAAAGAACGTATAAGAGATGGTTGTAAAGAACGGGAGGCACACTGAGACGTTCTTTGTGTTGCGTGTGTGTGTGTTGGGTGCGTGTGTGTGTGTGTGTGTGTGTTGGGTGCGTGTGTGTGTGTGTGTGTGTGTGTGTGTGTGTTGTATGTTGGGTGCGTGTGTGGGGGGGGATGTGTTGAGGGTGTATGTTGTTGGGTGTACATGAATGGTGTGTGTGTGTGTGTGTGTGTGTATGTTGAGGAATATTAGATGTGTATGTGTGTCTGTGTATGTGTACGAAAAAGAAGTGTATACAGGTGACTACTTTCATATGTGTATAAGTAACTCAGACAGGATTCATATATATTAGGATCCAACACCATACAAATTCAAAAAGGGAAAAAAAAACTGTCCAGGCAAAAACATCCAAACCTCCTCGTCCAAGACTCATTCATACCCGTCGGGATTATCTGCACAGCTACACTAGGAATGGAATCGTATCCCCCTTTCAGCAGCCAAAAGCCACTCTGATCCTCCAGGGGTTGTGTAGAAAGTCGTTCTTAAACAGGATCAAAGGCGAAGAGATCTGAAGTGTTTATATCGTTTATGATTTCCCTCGTATTGCGTGGTGATAAAACTTAGTCTTCAGAGTCAAAACCCCCTTCTGCAGCGAGACTTGGTCGGTGATAGGAGGCGTGTAGTTTTATGATGACAAAAGAAAGTGAAAATATAAGGAGAAAGAGAGTGAAAGAGAGACGAAACAAAGAGAAAGAGATATAAGAGAGATAGACAGAGAGGTAAGAGATACAGACAGAGAGTGAGAATGCAAGAGAGACGAGACACAGCGAGAAAGAGAGATAAGAGAGAGAAAAAGAGAGTATTAAAGAGAGACGAGACACAGAAAGAAAGAGAAACAAACAGGGAGAGAGAGTTAGTTGGAGAGAAGTTATGAGGTTATCAATGTATATTTCACCTTTATCTTATGATCTGAAGAAGGTTAACGAGTTGGGACGAAAGATAGAATATAAATGACTACATCAACACGGTTTTATATACTGTGGATAAGAGACACCAGGAGCGAACGAGGAGATTCAAACAACAGGAATTAAAAAACAGATAGAATCACTGTCTACCAATGAAAACAAAAGCCGAATCACCGTCTACTATTGAAAACAAAAGCCGAATCACCGCTTACCAATAAAAACAAAAGCCGAATCACTGTCTAAAACTGAAAACAAAAGTAATAGACAGGACCAACAAACATTATTAGTGAAGAGAATCAAAAAATCTTATTCCCCTGAAGATGTATTTATAAACCAAACTTTAGCCGTTGCCATGACACTGTCTTGCCAGCGTCTGGGAGTGGATGGTGAGGGAGGGAGGGAGGGGGATGTTGGTGAGGGAGGGAGGGAGGGAGAGAGACAGAGAAGGAGATGGTGAAGATTGTGACTAAGGGAGATATCGGTGAGAACGGTGACTGAGAAAGAGATATAACCAATACTCACCTTAATGAACTAAAAATTAAAGAAAACTCAACCTGTACCTATCATGGTGTTCGCAGTTAGTTAGCAGCATAATCCCTCAGTTAGTAGAATTAACACAAGTGCCTCCATTATGTATGTCGAAAAAAATAGACCTTGATTGATAGCTATATATAATGTTACAATTTTACCTGTGCCCTATAATCTAATTAATAGGATCAGATTATACGACGATCGCACTATTGAGAAAGATTAGAGCTTTTAAAATGTCCCTTTTAGGTTTAGACTGTACTCACCCCTGAAGATGTGAATTACACGAAAGCGCTTGGGAACTTCGTGTTTTCTTCTTTCCTTGTGGTTATCAGCATATACCTAGATCACGAGCACCTACAGTGATTAACTTGCATATATATAAATATATATATGCAAGTAAATCACTGTAGGTGTATGTTTATAATGGGGACATGGTGTGTGTGTTTGTGTGTGTGTGTGTGTGTGTTGGCTTCAAACGTATATAGTTGCTACAGTGACCCCTCCTCCTCCTCCTCCTCCTCCTCCTCCTCCTCCGTCTTTCTCCTCCTCTTCATATTTTCGCTTCCAGGTATTTCTGAAAAAAAAAAAATCTGAATTGTAGTTTGCAAGGAAATTTTCTCAGAATATCGTACAGTACAAAGATGTGGTTATTATTATTATTATTATTATTATTATTATTATTATTATTATTATTATTATTATTATTATTATCATTTGTGTTATCATCAACATGTTCGTATGCTTGTGTGTGTGTGTGTGTGTGTGTGTGTGTGTGTGTGTGTGTGTGTGTGTTTGATCATGTATGTATGTCTGTATATTCATGACACTGATCACACCAAACAACTTTCAGAACAATGTGTTTGTTTACAAACATTTAAACTGTGTAAAAAAATAACACGGCTGCTCTCTGCTGTATTTTATTACATGTTCCTACTGAATATATATAAATGTTTTCCATCACTAGTCAACATTTTAATCAGAATTAAAACTAAACTGCATAACCTAACCTAACCTAACCTAACTTTCTAAATAACAAAGTAAAAACAAATCATCGTTAAACTCGAGTTATCACAAGTTAATTCTCGTTAAATTCCTGGGAGGGAGAAACAAATAGAATTTCTACCATAACAATAAATAAATTTCTATTACCACACAACCACACCTCATCTCAATACCTGTCAATCAATTAATCAATCAATCCACCTGAGCTCTTACAACACACACACACACAACAACAACAATTCCATTCAGAGAGTTGATGACTTGTGTCTATTTTCAATCACTAATTGACAAAGCACCGCGACACATAATTGACTCGACGTCTTATTTAACAAAGCTCAGAACCACTGGGTGTTGAAGCAGACAAGGTAGAGAGTGATTGATAGATTCTCTTCAGTGTGTGAAGGGCGTAAGTAAAGGGAGAGATCTTCTTCTTCTTCTTCTTCTTCTTCTTCTTCAACCATTCCTCCATATTTTCCTCTTCTTCCTCCTCTTCCTCTTCCCCCTCCTCCTCTTTCTTCTTCCTCCTCCTCTTCCTCCTCTTATCGGCTTAGCTTCCCTCTGTTGTGGTTCCTCTTGTGAATCCCGCTCTGCCACACTCGCTTATTCAACCTCTGGGTATCCTCAAGACCAGTTCCTTTTTTAAACTTCCTTCCTTCCCTCCTTCCTTCGTTCTTTCCTACTTTTCTTCTTTCTTTATTTTCTTCATTCTTTCTTTCCTTCCTTCCTTCCTTCCTTCCTTCCTTCTTTCCTACCTACGCCTGTATTTATCGTCCTTATTTCGCTTTCATACACCCATACCTTTGACCTACCCTACCTTACCCTCACGCTGACGAAGAAAAACAAATAAGAGATCTCAAAAATGAAAATCGGATAAAATTCAACATAGAAACAGGGGACGAAAAAAATACAAGTGTAAACAACACTTTTCCCAAATGTAATAAAAGAAAGTAAATAAAAGACGTGACGAAGAAGAAGAAGAAAAGAGAGAGAGAGATAGAGAGAGAGAGATTCGGCCATTAGACTCAAGCGTAAGAGACTTTTCAGTATTCTTCAAAATTAGATGAAGCTTCGGTCTTTGAACTCTCGTTGACAGGGTTATCGTATAGTTGTGTGACGTCTCTCTCTCTCTCTCTCTCTCTCTCTCTCTCTCTCTCTCTCTCTCTCTCTCTCTCAGTAACTTAACAACTTGACCAAACATTGACGTTGTAAGGTACGATGAAAATTGCAGAAAGGGATTGAAGTCAGGCAGGTTGTCTCCCCTCGTCAGCCTGGGAAAATAATGTTGTAAAAGTCGTGTTAAAATTGAGAGAGAGAGAGAGAGAGAGAGAGAGAGAGAGAGAGAGAGAAAGAGAGAGAGAGAGAGAGAGAGAGAGAGAGAAACCTGGAAAAATAATTGTATAAAAATCGTGTTAAAAATTAGAGTGAAAGAAAGAAAGAAAGAAAGAAAGAAAGAAAGAAAGAAAGAAAGAAAGATATAGGGTGAGGGAGAGAGTTGAGGTGAAATTTTTGGAAGAAGAAAAAGAAGAAAAGCTGTTTAATATTTATTCGCTTTTCCACTATTTCATTTCCTCTTCTTAACTAAACTATAAATTTATTAACATCAGGTGACTTAAATTTAACGCATTTCACGAATCTTTATTTTTTCTTCATATTTTTTTGAAACATTTCCATAACATATTAACTAAAGACTATTATTAAAGCACTGAATTAAATAGATACATTTTAAGCTTCAGTTCAGGAAATTTAAAAACAAAAATCTATAAATAAAAACACGAAAAAAATTCTTAAATTTAATAAAAAAGTTGAGGGAAAATTTTATCGTGTTTAATTATTTAATATTTATAACATAATACACGGGAGGAATATAATTTACATACATATAATATATATTTGGATGAGGAAAAAACAACTAGTCTATCATTTTAATATTTTTTTGTGTTTTTGGCAGGATGAAGAAATATTATTTTTTTCCCTGGACTTAACTGGAGTTTAATCTGTATAATAAGTAGACAAGTATGTGTTTGGTTTATTCTACAGGTGTGAGTTGTTTATTTTTTTTACTGTAAATTTATACTCTTAAGGAATATTAACTAGATATTGCGATAAGTTAACATATATATATAAACACAGAAATACAGACAGACAGACAAATATACAAGAATACATACACACACCCACACACAAACAAACACACATACACACACCCACACACAAACAAACACACATACACACACCCACACACAAACAAACACAACCTTCCCCTCTCATCTGCATAAGTATCAACATAAAAGTCAGGTCAGATAGGGTGGAGCAGCTAGGTGGGTGAGTGGGTGAGTGGACAGGTAGGTAGGGAGGTAGGTGAGTAGGTAGGTGGGTGAGTAGGTAGGTGGGTGAGTGGGTGAGTGGACAGGTAGGTAGGGAGGTGGGTGAGTAGGTAGGTGGGTGAGTGGGTGAGTAGACAGGTAGGTAGGTAGGTGGGTGAGTAGGTAGGTGGGTGAGTGGGTGAGTAGACAGGTAGGTAGGGAGGTGGGTGAGTAGGTATGTGGGTGATATACCTGTGTCAATGCTAAACTCAGGTGTGTCTACATTAATTGGTTGTGTTGGTGTGGGGTGGATGTGTGTTTGGGTGTGGGTGGGAGGATGTCCGTTATGTTCAGTGTAGGAGGTAATGTGTTTGTGTTTGGATACGGCCTCTGTTATGGATGGTGATTTAAATAACATTATGTTGGGTGTTTTAAAGGTGTTTTATTGTGTAGTATTTGTTCATGATGTTACTAATGTGAATGTTTGTTCCGTCTCTCTCTCTCTCTCTCTCTCTCTCTCTCTCTCTCTCTCTCTCTCTCTCTCTCTCTCTCTCTCTCTCGTAAGTGGTAAAAATAAGACACTTAACTCACTTATATTTTTAGTATACGCAACTTAATTACTTTATACACTTACACTGCGACAGAGGCACTTAACTACCAATTATCAACCACTAACTACCACCATTATCAACCACTATCTACCACCATTATCAACCACTATCTACCACCATTATCAACCACTATCTACCACCATTATCAACCACTATCTACCACCATTATCAACCACTATCTACCACCATTATCAACCACTATCTACCACCATTATCAACCACTATCTACCACCATTATCAACCACTATCTACCACCATTATCAACCGCTATCTACCACCATTATCAATGAGGGGCGACCCACCTGTACCTTCCCATAGACCTGAGGGATTAACTCACAGTATTGTAATGGACGTTTTGATTACATTTCTGAGCCCCTTATTGGGGGGGGGGGGTGAGGGGAGGGGGGGGTGAGGGGAGGGTGGGGGGATGAGGGGAGGTTGGATGGGGGGTGAGGGGAGGGTGGGGGGGTGAGGGGAGGAGGGGAAATAGGTGGAAAGGCTTTAAGGAGTTGATAAGGAATATTACATTAGAGAATATGAATAAATATGTTTACCTGTGTGTGTGTGTGTACCGGTATGCTTGTAATAATAATAATAATAATAATAATAATAATAATAATAATAATAATAATAATAATAATAATAATATTAATATTAATAAACGGTTTATTAATAGAGTTGCAGCAAGTGGCTGAAAATACACAAACTTACATGTGATTTAGACATAATGATATGAGTCCAATACAGGGCTGTACAGTACATGAATCTGGAGTTGTTTATTATTTTAACAATAGATGGGATGGTGCTGTTCTTATATCAATCAGTGCGGGCTCTTACGGGCTGAATTTTGTTGTAGTGGCGGACTGCGCGAGGTAGGCGGGGGACTACTGGTGGCAGGAGGTGGCGAATGTATGTATTCACAATAAGAACATCCTAATTTATAAATAAAGCAACACAGAAAAAACAGAAAAATCACACCCAAACCAACCACAAGAAACAAGTGAGCAGCGTCGTCACTCAGGCATGCCAACACAACAAGAGAAGCCGCCTAGGTGGTTCTTGTGCCGTAATCAACCGGAGAAAACGCTTTTAAGGTTGGCTATCCTGGCTAATGAGAACATGAATGGATCACTCAAACTCAGCTGTTTGTATGTGAACGGTGTGTGGGTGTGTGTGTGTGTGAATGAAGGCGTAAGGGACACGCCAACACGTCACCAGCAGATATGGGAGGCCTTGTATACCTTTCATAAGCAGGTAGATTGAATCATTAGTGTCACTGGACCATGGAACACACACAATACACAACACCACCCACTGTGTTTTATGTTCAATTATTTTAGTTTATTTTGTGAGTTGTATTAAGTTTTATTAGTGTTATTTTTATTATTATTTGTATTATTAATGATATTGTTGTTATTTGTGTTGCTATTTCAATTTTAATTATTGTTGTTAGGACAGTATACACACACACACACACACACACACACACACACACACACACACATACAAACAACTCCTGGTTTATTCATTACACCTTGATCTAAAACACCACCATAATGATGTACCTACAAATATTATAATGAATAGTATTAATATTTCAACAAAGTCAATTCGTTAGTAAAATAATTAGATCATTAACGATGAGGGTGCTTACTGTGCCTCAAGCCGCTTAAATTAATGCTATTATACTCCAGTTTCCCATCTTCTTTTCCCCGTTTTCTTTTAAGGCTTTTTTATTGGCTTTTATTACTTCAGTCTCCCATCTCCTTATTCTCGTTTTCTTTTGCGTCTTTCCCTATGCCTATTATTGATTTTTTTAAATTTGTTTTCAGTGTTTTCGTTCTTCTTCTTCTTCTTCTTCTTCTTCTTCTTCTTCTTCTTCTTCTTCTATATAAGTTTATTCTTGATTTGTTCGTGTTAAATGTTTCTGTTTCGTATATTTCAGTTTATTATTTTCTTAGTTTCTATTTTCGTCCTTCCTATTCCCACTCGCCCTTCTCTCCCTCTCCCTTCTACCACCACTACCAGGGTCGGGAGAGTGGTTGGGTGGATGGGTGAGTGGGTAGGTGGGTGGGAGGGTGGGATAGGTGGTAGGATGGGTGGGTCGAAGGGTGGATAGGTAGGTTGGATGGGTGGGGTGGTAGGGTGGGTGGGTGGGGTGGGTGGGTAGGTGGGTAGGGTGGGTGGGTTGGTTGGGTAGGTGGTTGGGTTGGTGGGTTGGATGGGTGGGTGGGATGGATGGGTGGGTAGGTGGGTTGGGTGGGTGGAAAGAGAGACACACAGCTGCTGGTTCCCACATTGTGAAGAGAATGTCATTACCGCCACATCTACTGCCACTCACCCTGGCGACGACTTAACCACGTTTTTGACTCAAGTGTGACCTCCCCCCCCCTTTCTCTTTCCCTCACTCCTTCCCCCCTCTCACCCTCACTCCCTGCCCTCTCAGTTTCCCCCCCCCCCCTCACGCCCTCTCTTCTTTTAACTCTTTTAACTCCGTTTTTTCTTGCCTTATTCCCTTCCCCCTTGTTCCCTCCCATCCCGACGCCCTTAATTCTCTCTCTCTCTCTCTCTCTCTCTCTCTCTCTCTCTCTCTCTCTCTCTCTCTCTCTCTCTCTCTACTCCTCACAGAATAATATATCAGCTCTACATTACATGACAGATCCAGTTACTCACGATAATACAATTAAATATGATCTCACGAACGACACACACACACACACACACACACACACACACACACACACACACACACACACACACACCTGCTATCGTGTTTGGCTATCATAATTACTCTATTGTAACCTCTTGTTAATGTGATTATTTACCAGGAATAAATTTACATATTGTCTTCATCTGTTTACCTTCTCGTTTCTCTGTTCTTCTTTAATTTCTTTGTATTTTGTTGTTTTTAGTTACAGGTTTTCTCTCTCTCTCTCTCTCTCTCTCTCTCTCTCTCTCTCTCTCTCTCTCTCTCTCTCTCTTGCTCGATAGATAGATAGATAAAAATGAGAATTGCAGTGTGTTTGACCTGCCTTCTCCTCCTTTCTCTCTTCTCCCATTCTTCTCTCCCTCTTCCTCTTCTTCTTCCACCGTCTCTTTCCTCCTTTTCCATTTTTTCTTCCTTCTTCCAACTCGTTCTCTCTCTTTTCCTTTCTTCATCCCTCCTCCACTCTGTCTCTCCTCCTCCTCCTCTGTCTTTATTTCCTTTCTCTCTATCCTTTCTTCCCTATCCACTAACACCCCTCCACACCCTCTTCCCCATCACCCCTCTCCACACCCCTCTCCACACCCTCTTCCCTATCACCCCTCTCCACACCCCTCTCCACACCCCTCTCCACACCCCCTCCACACCCCTCTCCACACCCTCTTCCCTATCACTCCTCTCCACACCCCTCTCCACATCCCCTCCACACCCCCTCCACACCCCCTCCCCTATCACTCCTTTCCACACCCCTCTCCACACCCCTCTCCACACCCCCTCCACACCCCCTCCACACCCCTCTCCACACCCCTCTCCACACCCCTCTCCACATCCCTCTCCACACCCCTCTCCACACCCCCTCCACACCCCCTCCACACCCCCCTCCACACCCCCTCCACACCCCTCTCCACACTCCTCTCCACACCCCTCTCCACACCCCTCTCCACACCCCTCTCCACCCCCTCCACACCCCCTCCACACTCCCTCCACACCCCCCTCCACACCCCCCTCCACACCCCCTCCACACCCCCTCCTCACCCCCTCACCACCACAGTTTACGCAACACAGCCAAACTTAAGTAATATATACACTTTGTAGACAATATTTACACTTTACATGTAGATCACCTCCATCATCCTACATATATATTCAAGCTGAGGGCGAGGAAGGCTGCCAGCGTCAACCTACACGAGTCTGCCCTTGAATCTTTGGTCCACCGTTTTCCTTACTATTAAATTCGTATTTCTATGTTTTTAAGTAATTTTAAGTACTTTGGAGTTATATTTTCAGAAAGTATATTTAGGGGGGATATTTTTTTTTTTTTTTTACCTTTTTTATAATGTTTTTAGTGAATAGGTTAGGTTAGATTAAGTGAGTAGAGTGGTTCCTTTTCCGTGTAATGTTCGTTTGGTTTGCATCCAGGGCGCCCCAAGTCGACCTATTTGTGAATAGGTACAGTCCCCTCACTAGTCCGTTTACAGGGGCTCGTCAGGTTTTTGTGCAGTGTGTTAATCCCGAGTTTGTTTACATTCTACAGGATAAAACAATATTAAAACAAATATCTCAATATAATGATTTATGGAATGTTTATATGAAGAGCCCCTGTAAACGCACTAGTGAAGGGGCCTGTACCTAGTTTAGGGAAGTGAAGGCTGGTGAATACAGTGCGGTCTATGTTGCCTCGCTGTGTATCGACGTTTAGTATGCAGTATACTATATCCGCACCGAGCCTCAAATGGCCAGTTAGGATTATTGGTTCCGTTATCAAGGCTCATGTGGGTGGGTTAGGGAAGATCCTGCTTCAGTCAGGATAATGATGAGTTGTATGACTAGAATTTATCCGGTTATTGTAAGGTTAGGTTAGGTTTGGTCTGGTTAGGTTTGGTTAGTTTAGGTTAGGTTAGATTTGGTTTGGTTAAGTTAGGTTAGGTTAGGCTATGTTAAACTCGGTTACACTCTGTTTGACGATGTTGATTTGGACTAGGCTAGGGTAGATTACACTTGGTTTGGCTATGCTAGGTCAGGCTCAGGTCATAGACTTCACTTGATCTTTCATAAATAATTGAAGCTCGTAGTCTCTCAGCTCAGCACATGTCAACAGCTACCCCGAGGCACTGCTGTAGAGTACACATAACACCAGGCGAAAATTGAATACAAAATAAAATAGTTTTACCAAAAATTCTATGATAATTTTGAACTTCCTGTAAACGTGGCAATGATGATGATGATGATGATGATGATGATGATGACAACAACAACAATCATTACCACACCCTTGTCATAATAACACCAACATATCATCAGGCTCACGTTGCGGCACACACACACACACACACACACACACACACACACACACACACAGGTGAGCAGCGTCTCTTGGCATACCTAACACTCAGGTAAATATTACATGAGATCTCTCTTGGGTCCACATACTGCTGCTGCCTTGCCTACCTGGTGATGCTTACCTGTGTGTGTGTGTGTGTGTATGTGTGTGTGTGTGTGTGTGTGTGTGTGTGTGTGTGTGTGTGTGTGTGTGTGTGTGTGCCTTACATGTATCCACACTACTATTAAATACAAATGTGAACGAATATACAAATAAACAAATACACAATTCAAGGTGATAATTACCTGTATGGATAATCAATAAACAAGTAATCAACTAAACAAGTAATCAAGTAGACAGGTAATTAAGAACGAAGATAATCAAACACACACTGATAACAATACATATGTAAATCGAGTATAAATTTCAAGCCAAGACAAAACTAAACAAGTACACATAGAGGGGAAGCAAGTAAACAACAAAAGTAATCAACTACACAGGTAAACCATCACACAGGTAAACCATCACACAGGTAAACCATCACACAGGTAAACCATCACACAGGTAAACCATCACACAGGTAAACCATCACACAGGTAAACCATCACACAGGTAAACCATCACACAGGTAAATCATCACACAGGTAAACCATCACACAGGTAAACCATCACATAGGTAAACCATCACACAGGTAAACCATCACACAGGTAAACCATCACACAGGTAAACCATCACACAGGTAAACCATCACACAGGTAAACCATCACACAGGTAAACCATCACACAGGTAAACCATCACACAGGTAAACCATCACACAGGTAAACCATCACACAGGTAAACCATCACACAGGTAAGGTACACGACCTAGCTGTGTGAGTGGTGTTAGTGGCGTCTCGTGCGTGCCAACTGCGTCAATTGGCGAGAGAAACATTCATAGGGACTTACAGTTGTGTCTCGTGCCTGCTAGAGTCCCCTCACATCCTCCTCCTGTACACAGCATAGCTAAGGGCGTCATGTGCTACTCTGTGTGTGTGTGTGTGTGATGTTTTATTTACTAATTAGTCGTTGACGTAAATGTTAACCTTAAACATTAATTACCTGTCATTTTTACCTGTCGTTTTTTTATAATTAATAATGAGATCATTTACATTTTTTATATCCCCAGGTAAACTATCTACTTAAGGTGTCTTCTTCTTCTTCTTCTTCTTCTTCTTCTTCTTCTTCTTCTTCTTCTTCTTCTTCCTCTTCTTCTTCCTCTTCTTCTTCTTCTTCTTCTTCTTCTTCTTCTTCTTCTTCTTCAAACCACCCATTATCTACAGTATGTACGTATGTGTGCATGTGTTGAGAACCTACAATTACCGTTCACTAGTTTCCATACATTTTAATTTTACTTCTTTTAATAAACTTACACGATAATGAAAAACTAATGTCTCAAAAAAAGTACAAATGATATAATTACTAGTTATATGTTTATTGAGTCATTCCTAGTGATTATTGCGACTTTGGTCCTATAATTCAACCAGGAGGGTGATTATATTACATTCATTATTTATATTAGTTTTTTATAAGTTTCTATCTAATCTTCTCTTTCACATTTACTATATTATATAATTTCTGAAAAAAACAAATCCCTCTGTTATATTGTCCCCAGAAAAAAAAAATTTACTTTGCCAGAAATATTCAAATTATTTTGCAGAAATCGTCGAGTGTTATATCACAGCTGTTTGACTTTAGAAATGGAATCTTATTTTCCGGTGCGTGAAGAGAGAGAGAGAGAACTCCGGGAGGTAAACATCAAAGATCTTCACTACTTCAGAGCTCAAGTGATTTTCAAGGGGGATCATGAGGGAAACAAGAACGAGAGGAGACATAACACACGATTAATGAAACAGTATAGAATTAGATTAGGTTAGGTTAGGTTAGATCAGGTTAGGTTAGGTTAGGTTAGTTTAGAGTTAGGGTGTTTAATCATCAGGTGAAAAATATTGGCTTGCTTAATCTTCAGGTTATCCGAAAATTGAGACAAAAATACCGAAAGTTATCTGAATATATTAAATCACTTCCAAACACAATAATATAACAGTAGTATTAGCTCTCGTTATTGCTTTCACGTGCAGTACATGGCTTTATCACTGGTGGCTTTCACGTACATGGCTGTATCATTGGTGGCTTTCACGTACATGACTTATATGTACATGGCTTGACGTTCATGCCTTACAGAAGTCACTGTATGTCTCCCGGTGTCTCAAGACTGAAGCGTTAATTCAAGGAGGAGCGGTTGACGGAAGCATCACTTGAGGAGAGGAGGAACAATGAAGCCAGCATCAAGGAGGAGGAGGAGAGGAAGAAGGAAGATCACTTGAGAAGGGTAGGAAGAGGAGAAGGAGGAAGAGGAGTAGGAGGAGGAGGAGGAGGAGGAGGAGAGGAAGAAGGAAAGGTATCACTTGAGAAGGGTAGGAACAATAGTAACCCGCGAGTTAAAGGAATGTAATTAATACCCACAGGAGGAACCCGAGTATTGTCTTATAGAAGGTTGAAGGGAAGACTTGTTGTTGATGCTGTCTTGTACAGATTGGCTGTGTGTGTGTGTGTGTGGGTTTCTGTATGTATGTATGTTTCTGTGTGTATGTTTCTGTGTGTGTGTCGGGGTAGGAGAGGGTGTTGAGTTGTCCCACTGACTGACTGACCTCACAGCATATCCCAAATTTGCTAGCCCACACTGATTAGTCTTCAACTAGAATATGACTCCAATGTATGTGATCCACTGACCCATATATGCTGCTGGTGAATGTGATGTATTTCCTTCTTTGTGTACGAACCTCTGTCCTGCGTGGCAGTGAACAGTGGCATTACCCACATGAATCTGACCTATATATAGTGTCAATGAATATGATGCATTCTTTGTGTACGAACCTCTGTCCTGTATGGCAGTGAAAAGTGACATTACCCACATGAATCTGACCGACGTATATGTATGTATGTGTGCGTGTGTGCATGTATATGTACGTGTACATGTATATGTGTATGTATATACGCATATGTATGTATATGTGTGTGTGTGTGTGTTTACATATATGTATATGTACTGTCAATGAATATGATGCAAATCTTTGTGTACGAACCTCTGTCCTGCATGGCAGTGAACAGTGACATTATCCATATGAATCTGACCTCTATACATTTATAGTTGTTAATGAATATGATGTATTTCTTTGTGTATGAACCTCTGTCCTGCGTGACAGTGAGAAGTGATACCACCCTCAGTGTCAAGACCTGACTGAATTACTCAGAATAGGCAAACTGTACTACAAGCTCTGCCAATAAATTTGTTAAAAAAAAAAAAAAAAAAAAAAATCACAGCGAACGAAGGAAACAGGAAAGGTGATAAATATTGGGTCTGATAGAAGGGGATTAGGACGTAAAGAACAGGGGAAGGAAGAAAACACCAACACATGAGAAGTATGAGAAGAGAGAGAGAGAGAAGGAGAGAGAGGGGAGGGTTGAAGACAGAGAAAGTAACAGAGAGAGGAATAAGAAGGAGAGGGTGGAGGAGGAAGAGAGTAGAGGAGGAGAAGGAGGAAGGGGGAGACAGTAAAGAAGGTTATGAAGAAAAAGAAGAGAAGAATAAAGAGGAACAGGAGAAGAAAGAAAAGAATGAGGACGAGGAAAAGGAGTAGGGACAAAAGGAAAGAGGAGGAAGAAAAAGAGGAATAAAAGAATAAGGAAAACAAGGAAGGAAATGAGGATAAGAGCTGGAAGGAAAGGAGGAGTAAGAGAAGAAGAAGAAGAATAAGGAAAATCAGGAATAATAGAAGAAGAATAATGAGGAAAATCAGGAAGAAAATGAGGAGGAAGAGGAGGACTGCAGTACCATAACTCGAGAGTGTGTGGTGTGAGGAAGGTGGGACACAGCCTCACGCCTCGTTTGTTTCATCTTCCAGCCAGTGGCGCCTCTCTGTCGCCTCCCTCCCTCTTTCTCCCTACCCTCCCTCCTTCCCCTCCACCCTTCCTCCATCCTATTTCCCTTCCTCTCTGCCTCCTCACCCCCCCCCCTCCTCCCTCTTTGTCGCCTCCCTCCCGCCTTCCCTACATCCCTACCCTCCCTCCTTCCCCTCTACCCTTCTCCCTCCCTCCCTCCCTCCCTTACACCCTCCTTCTCTCCCTCTTTCAATCTCTGCCTGTCTGCCTCCATCTCTCACTCTGTCTCTCTCTCTCTCTCCCTCCTTATTTCACCCTGGCTTGCTTCTCTCCCTCCCTCCCTCCCTCCCCTCTTCCCTCTCCCCATCTCTTCCCTCTCCCCCCTCTCTCTCACCCTTCTTGAGGCTCTTAAATCCCTATTTTTCCCACTCTGCCTTCTTCCATCTCTCCCTCTCAACCTCCTTCCCTCCTTCCCTCCTTCCCTCCCCATCCTCTTCCTCCTTGCCCCTCTCTCCCCCCCATTCACCCCATCTTCCCTCCCATCTACTTCCATCCCTCATCGCTCGCTCCCTCCCTTCCCGTTTCCTCCCTTCCATCCCATTTCACGCTCTTCCTCCCATAATTCGACCTTCCTTCTCACAAAACTCAACTTCCACACAAACAACAAACAGACACACAAACAAACATACCTTTCCTAACCCTGCTTTAGTTTCTTCTCCCCTTCCTTCCCTTCTCTCTTTTTTCCTTCCCTTCCTCCTCTCTTCTTCCCCTTCCTCCCTCACTCCTTCTCTCCTTCGTCGCCTAATTCCTTCCCTCCTTCCCCTCTTCTTGTCTTTCCTCTCTCCTCTCTTGTCTTCCTTCCCTCCCTCCGTCCCTCCCATCTCCTCTGGTTTCCTTCCCTCCCTCACTCCCCCCTTCCCTCACTTTTCCTCCTCTTCCATCTTCGTCCTGCCAACTCACATACGCATACATACATATACAACCACTCTAGCTCAGCCACACATACACACTGTATACAACATGCAATACAGACACACATCAGAAGAAGAAGAAGAAGAAGAAGAAGAAGAAGAAGAAGAAGAAGAAGAAGAAGAAGAAAATACCACGAAACAGAACAACAACAACAACAACAACAAAATAGAAGCAAAACAAAATACAACTAAACACAAAATAAAGAAAATCAAAGAAAAAACTACAAACTATTAAAAACCTAACCTAACCTAACCTAACCTAACCTAACCTAACCTAACCTAACCTAACCTAACCTAACCTAACCTAACCAATAAACGTAAAGTGTGTGTGTGTGTAATAATGTTTCTATCTATCATAATGTGTTATTTGACTAAAACTAACGCAGTATTTCCCAGCCAGAGATTGATAAACGCCGGCCATAAAATACTGTAATGGTGAGACATTCTTTAGGCTCTTCCCAAGACCTACACATTCTCAAACATTCTTACAATTTATTCTTTTTTTCCTCGTAGCTTGGGAAATAAGGGAATAAATCTCTTTAGGGTTGGGTGTTTGGTTAATTCTGACGTTATTTTGATTTTTTAGGTAAATTAGCCGACAGATTATTAAAGGTTCTTACAATATATTATTTTTCTTGGTAGCTTTACGAAATTAGGTCACGTATTTTAGCTGAGGAAAGGAGAGGTTAGGATTTGGTTAGGTTAGGTTAGGATTTGGTTTGGTTACGTTAGGTTAGGTTACAGTGGTATTTGTGTCGCTGTTTTAGTGAGGATAAAGGTGTTTTGTTATCTTTATTTAAGGGAGAAAGTTCACCTGTATCGTGTGTGTGTGTGTGGGGGGGGGGGGGGGGGGGCTTAATTATTCTCCTGACCAGCACACCTGAGTTCTTTAAGAGTTGAAGAAAACAGGTGTACCCTCTCACCTGAACTCATTAAACCTCAGTATAAGAAGAAATAACACACACACACACACACACACACACACACACACACACACACACACACATACACACACACACACACACACAAATTCTACTACATTTTTGTTGTTGTTGTTGAAGTTTGCTTAAGTTAGAATAAGAGAGTTTGCATACATTTGAGTTAATTTCTAAGTTAAGGTTTTTCCTGGGAAACAAAATGTGTGCTCGCTCGTTCTTATCTTCCAGGATGCTGTGGCCTTCCCTTGTGTCCGTCTGGTGGATGTGTATTATATATTTTTCTCCCAGGATGGCGAGAGCTGGAGCTTTGTGGGGCCCTGGCTTAACGCATTAATGTATTCTTGAGGACAGAATTGCTCAACCAAACGTTACCTGGCTGTACTGTACCTGTGTGTGTGTGTGGAGAGATTACGTTTCCCAGGATTAACGTCGACTACTGTACTGGCCATGATGTAGTATTCCGTGTGAGGGATTGGTATTGACATGATCCTACTCTCAGGTACACCCAGGTACACTCATATAAACACAGGTGTATTATAGAAGGTGTAGACACGTTATACACATACACTGTACATTACTTTTACCTCATAAATGTATAACTTTACCACAGGGAAGGAAGTTGTACACATTCATTATACAATACAGGATGTCAATAAATGTATAAAAGTTAGACAATGAAGGAAACTTGTGCACTTTCAGCTAATGTATAACTCAGAAGGTTGGTGTAAACTTTGGCTCATACATTATTGACTGAATAAACGACCTCTGTTAAGTAAGTGGATTTTATGACCGTTTGAAACCGCATGTAGTGTGTGTGTGAGTGTGTGTGTGTGTGTGTTTGTGTGTGTGTGTTTTGGCATGAATACGGTCATACACACAGGTCGGCATGCATACAATCATACACAGGAACACCAACACACATATACACACATGCGTTGACACACACACACACACACACATACACACTAGCTTCCTTGTTTAATTAGCTTCTCATTATGTATTTATGGTCATTAAAGATGACGTGTCGAGCGTTGGAGGCGAGAGGTCGTCTTCTTGCTATGTGTGTGTGTGTGTGTGGCGACCTGTAGTGTAATGGTCAGCTCGCTCGCCTCGCAAGAGAGCGGACCCGGGTTAAATCCCCGGGCTGGGTGAAACTGTGTGCAAGTTTCTTTACGCCATTTGCCTCTGTCTACCCAGCAGTAATTGGGAACCTGGATGTTAATCGATTTGCTGATTGTGTTCCGGGGTACTGGTTAGCCAGTGCAGTTGACGAGTTGTCCGGTCTTCTCGGACTATTCCTTGACACTAGGTCATGCAACTCGTTAACGTAGGGTGTGGTTGTTGTGTTGGCCCTTGCGCCGGCCATCCTCATTACACGAGGGCCAGCCATTATATTATGTGTGTGTGTGTGTGTACTAGGATCTTCAGCAAAGTCTTATGTACATACCTGTACTTATCTGTACCTAAACCCACACCTGTAAAAATAATTAACCCCTTGAGTACAATGACTTAATTCCTTCAGTATGAGTAATAAGCCTTCTGAGCGGAATATTATCTCACTTAAATGTCATCGTAATCAAAGGGTTAAGACGTCGTACTCAAGGGATTAAATTATGTTACTCAAGCAGTTTAAATATTCAGTCTGTGGGCTAATTACTTGTACTCGGGGTCTTGGTGTCGTACTCATCGGGCTAGTATTTTCAATCCATAAGGAAATTAATTGTATTCAGGAGGCTGGTATGGTACTCAACTGGTTGGTATCGTATTCAAAGGAACCCAACCCAACCCAACCCAACCCAACCCAACCCAACCCAACCCAACCTAATGTACCCAATTTTTGTTTACAGTACACAAGTGTGTGTGTTTAAATTCCTGTGTATATTAGTGTGTTTGTGTGTATTCATATGCTTGTGTGTTTAGGGATCGATCGCGTACACACATACACACACACACACACACACACACACACACACGCGCGCGCGCGCGCACACACTGCACTCTTACAATTCAGTACCAAGTCTCTCCCTCCCCACCACCACCTCACCTCCCCACCATTACCTCACTTCACCATCACCACTCCCTTTCTCCTACACCATCTTCGCCACCACTTTTTCCACCTCCCGCCCCCCCCCACCTCCTCTCCTATCCCTCTCCAGCAATCCCCACCACCACCACCACCACCACCACCACCACCACCCCTCTCCCCCACCACCACCACCACCACCACCACTACCACCACCATCACCACCACCACCACCACCACCACCACCCCCACCACCACCCCCCTCCCCCCACCACCCACGATCACAGAGTCAGCACATTACCCCACCTGTGGAGAAATACCGGACGGGTTTCCTGAGTCAACACGCTGTCTCTGTCTGTCTCAAAGCCTCGCTGTGAGACACTTTGACCCAGGAAAAGTTATCGAGAGAGATAAAACATCGCAGTGTTGACACAACCGCTCTCCCTCCTATCCTGAGTAATTGAAATCCTTCCAAGAATTACTTCTAAAGTAAGACCCTTGGGTGAGAGGCAGCGGGGGAGGGGGGGGGTGAGTGGAGAGAGAAAGAAAGAGAGAGAGAGAGAAATTATATATATATATATATATATATATATATATATATATATTATATATATATATATATATATATATATATAACGGAGAGCGAGAGGTACTGTAGGTAAGGTTAGCGTTAGAATATAAGAGAGAAAAAGGGAAAGTGTGAAGAAAAAAATATAAACATGCACTTTCACACACACAGTAATAGGTATTTACAATGAAGGAAAGTGGGTCCTATAGGCATGACTGCCCATTAGGGACAGTGTGGATACAGCACACTGTATACTAAGCCTTCAGTACACAAGGAGGCAGCATGGCCGGTACTGTACTCGACCACCTTCACTTCCCAAAGTTGTAACGTTAGGTCCCCATTAACAGCTGGGTGAACTGGGAGTGCCCGGGAATCGAACCACCGACTACTGGAACAGGAGGCGAGCGCTGTATCCACTCGAACGCCACGCTCCTCGTATTTGCATTCAGAAATGCTAAAAAACAACCCAACTTCGTACGGCCGCCAGGACTTTACAGCTGTCATAAAGGGTGGGTGAGGTTGGACGGCTGGGAGGCCCCCAATCATTGTCAATCGTCCCAAACTATCGTACAGAACTGTGGTTAGGAAGTCGTAACAACAGGAAAAAAGGAAATAGCCATAAAAAATACTCATTCCTTAAGACGAGCAGAAGTGCCTGTAACATTAATCTGAAGGTCATAATATGTTTTTTTAAGCTAAAGTTTCAAGAGCAAGAAAGAGGTTTAAGAAAATCTCTCTCTCTCTCTCTCTCTCTCTCTCTCTCTCTCTCTCTCTCTCTCTCTCTCTCTCTCTCTCTCAGACAACACTATCAACAACTCCGCCAAACAACCAATACATTTAAGATATCTCCTCCACTCTCCTCCACTCTTCTCTCCTCTCCTCCACTTTCCTCCACTCTCCTCCACTCTCACTCACTTTCTTTTCACGTTCCACTAAAAGTATTTGTATATACTTTTCCTCTGCCGTGAGACGAGAAGAGAGTACACATAACATCAGGGGGAGGAGGGTAGGGGGAGGTGGGAAGGGGGATGTGAGGGGGGGAGGAGAAGAGGGTAGGAAGGAAGAACGAGTGAGGAGGAGAATGAAAGAGGAGGGGGGGGGGGGTCTTGGAGGAGGATGTAGGGGGGTGGTGGAAAGTTGAAGGAACAGAAGAGGTATGATAAGAATTAGAAGGAAGGGGAGGTCAAGGAAGAAGGAGAAGGATAGTGAGAGAGGTAGAGAGGTAAGGAGGTAGGGAGGGAAGAAAGGAAGGAAGGAAGGAAGGAAGGAAGGAGGGAGAATATCAGCTGAAAGGTAGTGAGAGAGGTAGGTTAGATAAGTAAGTGAAGAAGCAAGGAAGGAAGGAAAGATATTTGGAGAAGCGAGATTCCGAATTGCATATAAAATGTATACTGTAAACGCTGGCTTTTTCAATCATTGGCCGTGTTGTGTATTTTGGACGCTTGAGTGATATCGAGGTTTACTCCAGGGTTCAGGAGCCTCTTTACGGATTATGGAACTATACTCGATATATTTCTCCCCGATAGTGTATCAGAAAAAATAAATAAATTGCTATAAGCGTTTTAACGATATCAGTCGCCATAAGTTGTTGAGGAGTGGGAGGGAATTACAGACACACACACACACACATGCACTCAGATACACACATGCACATACACGCACATAGACGTACACATATGCATATCCACACACACACACACACACAAATCCATATAATCTTTATTTACCCCACGATTTAGTCTCTCTCTCTCTCTCTCTCTCTCTCTCTCTCTCTCTCTCTCTCTCTCTCTCTCTCTCTCGTAACTATGGTATCCAAGATTTTAAACCAAGATTTTAGTTTTGTTTTTGCTATTGTTTTTGTTTTTTGTTTTTGTTTATGTTTATGTTCTTGTTTTTTTAGTTTTGTTTTTGCTATTGTTTTTGTTTTTTGTTTTTGTTTATGTTTATGTTCCTGTTTTTTGGTTTTGTTTTTGATATTCCTTTTGTTTTTTGTTTATATTCATTTTTTGGTTTTGTTTTTGCTGTTGTTTTTTATTCATTTTTTTTGTTTTTGTTTTTACACCTTTGAAAACGATGAGTTGACTTTAAGAGAACATGGTCATTGTTTTTCACGAGAATTAGTCATTGTATTGAAAAGGTTATTAGAGGAAACTTAGGGGAAATTAAGTCATTGTACTCAGGGGATTAAGTTATTGTACTCGAGGGGTTGAATCACTGTACTCAAGGGGTTAAAATCATTGTACTCAAGCAAGGGGTTAAAATCATTGTACTCAAGGGGTTAAATCACTGTACTCAAGGGGTTGAATCACTGTACTCAAGGGGTTAGATCACTGTACTCAAGGGGTTAAATCACTGTACTCAAGGGGTTAAATCACTGTACTCAAGGGGTTAAATCACTATACTCAAGGGGTTAAATCACTGTACTCAAGGGATTAAATCACCTTTAATGGAATCAAGATATCTTATTCATTGGGCCAACTCATTAACTGCAGGGGAGTTGGATTCGTACTCAAGGGAGGGGGGGGGGGTGGTGTAATCTCAAGGCTAAGGTGGAAGGGGAAAAGGAAAGGAAAAGTTGTAAGGGTAGATGGAAGGAATGAAAAAGGTGTAAGAGAAGGATAAATGATAACTAAGAAAAATATCTGAAGATCGGGAAAAAATCTTTGTGAGAATTTTTTTCTGAAAGTAAAAGAGAGTGAGAGAGAGAAATGGAGAGAAACAGAATGAGAACGATTAACGAAAGACATACAGACAGACCGAGTAAGATTTTAAGAGAGATAGAAAAACGGAAAGAAAGAGCATGAGAAACAGAAAGACAGATAAATGTAAACATAAAGGAGAAATTTATAATATTTCAGTGGATCAAAAAAATTAGTAAAATGACAGATAATTCGCTTTTTTCTTAATGAATGTTATGGAACAACAAATTCTCGCTGGGTAAGAGTGAATCGCTAGTCTACAAAAGCGACTTGAGATAATACTCTGTCACCCTCTGATGCCGCCTTGTCCCGCCGCCGAAGTCTTAAAAAAAAATGCAAAAAAAAAAAAAATTGGACGGAGAAGCCCAACTGATTTGCATATTGCGACGAGCGCGTGTGTGGATCCCTATTGTGTCGGGGTGTGGCTCTGGGGAAGGGTGTGAGATGGAGGGGGTGTGATAAGGTGTGATTATGGGAAGGAAGGATGTGGTGAGGGTGAGTATGGGAAAGAAGAATGTGGTGAGAGTGAGTACGGAAAGGAAGGATGTGGCTACGAGGAAG